>CM056721.1:105740662-106267121 GCA_029844215.1 Przewalskia tangutica
ATATAGGGATGAGAGTCGGGTCAATAGTGTCGGGGTGTGGCGGTTTGGTTGATTGCTCTGGTTCATCGAAGCTAGAGCTCCTCGCCAGTGCAGTGGCGGCGACGGGAGTAATGGGGAAGTGTTTTAGGGTCGAGATCGGGAGAAGGGGGTAGTGTGTGTGAAAATAGAATAAACACCAAGGGGTGTCGGATGCTGGGTGTTCGTTGTTGTTTGAACTCCGGTGACGTGAATTCGTCGGACAAGACACAGAAGGGCAGAAGGTGACATCGGTGTATGTGTATTGCATGAGTTCCAACAGAAGTATTATTCATAAATTTAGATAATTGAAAGGTGAATAATAAATAAAAATTTATATATCAGGGTAAAAATTATATTAAAATGAGAATTATTGACAAGGACACTAAACCAAGTGACAAACTTGTTAGAGAATATGGGCCTCACGTCCAGCCCATATTCCAATTTCCAGATTTGTTAATATTTTTCCTATTGTATATTTGGTATATTGTAGACTTAGTCTTGTACTTAAATTAGTATTGTAATATTATCATAAGTGTAGATTTAGCCACCTTATGGAATAGAGATTTAGATGTAAAGTATGAATATGATTCTCATATTGTAACTTGTATATATATTGTTACACCCCGTAACTCCAGGACATGTTTAAGAGAATGTATGTAAGGAACACAAGACTTGAATAGGGTACGAAAGGAAGAATTGTTTTTCCGACGGAAAATCTTCCGAACGTCGGAAAGGAAAAATGTTCGTTGAAGAGAATTGGATTCTCAAAATGCATTAATTGAGGATTATGGAATGTATTATCATTATGGAAATTTATTTGTACGGATTTGGTCATGTGGGGCCCACCCGAGGAATTTTACGTTTTGTGGGGCCCACGAGGGTTACAGAATTTTATGGACGAATGGGAGGGCGACACGTGGCACCCCCACATTGGTCTTGGACGAAATTGAAGCAAGGGTAAAATGGTCATTTGACCAATGTGTAGATGACAAAGTCTTGCTAATTAAGAGCTTGACATTGTTGACCAAGTCAAGAGCCACTTGGCTTGATCTCCTTCATCCAAAACCTAACAAGTGTTATTATCTAAGCCATCCATTGTGTTTTATAAGCACACTAGTGCAAGACAAGTCTTCACACTTATAATAATTTGAGAAAAATTTTAGGAGCTCTTATGGAGGCTCTCGGCTTTGCCCTTATAGCCACAAGAAAAATTTGCAATTTTGGTTCTTTATTCACAAGACTTTAACCCAAGGTCCCTAAGGGTATTGTAAGGATATCTCAATAGAAAGATTTCGGAAAAACGACGTTTTTACGTTAGTCGCAACGCGAAAACCCAAGGTGTTCTTCAACTTTGAAGTTGGAAATAGAAGATGAGTTTTTCACAAGCTTCTAAGGGTTGCAAATAGCGGATTGGAATGTCAAGAAAAGGAGTTGGAGTTGCTAAAGATCGACTTAGGGTTTTGGATCATTTTGAGCTTAAGAAGGTAATAATCTCCGTCTTGCTATTATAATTCAAGATTTCATGTTGTAGTAGTTAGAAATGATCATGTGGATTATATTATGAAGAATGATATGTGTTATGGAATATTTGGATGGAATCCGAAGTTGCATGATTTAGCCTTTAAGAGTGTAATTCAATTTAGTTACTAGTTTAGTCGTCGCATGTTACTTGCTTGAAGATTGTAGTAGTTTAATCGATTGCGACTTGATATCATGTTAAGGTAACAATTTGGATTGAAAAGGAAATTGGAAAAGACTTTGAGTTGTTGTTTATGTTAGCCGAGAATGGCTTTAATTATGGAACTAGTTTCGTATTAATTTGTGGGGCAGAATTTTACACGTCCTGTTAAGGCGTGTAATCCCCTTTGGTTAGCTGAATTGTTGGGCCTTAAATGTGGCATGTTTGGTTACTGAATTCGGCCTTGAAAAAGGTGTCAAAGTATGTAGAAACAAAGGAAGTGCTGTCCGATTTTCCGTAGAATTTAGTGACTTTGCACTTAGAATATTCTACGTTCGAAGCTAGAGGTTAATGGACGTATTATGGCCATTTTAGGTTGAAGTACTAAGTATAGCGGATTCTACTTGAAGGATGGAATAACTATCAAGGTTGAAGTACTTCGGAGCATTTTGCTATTTGTCGATAATCGTCGCGAGGTATGTGAACCTCTTCCTTTTTTAGACATGATTCTATGTATGGAATATACATGTGGTATTATTTCATGATTCCTTCTACTCTTAGAAGTTAAGAAGTATGTATGTTGATTTACTCTACGTAAGGGTTATGTCTAAGTTATCCGAAGTTCTTACCAAGTCTTATGGGGGATGTTGGTAAGAGTCGTTAGGAGGTATTTGGAGCCAAGTTGACTTGTCTAAGTTACGACACAAATGGGAATAAGTATCGAACAAGCCACTGCAGCGGTAATAAAGGAAAATGTAATGACAATCAATTAAGTTCAAATGAGTAGAATTCTCGATCTGCATAGAAGCTAAGATAAGACAAAATTGTATTACATTTTCTAGATCATGGCTACTTGATTAAGATCATTATAAATAAGTATAACTTATTCACAACGCACCAATGTATATGTTACTTAATTTATAAGAATTTACGTATGAAGTTTTAAGACTGTGAACCTCAAATTTTTAAAAGGTTAAGGGACTTTATTTTTCAAGTTATGGGACTTGATTCTTAAAGGAAGAAATGAATTGATTTAAAAGTATAGAATGCTTGATTTGGAAAATATTGATTTCTTGCCATTCTAAAGTTAAGAAACTTGTTTTCTTAAAAGTTAAGAGACTTGAAGTATTTTGAAAGCTATGTGATTTGATTTGAAAGTATAAGTCTCTTGGTTATAAAAGGAATGAATTTGTCTAAGACATAAAGAGTTATAACGGCTTTATGGAAAGTTGGTTATAACAACTTTATGGAAGATTAAAAGAATGGTTTTCTTCAGTAATGTAAGCAAAGAAATGACTTGAAATAAAGAAGGGCAAATTGTTTTAAAGGTACCAATTGCTTAAGGTTTTTAAGAAAGAGGTCACTTGATTTAGAAGCCGGTAAATGTATTTCTAAAAGGTATTGTGACTTGTCTTGAAAAGTAGATATGACTTGATACTACGGTTGTTAGTATCTTGGAAGTTTTATTTGAAAAAGAGTCATTTTTAAAAGGAGTGGAGGTACGTAGTACGTTGGGTTAAATTTCCGGATTTTATACGACATTATCGCGTCCCAGAAATGTGCCGGGCAGTATACCTTTATGGGCAGACTATATGACATTATCGCGTCCCAGAAATGGGCCGGGCAGTATACCTTTATGGGCAGACTATATGACATTATCGCGTCCTAGAAATGGGCCGGGCAGTATACCTTTATGGGCAGACTATATGACATTATCGCGTCCCAGAAATGGGTCGGGCAGTATACCTTTATGGGCAGACTATATGACATTATCGCGTCCCAGAAATGGGCCGGGCAGTATACCTTTATGGGCAGACTATATGACATTATCGCGTCCCAGGAATGGGCCGGGCAGTATACCTCTATGGGCAGACTTATGTGACTTTATCGCGTCCCAGTTGGCGGGCAGATATAGCGTCCTCGTAAAGGGCCGGATTATGTTATGCAAGGTAAGTAAGTTATATGGTAATGAACTTGACGGTTTTCCTAAGCATGTACGTAAGAATGTGACTATAACTTTTATGTAAAAATGGAAAAGATAATAAGGTACGATTAAGTTCACGAGATGGTAATGACACGGTAGGATCTGGTATGTACCCTTTTTATACTTGCCCCTGTCATTCTTTTGTACAGTTATGATTTGTTTATTGTACCTTATTTTCCGTTCCATATTCGGTACCTGTTGTACTGACCCCCTTCGGGGGGCTGCGTTCATGTCCGCAGGTTTAGGTACACAGTTGTGGATCCGCGAGCTTAGGATCCTGATTCAGCATTTTGAGATGGCTCCAATGTTCCGGAGTTGTCATGGCTATGTATATTCAGGGGTACGGCGGGGCCTTGTCCCGTCATAGTATTTGTTCAAATCTTAGAGGTCTGTATTCATCTGTGGGCTGGACTGGCTAGAGTTGTTTTGTTTACATTGTTAAACAGTGTAGACCCTTTCGGGTAATTTTTATGATTATGGCAGCCTTATCGGCTTGGCCTTAGTTTAAAAAAAAGTGTGTTATTTATCTTCCGCAGTTTACTATGTTGTATGATTAGAAGGGTGCCCAGGTAGGGCACTAGTCGCGGCCCGGGGTCGGGTCGTGACATATATGTCTTTCATCAATAAGAATAATCAAGAGATTATTTCTTTCATGGTATCAAGAGTCTAGGTTCTCTTTACCCTATTTCCGCTCCTCAAGAATTTCTTCTTCTTCTCGAACTTTTGCCCTGAAAATTCTCGATTTTCTTGTTCTTCTTCGTCACAAAAACCGAGTATTTTCTCTTTCAAAAACCTCTCTCTCAAATTCCCTTCTCTGAATCGTGTTGCTCTATTCCTTATGGCTGATAAGAACACTTTTCACCCTGCCCTCACAGTTTCTAATAACAAGAGCGTTCTTCTTATCGTTCTTGACCTAGAAAACGTTCAATATGGTACGTGGGCAGAATTATTTAAGATTCATGCTTTGGCACATAAAGTCCTCCACCACATCATTCCTCCTTCTCCTCCAAAGGAGGGTACTTCTACGATGGTTGTGCCGACTAAAGAAGCAGATCCAGAATTATGGGTCATGCTTGATGTCAAGGTTCTTCAGTGGATTTATGTCACTATCTCCTTGGATCTTTTACAGACGATTATGAAAATCAATTCCACAGCTATGGTGGCGTGGGATCGATTGCGAGATATATTCCAAGATAACAGTCATTCTAGAATTGTTATCCTTGAGCAGGAATTCTCCCAGGTGGCTATGGCTAGTTTTCCAAACGTTTCTTCTTATTGCAAATGCCTCAAGGACTTGACAGACCAACTCAGCAACGTGGCTTCTCCTGTTTCTCAAAGTCGTCTAGTTCTTCAGATGGTTGCAGGCCTGTCAGAGGCTTTTAGCGGTGTTGTTTCGGTTATTCGTCAGGGTAACCCCCTGCCAGGATTTTATCATGCCCGTTCTATGCTTACTTTGGAGAAAGCCGGATTGGATAAGAAAGTGGAGATTGGGGCCAGCCCTATCGTCATGATGACTGCATCCAATTTCTCTCCTTCCAATCCAGCCAAAGTGACTCAAAATCACAACAACGGGGGTGGTAAGAAGAGCCAGAATCGAAAGAATAATGGAAAGAATCGTGGCGGCAACAACAGAGGCAACCGTCAGCAACAACAATAGTTCTGGAGCCCACATGGGCCCCCTGGACAGTGGCAGTGGGTCCCAACACCTACCAGCGTCGCGACTCCACAGTATTGCCTTACAGCACCGCGGTCCAGTCGGCACAGGCACCGTGGTCAAACTTCTACCAGTCGAGTCGTGTTTGGACGGCGTCAGTAGCAACAAAGATCCGGTATACTTGGGCCTTGCCCCCATCAGTCCCACCACACCGCGGGCCCCACTCAGACCGACATTGAAGCAGCGATGCACACACTTGGCTTGACTCAGCCAGACCCTAATTGGTACATGGATGTTACACCTCGTAAGTTTAAGGAAATGTATATAGATATATGATAATTCCACCGAGTCCCTCAATAAAGGGCCGACAATGTATATAGATATGATGATTCCACTGAGTCCCTCACTAGAGGGCCAACAATGTATATAGACAAGAGGATTCTATGGACAGGCATCCCTGATTTTGATATGACTCTCATTTTTATAAGGCACAGTCGACTATCATATTTCATATATGGCACAGTTGGATTTGGTATTTGAATTTCATACTTGTCACCTGTTATCTGTTGGCCAATTATGATCTCATTTACAGCACTTCATGTTTTACATACTTAGTACATTATTTCGTACTGACCCCCTTTCCTTGGGGGGCTGCGTTTCATGCCCGCAGGTACAGGTACTCAGTTTGGTGATCCGTTAGTCTAGGATTTCCACTCAGCTGTTTTGGAGAGCTCCTTTGATTCAGAGTTTGGTCATTTTGGTACAGAGCTTCTTTTTAGATTTATGTATATATTTAGGGGCATGACGGGGTCCTGTCCCGTCTTATGTCATTATCCTTCTCATAGAGGTTTGTAGACAGTCGTGGGTTGTACTTATAAAGAGTTATAAATCTATTGTGGTCAGCCAGGTTGTTGTAATCTGTGTTGGGATATTCCCGTGTATATGTGATATTATTTGGTGGCAGTCTTGCTGGCTTGCTTGTTATATTAAGTTGGCTAGTTGTGACTCCCCAGGAGGCAGGTACATTCTTGTGTAAAGGCAGCCTTGTCGGCTTGTAGTTAGGCGTATTTTGTATACGCCTTTTTGAGTCATTTTAGTTAGTATTTTACTCGTTTTTATTGTGTTTAGTATAGTATTAGGTTTGTTTTTCTTTATTTTGAGTCACAGCGGTTTCAAAAGGTAAAATGGCGAAAATGAGCGAGAATTAGGCAGAAAAGGTGCTCCCGAGGCAAAAAGGACGAAAGTTGGCACATCAGGACGAAAGATTTTCAGCACCGCGGTGCAATATGCAGAACTGCGGTGCCATATTTACTGAGAAGGTGCAAGAGTTTCGGCACCGAGGTGCCGTTATGCAGAACTGCGGTGCCGGTGCAGAAAATCTTAGTTCCGAAGAAGAATTGGCTAAGGGCATATTGGTCCATAGGGCACGAAATTTGAAACATTTTTAAGCACTAAGGATTAATGCTGTGAAAGAGGGGGGTTATTCTACAACATAGCACAACATAAGTGTTATACCCCGTATTTCCAGAGTATGTACGTAAGGACGTACGTAGAAAATTTGAAACTTGTACTAAGGCTTGGCCGAATTAATTTTGTTCACAACACCCGTTTTGAGTCGTTTTTCGACGAAACGTTTTCCACGACTTTCGTGGGAATTTCGGCTATGTCATTTTTAATTTTGCGGATTTTTAGAGACGAAACATTTTGGACCAACGGGAGGGTGACATGTGTCACCTGCATCAAACAAGCGCGCAACCCTTGGCGAAATGGACCACTTTATGGCCTTGAATTGTGCCTTGTTTTGTGCCTTGTTTTGTGGAGTGTTTTGTGGAGTAGGGTTAGGGTGCACATGGCTTGATCTTGGCCTTACACTTGCCTTGCACATGGCTTGATCTTGGCCATTGGTTGGCCTTTGGTTTTGCTATAAATACCCCCCCTAAGCTTGAAGACTTCATCCATTCCAAAAATCACCAAGTCTTGAAAGCCTTCCTCGCTTTCTTGTGCTGGAGCCGTGAGCTTCCTCCTCTTTCGTGAGGCCTAGTGGCCGAGAGGGTACTCCCCCCCCCCGAGTGGCCTTGGCCGAGCACACCCCCACTGGGGTGTTCTCGTGAGTACCCCAGTGGTGTAGAAATACTCTCAAAAGTATTGTTATAATGCCCAAATTACCTTAGCCATATACCTTGTTGTATTCTAAGGTTATACCTATACGAAAAGCCCAGTAATACTATTATACTTCCCGTCAGTCACAAAACCGAAACCCTAGGGAAATCTCCATAGTCAGTTGGGGTATTGTGTAGAAGTTGGTTAGAACTTCTAAGGGTGGTTTGGAGCGGGTTGGAGCGCGCGGATTGGAGCTAAACGATTGCTCAGGATCGACATTTAAACTAGGATAATTATGGGCTTATCGAGGTAATTATCTTGTCCCTCTATTGTAATTGGAAATTACATGATTGCTTGAATATATAGTTGAAGTATACTATATAATAGAACTGAATAATACTTACGGCAATGTCTTGCGACTTAAGCTGAATTTAAAGAAAATCTTGTTGTAATTACATAGGGTTGTATTACAGTAGACTTGTGTAGTAGTACCGTGGAGTAGAATTGTACCCGTTAGGGTTAGATGATAACCCCGGTAGGCTGGTAGGCCTCGATAGAGGAGGAGTTTCTGTTGTTGCGGGAGAGTCTGCCGAATTTTCTAGAATGTCCTACGATGAGATCTAAATGTTAATAAGCGCTTGTGGCCTTATAGGCTGATGTACTACGTGTGGCGCGATCACGTGGCTTAAGGAGTAGCCGGCGGTTGGAAGTACTTGAGCGTTTTGCTATTAGTCGATACTCGTCGCGAGGTATGTGAACCTCTTCCTATCTCTTCTAGCATGATATGTGTGAACTATGTAGTACGGTGAGCGTCATGTGCTAAATGTGTTTGAGTGGGTTAAAACATAAAGTGTTATAACGGCTTTATGGGAAGTTGGTTATAACGACTTTATGTCGGTAAGAAAATACATGTGGTTTTAAAAGGTAATCGATTTGAACTATAAGCGGCTTGTTATGTGTTAATAAAGAACTTGAAGTATTTCAAAAGATTTTTGAATCATTTTGAAAGAAGAAGTAATACTTGGTTTTGAAAACTTAAGAGTTATACTAGCTTTATGGGAAGTTAGGTATAACGGCTTAAGAATGTTTCTTGATTTGGAAATCAGAATGTGTATCGACAAACCACAGCGTTAATAAAAGGAAATGTTTTGACTAATTAAGTACTAATAAAACCAGTAGAAACCTCCATCTGCATAGAAGCTAAGATGAGACAAAATGATATTTCCTAGATCATGGCTGCTGTAATAAGATTGTTATAAACAAGAATATCCTACTCACATAGGAGGCTTAGGTTTCTCAGATTGTTTAAAGGAGAATTATATTCTTAAATGAATAAGACTATGAACTACGAAACCGTTCTAAAATGAGAAACTTGAACATTGGAAAAGAATGTTGCTACTTGATTTTACAAAGGTAAGTAATTGATTTACCTTAAAAAGATAATCACTCTATTTTCGTATACTACGGGTATTGTGTGACTTTTGTGAAAGTAACGTATCTTTTAAAGAGTTAATGTATGAAGTACTTTGGGGATAAAAACCCGATCTTGTTAATCATATAGTAGAAGGTACCTTGTGTGAACAACTTGATTGTATTGGTTTGTGATAGCCTTGTAATACTTTCCTGTTGCTTTGATAAGTAAACGTGTTAGGATGCTACGTGTGTTAGTATCTTGTGATGTTGTGTAAAGGGTGTTCCTTTGTTGTGCTTATGTTGGTTAACGATAATTTGTTGTGCTAATATTTTACATCACTCATCTCTTGAGATGATTCCGGAGTTAAGCCGCCTCCGACGCGGGTAGACTCAGCGATGCAGGACCATGATTCGAGAATACCTCATGCGGGTCTGAGGGCCTATGCGAGCTACGAGAGTTCCGTGTTAGTGTCGTCCTTTATGGGCATGCGGTCGCGTGGCCATGCGGACTCGAAAGTCGGGGCGATGCCGGGAGTAGCTACCCTCGATGCGGGGATACCATGCGGGCGATGAGATTGGCCTACGCGAGTCTGCGGGAAGTTCCAGACTAGACGCAAGCATTAGATCTGCGGGCAAGTGGCCGCTTGATCATGTGACGGTTCAGACAGATCTTATGATCTGATTCATGACCTTGTTGCATGCGCTGGTGTTAGTAGTCGGCTATGCCTTCGTACTTACCGCACGGTGTTATTATGGCAGTGGGACCCGTGTTCATGTGTGTTCCTTGGAACTTTTATATCATAAACCGCCAAGGCGGTGAGAATGTGTCCCAGGCACGATTGATGTTGTGGCGTGAGACCCATCTGTTATGTTCTCTTGTGATGACTTGAGGCGTGAGTCCCGACTTGATATGATCGCAGTTATTGTAAAGCGTAGTTTGGTTATCATACATGTCTCCCGCTTTATAGACTATTATGATTTCATTTCTGATATTTTTAGTTTCACATACTCGGTACTGTTATCGACCTCCCGGGGCTGCGTTCACGCCGCAGTTGAGGTACACCAGCCGTTGATCCTAGCTCTCGTGTCACGATTCGGCGTTGGGAAGCTCGTTTCTCGGAGGCTTATCGATGGTATAGTCCCCGTCGTAGTAAGTGTTTACATTCGGGTTTGGCGGGGCCCCGTCCCGCCATTGTTGTCATATCATTCTTAGAGGTCCAGAAATGCGGTTGTAGGCGTGGTTTGTAAAAAGATTAAACTGCTCATTTGTAAAGTTGTTATTTATATATGAAAGGCAAGTTTTCTCGACATCGTTTTGTACTTCTGTCATTTCATGTATGTGTTTTATGTTCCGCTGATTACTCTGATGTTGTGTCACTAGGGTGCCCGGGGTAAGGCACCAGTCACGGGCCCAGTTTCGGGTCGTGACAAAAGTGGTATCAGAGCAGTTAATCCTCGGAAAGTGTCTACGCAGTATCAGATTCAGCAGTCTTGATTATCGGTGTGTTGTGCACCACACCAATAATCAGGAGGCTATAGGATATTTAGGATTGGTTTCTATTCTTCTCACTCTGAGATCGTGCCTTAGAGCTGTGTTGTAAGTTGGACCCTCCGAACGTATTACTTTCCCTTATCGTTATGCCTCCGCGTGGGGCAAACCCGGGCCCAGGAGGGCAAGGCAGCCGTGGGAGCTGCGAGTTGAGTACAGAGGGTCACGAGGGCACGGGCCCAATCTTTACCTAGGGTAGTGCTTCATTTGGGGAGTTCTGCGACGTCACTAGCCCCAACAAAGTTTAGCGGCGGCGATTCCTACTGCGGCCATGATATTTGAACCTTCAGTTCCACGACCAGGAACAGAGAATATGGATTGTAAAGAAGCGACCCTGTTACTAGCTATGGATTTGGCTACCAGAGAGATACCGATGTATCGCGAGTTTTGATGACTACCTAAGAGAAGGTTGTGCAGAAATCCTTGATTAGGCTCGAGCATGGCACGTATGCGGGCTTATGCGCCGAGAAACGTAGAGATCGACGGGTTAACCAGGGCGAGAAGAGGGCGAGCGGCAAGGTCCTTTGGTAACTTTCGAGGCGCAGTCACCTCAAAAGCAGATTTGATTATGCACATCCACCGGTGCGAGTGGTCTTCCACGGATTTCAGGGCGCTCGGGTTATGTAGAGTTGGTCGAACTCCGTGGCTTCGGTTCACAGATGCATGCACGCCATCCCGGAATGTCGTCTTTTAGTTGGTACTTGTTGTACCTATGACCATCAGGGTCTGGTGTCGAAGACTGTCCTTGTAGGAGGACTTAGCCTACAGGATCGGTGGGTAGTGTGTCATCTCCTCATTTATCGCCTACGGGCGAGTTTGACTAGAACGACTAAGGGGAGTGAAGCAGTAGATATAGATATATCTTTAACCCTCTAGAGTTTTGTTTTTGTGATAAGGTGAGTATACCTTAAGTGCTATGTTCTGATAGCAGTGTGTTAGTCGTGATTAGATCATGGTTGTTTAACCGAGTAAGATTTTGGGGGATAGAGAAGGTGTGAGCCTTAGAGCTTTTTACCTAGAGACCTTAGAGGTGAGGCCATCTCGAGAAAAGGTGTAGTGTTATGTTTGACCCTTATTGGGAGTGCATAGTGCACGTGAGTTATGTTTGGGATAGGTCCCTAGTAGTGTGGAATGAAAGAGGTAGTTGAGCTAAGAAGACCGCTAGGTTTTCAAACGTGATTAGTAAGATTGTTCGGATCGGGAGCTAGTATCAGGCGCATCGGGTCGGGTTGAGGCCCCGTTGCGTCAACCCGCGTAGTTTTGGTGGGGGCAGGTTGTGGTGGTCCCGCCTTGTGTTAGGGTTGTGAGGGTGTTAGGCCCAAGTTTAGTTAACCAGCAGACGAAGTTCGTGGAAGCGTTCGACCAGTGGTCGGGCCGATGGGGGCAGCCCATCGTGTTCTTCGGTCAGGACCGTTTACTCGGTTGTGTTGAGTTATCTGAAAGGTTGTGAGGCTGCACGGGGTGCCTACCTTCACCTTATGGCGCAGTGCATGAGCCCGTGTTACTACTGTTTTTGTTTCCGGAAGTTTTACCAAGCATGTGTTAAGAACTCGCGGAAGTCTCGACCGCATTCGCCTCGCCGTTGTTTGATTTCAGGATAGTTGTGGGATTGTTGTCTCTGTGGAGGTAGTGTTTAAGCTACCATTTCGGTGTTCGGATGTCGCTTTTTTAAAGCCTCGTAGGGCGGAAGTGTAAATTGCGGCCGATTGGTTCGACGTTGGCAAGATTCGCATATTGTTCAGCTTGTTCCAGCAGATCGTGGATAGTAAGCTTGTCTAGAAGAAGTTCGCGGTCGAGAAATCGTATGGATAATCGCGCATTTACGCCGAGAGTTCAGTCGGCGGTCGGTTTTCTTGAAAGTACCACCCGGTTGGGTGTGATGAGTTTGGAATACAGAGGAACTTAGCCCGAGTTACTTTGGGCCTTTTGAGTTCATGTGAAGAATAGGCCAGTTGCCTATATGTTAGCTTTGCCGTCCGACTTAGGAGGCAAGACGTCCGATCTTTCGTATTGTTATGATCGGAAAGTATCTAAATCCATCCAGAGTGTTCCTACCAATGATGACCCCGTTAGAGAGATAGTAACCCGAAGTTTTGATAATCGACGCAGCACGAAATGTGGTAAGAGTTCGAGTGCGCGATACCTTCGCGGATCGTGACGCAACGGCACTTGTTGGGTCGCTCGAGAAGGTTGATGCCTCGCAAAGTGACAAAGGTGGTATCATGTTGGTGATGTTGGAGGTGTTTCCTCGTGAACTTGGATGTAAGTACTGCGCTGGTGTTTCGTGCCGATGTGGCGTGTTTGTTCTCGTAAGTATAGTAGTGAAGACTACATCGCACGCGTTTGTTTTGAGACTTAGAAGGAACATTCGGGACGACTGTTTCTCAGGAGGGGAGAATGTGATACCCCGTATTTCCAGACTATGTACGTAAGGACGACGAGAAAATTTGAAACTTGTACTAAGGTTGCCGAATTAATTTTGTTCACAACACCCGCTTTGAGTCGTTTTTCGACTAAACGCTTTCACCTTTCGTAGGGAATTTCCGCTATGTCATTTTTAATTTTTGCGGATTTTTCCGAGAGGCGAAACATTTTGGACCAACGGAGGGTGACATGTGTCACCTCACATCGAAGCGCGGCGGCAACCTGGCCGAAATGGACCACTTTATGGCCTTGAATTGTGCCTTGTTTTGGCCTTGTTTTGTGGAGTGTTTTGTGGAGTAGGGTTAGGTGCACATGGCTTGATCTTGGCCTTACACTTGCCTTGCACATGGCTTGATCTTGGCCATTGGTTGGCCTTTGGTTTTGCTATAAATACCCCCCCTAAGCTTGACGTGTTCATCCAGTCCAAAAGTCTCCAAGTCTTGAGCGCCTGCCTCCCTTTCTTGTGCTCTAGCCGTGAGCTTCCTCCCCTTTCGTGAGGCCTAGTGGCCGAGAGGTACTTTCCCCTCCTAGTGGCCTCGGCCGAGAGCACACCCCCTACCAGGGGTGTTCTCGTGAGGTACCCCCCCTTGGTGGTGTAGAAATACTCTCAAAAGTATTGTTATAATGCCCAAATTACCTTAGCCATATACCTTGTTGTATTCTAAGGTTATACCTATACGAAAAGCCCAGAAATACTATTATACTTCCCGTCAGTCACAAAACCGAAACCCTAGGGAAATCTCCATAGTCAATGGTATCAGGTGTGTTGGTTAGAACTTCTAAGGTGGTTTGGAGCGGTTGAGCGCGGATTGGAGCTAAACGATTGCTCAGGATCGACATTTAAACTAGGATAATTATGGGCTTATCGAGGTAATTATCTTGTCCCTCTATTGTAATTGGAAATTACATGATTGCTTGAATATATAGTTGAAGTATACTATATAATAGAACTGAATAATACTTACGGCAATGTCTTGCGACTTAAGCCTGAATTTAAAGAAGAGTAATCGAATCAGAATTACATAGGGTTGTATTACAGAGACTTGTAGTAGTACCGTGAGTAGAATTGTACCGTTAGGTTAGATGTATAACCCCGGTAGGCTGTAGCCAGGCCGATAGAGGAGAGTTTTACGCTGTCATGGGGAGTCTTCGAATTTTCGGTAGAATGTCCTACGATGAGATCTAAATGTTAATAAGCGCCTTGTGGCCTTATAGGCTGATGTACTACGTGTGGCGCGATCTACGTGGCTTAAGGAGTAGCCGACAGTTGGAAGTACTTGGAGCGTTTTGCTATTAGTCGATACTCCGCGAGGTATGTGAACCTCTTCCTATCTCTTCTAGCATGATATGTGTGAACTATGTAGTACGGTGACGCATACGTGCTAAATGTGTTTGAGTGGTTAAAACATAAAGTGTTATAACGGCTTTATGGGAAGTTGGTTATAACACTTTACGTCGGTAAGAAAATACATGGTTTTTAAAAGGTAAATCGATTTGAACTATAAGCGCTTGTTATGTGTTAATAAAGAACTTGAAGTATTTCAAAAGATTTTTGAATCATTTTGAAAGAAGAAGTAATACTTGGTTTTGAAAACTTAAGAGTTATACTAGCTTTATGGGAAGTTAGGTATAACGGCTTAAGAATGTTTTATCGATTTGAAATCGTAATGTATCGACAAACCATCGCAGCTGTTAATAAAAGGAAATGTTTTGACTAATTAAGTACTAATAAAACCAAGAGAAACCTCCATCCGCATGTAAGCTAAGATGAGACAAAATGATATTTCCTAGATCATGGCTGCTGTAATAAGATTGTTATAAACAAGAATATCCTACTCACATAGGAGGCTTAGGTTTCTCAGATTGTTTAAAGGAGAATTATATTCTTAAATGAATAAGACTATGAACTACGAAACCGCTCTAAAATGAGAAACTTGAACATTGGAAAAGAATGTTGCTACTTGATTTTACAAAGGTAAGTAATTGATTTACCTTAAAAGATAATCACTCTATTTTCAGATACTACGGGTATTGTGTGACTTTTGAAAGTAACGTATCTTTAAAGAGTTAATGTATGAAGTACTTTGGGGATAAAACCCGATCTTGTTAATCATATAGAAAGGTACCTTGTGTGAACACTTTGTTGTATTGGTTTGTGATAGCCTTGTAATACTTTCCTGTTGCTTTGATAAGTAAACGTGTTAGGATGCTACGTGTGTTAGTATCTTGTGATGTTGTGTAAAGGGGTGTTCCTTTGTTGTGCTTATGTTGGTTAACGATAATTTGTTGTGTTAATATTTTACATCACTCATCTCTTGAGATGATTCCGGGTTAAGCCGCTCCGACGCGGGTAGACTCAGTGATGGGACCATGATTCGAGAATACCTACGCGGTCCCGGGGCCTAGCGCGAGCTACGAGAGTTCCGTTAGTGGCGCCCTTTATGGGCACGCGTCGCTGCGCTATGCGACTCGAAAGTCCGTGACGACGCCGGAGTAGCTACCGATGCGGGGATACCACGCGGCCGATGAGATTGGCCTACGCGAGTCGCGGAAGTTCCAGGACTAGACGCGCGACATTAGATACTCGCGGGCAAGTGGCCGCTTTGATCATGTGACGATGCAGACAGATCTTATGATACGATTCATGACCTTGTTGGTACTGCTGGTGTTAGTAGTCGGCTATGCCTTCGCATTTACCCCGACGGTTATTATGGCACGCGTGGGACTCGTGTTCATGTGTGTTCCTTGGAACTTTTATATCATAAACCGCCAAGAATGAGGAATGTGTCCCACGCACGATTGATGTTGTGGGCGTGAGACCCATCACATGTTCTCGTGATGACTTGGCGTGAGTCCCCGACTTGATATGATCGCTAGTTATTGTAAAGCGTAGTTTGGTTATCATACATGTCTCCCGCTTTATAGACTATTATGATTTCATTTACTGATTTTTTAGTTTCACATACTCTGCACTGTTATCGACCTCCTTCGGGCCGCTCATGCCGCAGTTGAGGTACACCGCCGTTGATCCTAGCTCTCGTGGTCACAGTTGCTTGGGAAGCTCCGCTTCTCGAGGCTTATCAGTGTATAGTCCTCGTCAGAGTAGTAAGTGTTTACATTCGTGGTTTGGCGGGCCCCGTCCCGCCATCATGGTCATATCATTCTTAGAGGTTTGTAGTACTGGCCAAGTGTGGTTTGTAAAAAGGATTAAACTGCTCATTTGTAAAGTTGTTATTTATATATGCCGAAAGGCAAGTTTTCCTCGACATCGCTTTGTACTTCATTTCATGTATGTGTTTTATGTTCATTGACACTGACAAGTTGTGTCACTAGGTGCCGGGTAGGCACGATCCACGCCCGCTGGTCGTGACAATAAGACAACAAGGGAGGCTACAATTGGAGACTTAGTTCGCAGTATTTCTTTTATTTCTTTTTTAATTCAGTTTATGTATGGATTTTGTGTTAGTTCTTAGCATGACTATGGCTAGGAGCTAAACACTTTATTAGGGATTTCCTTATGAATCGCTTGAAACTTCTATTCATAAATTAATGCAGTAGTTTGATTTCTTCTTCACTTGATTAAGATTTAGTCAGTAATTGATATGAATGTTTGATAATTAATTGATCACTAATTATAATAATATCTATGATTTCGAATCAAGAACCGAGATGAGAGATTTGGATATGCTGTAATTGACTAGACATATGTTAAAATCATGATACGCATTCTCGATACTTGTGTAGCATTATAGGTTACCGTTCTTAATCCTCATATGTGGTAAATCCTATAGAAGGGTTCTGCACTGGGGTTGAGTGATTATATGTCCTAACCGGAATATAAGACAGTTTAGTTAACTGCTATCTTAACGTAGAAGAATAAGTCATTCTATTTGCATTAAGGATTGAATAGAGTGGATAGTCGAGGATTTTGGAAGCCCTAATTCATTCATAACTGATTACAACTTAAATAGTTCAGTAATTCTTGCAATTATTCTAGTAGTTAAACAAAAACCCAACTCAAATATTGATTGCCAAATAGATAACATAGAATAGATGAATGGTAATTAGAAACCAGTCTCTAAGGACGATATTCGGTCTTATCAGACTATATTACTTTTCAACGATGCGTACGCTTATGTGAGCATTCGAAATATCGCTAACAAGTTTTTGGCGCTCGTTGCCGGGGACTGACGTACTTCTAATATCGAACCATCTATTTTTATTTCTAATTTGGCCTTATTTTTATTTTTATTTTACTATTAGAACCCTGTTGCCTTGATTTTGTTTGTTGATTTTGGTCTATTTCAGGAATCTAATGTATGCGAAGAAGGAGAGGAGCAGATACACGTGTTCCCTTCAATCCTGAAATCAAAAAATTGTGCAAGCAAAACAGGCGTGAGAAAAGAATTGCTGATTTACTAGCCATGGAAAATCAGCAGAACAACAACGGGGTACCTGACGAGGGGTTGAATTGTTATACCCCGTACTTCCAGAGTATGTGTGCGAGGACGTACGTACGATTATTCAAGCCCTAATTAGGTTAAGATGAAATTGAGAGCTTTCAACGGAAAAGATTCTGAACCTTGTGAAGGAAATTCTACGTTTTTAATATTTTAACCGATTACGGATTTTTCCGAGAGATGAAATATTTGGACCAATAGGAGGGCGACATGTGGCACCCTTAGGTGGCATGTTTGGACGAAAATGTTGGGCTTGTGGACAAGTCAATTGGTCAAGTCTTGCAAGATATTTCTTTGGGTGAGTGGGAGTAGGTAAGGGACGATTTTTGTGGGCAAGTGGGAGCTTGCCTTGGACGGTTTTCTTGAGCAAGTGGGAGGCCACATGGCTCATTGTTGTGGGGGACATATGTCCCAATGTTGTGGTGGACATATGTCCCAAGGTTGTGGTGGACACTTGGTGGAAGACTCCACTCACACAAGCTACCTAATCTACACCCTCCATTTGTTTTAATCTTGGCCTTTGGTGGTTCTATAAATACCCCTCTCTTGTGCAAGACTTCTTCATCCACAAACACAAGTTCCAAGTCTCCAAAATCCTTCCCCCTTAGTTGCTAGTTCTCGTCCAACTCCTCCCCCCCTTTCCTAGTTGTCTCGTCCGAAGCAACACCCCTGGTAGAAAAGTATTCTCCAAGTATTGTTACTATTCCAAAATACCTTAGCCAAATACCTTGTAGTATTCCAAAGTCAACTCTATACTAAAATCCCAGAAATACTACTTTATATCCTTTAGTCACAAAACGAAACCCTAGAGAAATCTTCATAGTGGGTTGAAGTGTTAAGTAGAAGTTGTTTAGAAACTTCTAAGGGTTTCTTGGAGCTATCGGAGCGTGCAATTTAGGAGCTAAACGTTGTTCAGGATCGACATTTAAACTTGGATAATTTTGGGCTTACCGAGGTAAATATCTTGCCCTTCTATTGTAATTGGAGATTACATACTGTAGTAGTATAGAATTAAGTATAAGATATATGGAAGGAGGGTATAAAAGAAGAGAATTGAATCACTTACATGGGATCGTGTTTACTGAGACTTGAGTAGTTTTCCGGGTAGGGAAGTGCTGCCCAATTTTCCGTAGGATAGAGAACCTCCTGCTTAGAATATTCTACAGAGTAGTCTAGACGTTGATAGACGTATTTGACTATTATAGGTTGATACTCGCGCGACATATTCGACTTGGCGTGGATTTCACATGAGGTATGTGATTCTTCCTATCCTCTTGAGCATGATATTTTTAAAATATATAAATAGTACGTAGACGTACGTGTGTTACCTGAACTTGGTTTTACTCTTATGTCTTTTGACTTGAGTTTTAAATAATAAGAATCTTGAAGTATTTCAAAAGAGTTATGAATCATTTTTAAAAAAAAAGAAAAGTAATACTTGGTTTTAAAAGCTTAAGAGTTATCGACTTTATGGGAAGTTAGGTGTAACGACTTAAGAAAGATAAAAGCAGTTTACTTATTTGTTTATGAAAGTCTTGTATTGATTTACGAAAAGTGTAGTAAGATGGTTTGATAAGTAAACATGTTATGATGCTACACGCGTGTTAGTGTCTTGTGATGTTGTGTAAGAGGTTATTCTTGTTGTACGTTCGTTGTTAAACGTTAAGCCCGTTTATCGTATATTATATCACTGACGACTTTGTTATACCGGAGGACTTGCCACTGTCTATATACGCGCTACGGTGCGGTGTGACTATGCTGCGGAGTTCGAGGATTGATCATTCCGGTGTATTATCCGTCATGAGAATGCCTCACGCGATATGTGACTACGCGACTATGCGGATCATGGAGTCCAGAGGATACCGCGGGTTAGCTACCCGTGATGCGAGGAATACCTCGTGGGGTCTCAGTGTGACCTATGACATGTGGAGTTCGAGATTAGGCTCGCATAATGATACTGGCGGGCGATTGCCTTGCTTCGATCATTAAGGCCTAGAAAAGACCAGTTATGTTATATCTATTTTGCTTATGTTGTGGCACTATGGTTACATCGTTGTTCGTACATATTTGTAAAATTGGTTTTAAAATGATATGATTTCATTTAAAGTACTTTCTGCCACATATTTGGTACTGTTAGATCGACCTCTGGGGTTGCGTTCATGCAGTAAAGGAAGTGGTAGATCCTCGTTCTTAGGATCCTTACTCGTGTCGAGCTCCATTTCTCGGAGGCTCGACTTTTGGTACGACTCCCGGTGTTGTAGATATTTTGTACATTCAGGTATGGCGGGGCTGTCCGCCATAGTTGTTTACATTCCTGTAGTTCGTAGTCTGTTGTAAAGTTGGGATAATCGCTGACTTGGTACATATATATGCGAAGACAACTTTTTCTCGGATAAACTGTATTTACATTTACATTTGTTTCATGTCTTGATTTATTATTCCCTGATTACTGATGTATGTCTACTTGGTGCGGGTAAGGCACTACCACGTCCTAATCGTCGTGACATGAATAATGAGGTACCGGCTGCCATGGCACAAGTCCCACCACCTGCAGAAATGAGCTTGGGAGATTATTTTTGCATTCTCGTGTGGTCATACGCATCGCTCTCAGCAAGGCAAACAACTTTGAGATCAAGCCATCCCGAGCAGCCTTACCCCGCACCCTAGTGATACAACATCGAGAAAAAATAAAAACTTTACACCGTAAATAAGAGATATAATAAATAAAGATATACATAAATTAATCCTTTTACTAAGATTTATACAACAACTGCCATACCGAACGGTAACATACCAAAGATAAGCCTCAAAATGTCAAATGAGATCCTAAACGCGGATCGAAAGTATGAATGAAATCATAATAGTCTATATAAAGCATGATGACCAAACTACGATATAACATATAACCATTAAGACAGGACTCACGCCTCCAAATTATCACTCGTGAATTTCTTCCTCATTATGATATAACCATACCAAGGATTATACATGAACACCATGTCCTATAAAAACAGACAAGTATAACTACCAGATCCCAATAATACAATGCAACCAAAACACGGCGGATACTGACCACGGGGACCAAGGTGACTACCGATACCAAGGCCGAATCGACCACCGGAAGAAACCTAGAGCTAGTCCATGGAATAACACTATCAACAGAGCATACCCGTGAATTCTCCATCTGTCCAAGTAAGTTCTCAACAAGTCGACCATCGAGAAATACCACACTTGCACAACAAAGGCTATCATCACAAGCATAGGCAAGTTTCACACAACTCAAAGTACTTTCATTTTATGCCAAAGTCCGGGTTTTTAACTCCAAAGTACTACATACGTTAAGTTCTTTTAAAAGAGATCCATTACTTTTATAAAAGTCACCCGATACCCGTAGTATTAGAATGACCAACCCACATTCCTTTTCAAAATCAAGTAACAACATTCTTTTCCTAAGTTCCAGTTTGCCTAGTTTCAATTACTCAAGCTTCTCATTCTCAAAAGGTTTCATAGTTTATAAACTTAATCACTTGATTCCTTTTTAGAATAATTGAGTAAATTATGCCTTACGTGAGAGTAGGTTATTCTTGTTTACAACATTCTTATTTGATCTAGAAAATGTAATATCATTTTGTCTCATCTTAGTTTCTACGCAGATGGAGGTTTCTACTGGTTTTAATACAATTCATCATTATTCAATACATTTTCCTTTATTAACGCGGTCCTGTCGATACACATTACGATTTCCAAATCAAGAAACATTATCCCTTTAAATAAAATCAAGTACTCATTACTCACGAATGAGGTTTCACACAAACATTTACATTAAGACAAATAAGTTAAGTCTCTTATCTTATAAGATCAAGTCTCTTAACTTCTAACATCAAGAAACCATTCTTAAGCCGTTATACCTAACTTCCCATAAAGCTAGTATAACTCTTAAGTTTTCAAAGCACAATACTACACTTCTTTCAAAACGATTCATAAATCTTTGAAATACTTCAAGTTTTATTATAACGCCCGCTTATAAATCAAATCAATTATCTTTTAAAACCACAACCCATTTTCTTACCTACATAAAGTCGTTATAACTAACTCCCCATAAAGCCGTTATAACACTTTATGTTTCAAACCAATCAAATACATTAAACACCTACATAGTTACACACATATCATGCTAGAAGAGATAGGAAGAGGTTCACATACCTCGCGAGTATCGACTAATAGCAAAACGCCCAAACCTACTCCTTAAGCCAAGTAAATCGCGCCACACGTAGTACTTCAACCTATAAGGCCACAAGGCGCCTATTATCATCTAGACCACAACGTAGAATATTCTACGTAAAATTTCTCCCGCCACGAAATCTCCTTCATCAAGCCAACGGTTTCACACGCCTAACCTGGACGTGTACAATTCTACAACACAAGAATACTACACAAGTCTTTCTTAATTCTTCAGCTTAAGTCAAAAGACATTGCCACAAGATTAAGTAGTTCTATATATAGTATACTTCAACTATATATTCTTACAACATGTAATTTCCAATTACAATAGAAGGAGTGTTTACCTCGATAAGCCCAAAATTATCCGAGTATAATGTCGCTACTGAGCAAGGTTTAGCTCCTACCCGAGTGCTCCAAACCGCCCAAACAACCCTTAGAAGTTCTATCCAACTTCTACTCCAAAACTTCAACCAACGGTGAAGGGTTCCGGTTTCGGTTGAGACTAAAGGACAAAAGGTAGTATTGACTGAGGTAACTTTGGAATACTACAAGGTATATAGGCTAAGGTATTTTGGGCATTATAACAATACTGGAGGAGTATTTTAATACCACAAAGGGGTACCACACGAGAACAACACCGTGTTTCGCTTTAGGCTCACAGTGGGAAGGTTTCGCCAAAAGGCCTTCACAGGGAGAGGGCTCTGACGAGAGTCAACAAGAGGAGGAGGGTTCTCAAGACTTAGGCAAGTGAAGAGTGGATGAAGAAGTCTTCAAAGAGAGGGTATTTATAGCAAAACCAAAGGCCAACCAACGGCCAAGATCAAGCCATGTGCAAGGCAAGTGTAAGGCCAAGATCAAGCCAAGTGCACCCACAAAACACTCCACAAAACACTCCACAAAACAAGCCACAAAGCAAGGCACAAAAGAGGAGCTAATCGCCAAGGCCAAGCCTTCTCTGACAAGTGTCACCTCCCGTTGGTCCAAAAATGTTCCGCCGCCGGAAAAATCCGCAAAAATACTAAATGACATAGCCGGAATTTTCCCAACGTAAGTCGTGGAAACGAAAATCGACTTTTCTGCACTTGTGTACAAATTTCAAACTATGCCTACTTAAGGCTCAAATTGTACACGCACGCCTCACGCATATACCGAAACACGGTATAACATTCTTCCTTAGAAACATTCGTCCCGAATGTTCCTTCTAGGTCTCAAACAAACAATAGTCTTCACCGCTATACGCATTTAAAACAATCATGCCACACCGCCACAAAACACACGCTCACTTCTCCTTCTCGTAGTACTGCCACGAACACGAACTCGCTTCTAGTATCCGCACCACATACCAACCCGAGTCACTACCTCCAAACTTGGTCATCTCACTAACCTCGATTTCCCTAAGGCCATTCCCGCCTTCCGTCGAACACACCCACGAACTCATACGATGGTCAACTAAACTGGGCCTAGCACCCTCGTGACTTACCACCGGCGGGACCACCGACCCCACCCCTTGACCCGCAAATGGTCCCCAACCCGACCCAATCGCGCAACTCTTGTTCCCGATCCTAACAATCTTACTATTTCACATCATGAAAGCTACCACTTCCATCTCACACTACCTGTGGACTTACCCTTTTCACTAACTGTGTTTCTAAATCACATTTTAGCACAAAGCTATCCAAACATAACAAAACACATCAACAACATCAATACAAACAAAACTCTGAGGTTAAGGATATACTGAAACTAGGCGGTTCAAGGACCGCTAAACTGAACTCCCATCGCGACCTTACCGGCCTTCCGGTACAAACATCCCGCCTGGCTACGAAGGTGAAGAACGTAGTCCATGCTATCCTACCGCTGGCCGCAAAAATAACAATCTCGTTAGTACGACACTCTCCCTTATGAAGCTTTCCACAACACTGAGACAAGGGCACTCATCCGCGAGCACTCGCTTCTCGAAAATCAAACACAGGAGCCAATATCCCGGCGTCCCGAAGCCGCGAGGACCACTGCATCGACGAGGTACATAACTTCCGCCTCGAAGTCACCAAAGCGACGCTGCTCGCCCTCTTCGCGACTTTCGTCATTCCGCCGATTTATCCGCTCACATCCAAGTGTATACGCGACGCGGCAATGTCCATGCCCAAGAGCTACACCAACAACTAAGGCAATCATCGAGCGAACATATCGGCACTCGATCCTCCATACTAGCTACTAACGCGGACGCACGCCAATGAGTCGAACTCACATTGTACTCCCGAACCGCCTGCCACCAAAAATCTGTCACCGAGCCCTCTCATCCGGGAGGCAAGAAATGTGCAAGAAAGGCCTCGAGAACTGCTCCATACCGGCGCATGCTCTCCCGACAGCTCCCAAGAATCAAACCGATCGCGTATCACGCTGATGTGAACGGCCACCGACTCGATCTCCGATGCCTTGATCACTTACGATCAGAATCGCTTGATGAACTCCTGGATCATCCTCGTGCCTCACCCATAAAACTCGCGCCTACAACTCAAAATCCCAAGCCTCGAACTATCTGAACCATTATCTCAAGTTCGCCACAACCGCCATTAATCGGTAACTCATCTCTCTCGCCTGCATCGCGGATCGAGGCGTGGTTTTACTCGCAGATCCGGGTTTTTCGCAGGCATAATCGTAAAAACGAAACACGCCGAGGGTCCACCTTATCACAAGGCACGATCTCGTAATGAGAAGAATGGAAACCAATCCTAAATGTCCTATAGCCTCGATTATAGATGACAACACACCGATAATCAAGACTCTACTAGACACCAGACACTTTCCGAGGATTAATCGCTCGATACCACTTGTGACGCCCGAACTATCGTGCCTTACCTGCACCCTAGTGATACAACATCGAGAAAACCAGGAAATAAAAACTTTACAAAATAAGAGATATAATAAATAAACAAAGCAACCAAATTCAAGATATACATAAACTCCGAACGCTTTAATCTTTTTACAACCCCGCCCACAACAAGATTACTGCACTTAAGATTTATACAACAACTATGACGGACAGTGGCCCCGCCATACCCCGAACGCATAAGAACTTACGGCACTGTGGTAACATACCAAAGATAAGCCTCCGACGGAACGAGCTTCCAAAATGCTGAAATGAGATCCTAAACGCGGATCGACAAGAGGTCAAGATAACAGTACCAAGTATGTGAAATCAGAATATCAGAAATGAAATCATAATAGTCTATATAAAGCAGAGACATGTATGATGACCAAACTACGATATAACATATAACATATTAAGGGACTCACGCCTCCAAATTATCACTGTGGAATTTCTTCCTCATAGCTTATGATATAACCATACCAAGGATTATACATGAACACCATGTCCCACCCGTGTTATAAAACCGGACAAGTATAACTACCAGATCCGACCGCATCAATAATACAATGCAACCAAAACACGGCCGACACGGCAAGTGCGAGAGCACGCACCGACCGGCAAGTACGAGGGTCGACCACCGTGACCAAGGTGATCACGAAACTTCGTCACTATATCGAACGGGCAAGTCGAGGGTGACTACCGATACCAAGGCCGAATCCACGAGACGGCAAGTACGAGCCGACCACCGTGATACCCAGCCGAACAAGAAGAAACCTATGGAGAGCTAGTCCATGGAATAACACTATCACCGCGAGCATACCCGTGGAATTCTCCATCACCGCCAAAGATGTCCAAGTAAGTTCTCAACAAGTCGACCGCCTCTATCGAGAGACGGAATACGTAAATACCACACTTGCACAACAAAGGCTATCATCACAAGCATAGGCAAGTTTCACACAACTCAAAGTACTTTCATTTTATGCCAAAGTCCGGGTTTTTAACTCCAAAGTACTACATCGTTAAGTTCTTTTAAAAGAGATCCATTACTTTTATAAAAGTCACCCGATACGTAGTATTAGAATGACCAACCCACATTCCTTTTCAAAATCAAGTAACAACATTCTTTCCTAAGTTCCGCTTGCCTAGTTTCAATTACTCAAGCTTCTCATTCTCAAAAGGTTTCATAGTTTATAAACTTAATCACTGATTCCTTTTAGAATAATTGAGTAAATTACGCCGCACGTAGAGTAGGTTATTCTTGTTTACAACATTCTTATTACATGATCTAGAAAATGTAATATCATTTTGTCTCATCTTAGTTTCTACAGATGGAGGTTTCGGTTTTAATACAATTCATCATTATTCAATACATTTTCCTTTATTAACGCTGCAGTTGGTCTGTCGATACACATTCGATTTCCAAATCAAGAAACATTATCCCTTTAAATAAAATCAAGTACTCATTACTCACGAATGAGGTTTCACACAAACATTCACATTAAGACAAATAAGTTAAGTCTCTTATCTTATAAGATCAAGTCTCTTAACTTCTAACATCAAGAAACTATTCTTAAGCCGTTATACCTAACTTCCCATAAAGCTAGTATAACTCTTAAGTTTTCAAAGCACAATACTACACTTCTTTCAAAACGATTCATAAATCTTTTGAAATACTTCAAGTTTTATTATAACGCCTGCCGCTTATAAATCAAATCAATTATCTTTTAAAACCACAACCCATTTTCTTACCTACATAAAGTCATTATAACCAACTCCCATAAAGCCGTTATAACACTTTATGTTTCAAACCAATCAAATACATTAAACACATGTACGCTTCACCGCACTACATAGTTACACACATATCATGCTAGAAGAGATAGGAAGAGGTTCACATACCTCGCGACGAGTATCGACTAATAGCAAAACGCCCAAACGATCGGCTACTCCTTAAGCCAAGTAAATCGCGCCACACGAGTACTTCAACCTATAAGGCCACAAGGCGCCTATTATCATCTAGACCACAACGTAGAATATTCTACGTAAAATTCGGCATCTCCCCGCCACAACAGAAATCTCCTTCTCTATCGAGGCCAAGCCAACCAGAGTGGGTTTCACACGCCTAACCTGGACGTGTACAATTCTACAACACAAGAATACTACACAAGTTCATCAGAATACGCTTCTTAATTCTTCAAAGCTTAAGTCAAAAGACATTGCCACAAGATTAAGTAGTTCTATATATAGTATACTTCAACTATATATTCTTACAACATGTAATTTCCAATTACAATAGACAAGAGTGTTTACCTCGATAAGCCCAAAATTATCCGAGTATAATGTCGCACCGAGCAAGGTTTAGCTCCTACTCCGAGTGCTCCAAACCGCTCCAAACAACCCTTAGAAGTTCTATCCAACTTCTACTCCAAAACTTCAACCAACCGGTTCCTTAGGTTTGGTTTGAGACTAAAGGACAAAAGGTAGTATTTCGGACTCTACGATAGAGGTAACTTTGGAATACTACAAGGTATAAGGCTAAGGTATTTTGGGCATTATAACAATACTTGGAGGAGTATTTTAATACCACAAAAGGGTACCACACGAGAACAACACCCTGGGGAGGGGTGTTCTCGCTTTAGGCTCACAGGGAAGGTTTCGGCCAAAAGGCCTTCACAAGGGAGAGGGCTCTTGACGAGAGTCAACAAGAGGAGGAGGGGTTCTCAAGACTTAGGCAAGTGAAGAGTGGATGAAGAAGTCTTCAAAGAGAGGGGGTATTTATAGCAAAACCAAAGGCCAACCAATGGCCAAGATCAAGCCATGTGCAAGGCAAGTGTAAGGCCAAGATCAAGCCAAGTGCACCCACAAAACACTCCACAAAACACTCCACAAAACAAGCCACAAAGCAAGGCACAAAAGAGGAGCCAATCGCCAAGGCCAAGCCTTCTCTTTGCCAACGAGGGTGACAAGTGTCACCTCCTCCAAAATGTTCCGTCGCTCGGAAAAATCCGCAAAAATACTAAATGACATAGCCGGAATTTTCCCAACGTAAGCTGTGGAAACGTTTCGTCGAAAAACGACTCCTTTCGGCACTTGTGTACAAATTTCGAAACTATGCCTACTTAAGGCTCAAATTGTACACGTACGCCCTCACGTACATACTCTGGAAACACGGGGTATAACAACAGTACAATTTGGGGGATTGCCATCTGAAGACCCCCACATGCACATTGCCAACTTTCTGGAGTTGTGTGCCACTTTCAAATACAATGAAGTTACTGATGATGTCATTAGACTGAGGCTCTTCCCGTTCTCACTTAGGGACAGTGCCAAGAGCTGGTTGAACTCACTACCTGCCAACTCTGTCACCACCTGGCAAGACCTCGCACAAAAGTTTCTTGCAAAGTTCTTCCCACCTTCAAAAGCGACAAAGTTAAGGGGAGAGTTAAACAATTTTTACCAGGTGGATGGTGAGTCACTCTATGATGCATGGGATCGATTTAAGGATCTGCAAAGGAAATGCCCAAATCATGGCATAGAGAAGTGGATGTTAGTCCATATTTTTTATAATAGGCTGAGTGGTACTACTCGTACCATCATTGTGCTGCAGCAGGGGGAGTCTTCATGAGAAAGAGTGCCAATGAGGCACATGAGTTACTGGAAGACATGGCTGCCAACAATCACCAAGGGGCAGATGACAGGTCAGTGAATAGCAGGAAGACTATGGGTATACATGAATTAGATGCCATCACTGCCCTGAATGCACAGGCAGCCCTTCTGACGAAGCAACTGCAGCAGAACACCATATCTGTGAATGCAGTCCAGATGTCTGTAAATTATGAGATTTATGGTGGACCGCATTCCTTTGACAGATGCAAAACAGTGGACCCTAATAATGTGTTAATGGAGCAGGTTCAGGCAGTTGGGAACTTTCAGCGGCCTTATAATTCCAACACATACAAGTCAGGGTGGAGGAATCACCCTAACTTTTCATGGAGGAACGACCAGGCCCAGCAGCAACCATATCAAGGTAGTTACCAGAACCAGCAAGGACATAATCAGGCTACCTCATCTCAGCAGTTTAGACCACCTACACAGCAGGAGAAGCCTGATGAGCTGAGGGTTGCATTGTTTATACTCACTAATTCGCAGAATCAGTTCATGTCTGAAACCATGTCCTCTCTCAGGAAACTGGAAACACATGTTGGGAAACTGGCAAAGATGGTAACTAACAGACTGCAGGGTACTCTCCCAAGCAACACAGAGGTCAATCCAAGAGAGCAGTGTCAGGAAGTGTTGTTAAGGAGTGGAAAGCAGTTGGAGCAGGTTGCTCCCCAACCCGCAGTGGGTCATGAGAAAGAGGGCGAGAAAGCAGTTGAGGAAGAAATGGGGGGGGGGGTCACTGAGGACCACCCTACAGTTGAGAAAGCTCCACCAACACATTTGAGAGAATACACTGATAGAACACCTTACCAACAGAGGCTCTAAAAGAAGGTCATAGACAAGCAATTCTCCAAGTTCTTGGAGATGTTTAAGAAGTTTCACATCAATATCCCCTTCATTGAGGCGTTAGAACAAATGCATGCATACTTCAAATTCATGAAAGAGATACCTGGAAAGAAGAGAAGGTTGGCAGATTATGAGACAGTAACACTGACAGAGGAGTGCAACGCCATTCTACAAAAGAAACTGTCTCCTAAGTTAAATGATCCAGGAAGCTTCACCCTGCCCTGCACTATTGGCAAGGTAACATGCAACAGGGCACTTTGTGACTTATGGGATAGTATCAATATCATGCCTCTGTATGTGTTCAAGATATTGGGTTTGGGGGAAGCCAAATCAATCGCAGTTAATCTGCAGCTGGCTGACCGATCCATGGTGCACCCCAGAGGCATAGTGGAAGATATGTTTGTCAAGGTGGGAAAGTTCTTCTTCCTTGCAGACTTCCTCATTCTTGACATGGAGGATGATTATGAAATACCCATCATTTTGGAGAGACCATTACTTGCAACGGGTAGAGCCCTAATCGATGTGGAGAAGGGAGAATTGAGATTGAGGGTTCAGGAAGAAGAAATGGTATTCAAGGTGTTTAAATCCACCATTGAGTCACAGGCCAGCAACAAGTGTTTCGCAGTAAGAACAACTGACACATCAGTTCAGCAGGCTCAGACCAAAACTAGGGAGATCATCTATAGCTGTGAACCTATAGGCTAGCTTGAAAGCTGCAACAAAAGTACATGACATGAAAGCTGACAAACAGGTAATTCCTACTGAACTCAATATTGTGGAAAAACAATAGAGTGATGAAGAGAAGAATGATCCTTAAGTGGATAGGTTGTGGGGTTAATTTACCCCAATGATTTAATAAGGAATTTACGTCCTGCTAAAAGACGTTAAAGACAAGGCTACTTGGAAAGAAACTTAATGTTTAAATTATGTAATTTAGTTTAAATAGAACAATCTCACTTTTGGTATGTTTGTTGTGTTGTGATGTCAGGTGAAGGAATCAGAGAATGAGCATGAAGAAAATGGTGAAAACACGGAGTCAAGTCAGCACCGCGGTGCCAATCTGCAGGACCGCGGTGCCGAATGTTCAAAGAGGCCCCAGTACTTTAGGCACCGCGGTGCCACTATGCAGAACCGCGGTACCGATTAGCGATTTTCAAATAATAAAAGGGCCCTGAATCGCCAAATCTCCTCCCATGGATACCGTCTCAGTGCAATATCTGCCGCCACCACCACCATTTTGAGCTGTTGTATGTCTATAAGTCATCCCTCTTTAATTTTTGAGTCTTTTACACATTTGGGACAATGTGTAGTTTAAGTTTGGGGAGGGAGTTCTTATTTTATTTTATTTTTGAGTTTTTTGTTTGTTTTTGTGTTTTATGTGAGTCAATTTTTTTTTATGAGCATGCATGTTGTGTTTATTTGGAACGCCTAGTGAACTAAGTGGGATAATGTAGTGGAATGAGAAGCTAAAATATGTGTGCTTAAGTTAGATATGCTAAAAAATCATGAAAATTTGATTATTTGGAATATTTGGTTCTTAGCCTATGTGCTGTCAATTGAAAAATGTCTGTGAAGTCTGATTGCTTGTTATTTGAGGCGAAATAGTTAAGATGTACATGTTAGGGAGATGATTCAGGCATTTTTTTGTTAGCCCTTCTTACCATTCATTACCTACCTTGCAATAAATTGTATTCCTAGTCAGCCCCGTTGAGCCTAAAATAAGTTGTTTTCTTTGACACCCCATGATTCCCTTGTGTGCCATAAGCGGTAATTGAAAAATTGGGATGAAAAAGAGTGAAAAAGAAATACAAAAAGAGCGTGAAAAAGTGATGCACCCCAAAGAAAAAAATATAAAAGCTTAAGTTTGGGGATGCCTATGTGAATTGTTTCATGTTCTCCAAAAGAGAAAGGGGAATATAGGTATGAACTGAAAAGAATACCAAAAAGAAGGACAAAATGGTTGAGTAAGAAAAACTCTTATAGTACATAAATTGAGCCTAAATGCCTAATCTTACCTACCCCTGTCTATCTACATTACAACCCTGAAAAGCTATGATGATCTCTAGAATGTATTGTCTATGATTAGTGGAGAATAGCAAGTAAACAGGCCCATAGAACTAAACGAAATTGATATGCATAGGTTAGGTATTCATGCTTCAATTACTTATGATTGAAATGAATTTGCGAAATATCTGACTTGAAATTCTAGAGTGCTAAATTCATGCTATACTTGTTCCTACATATTATCCCAACTGACATTCATGAGTTTCTAAGTACTCGTGCATCTGCTTGATTTGAGTCTTTTGTTTTTGTGTCTTTGTTTTGTTTTGATCTTTGCTCGAGGGCGAGCAAAAGTTAAGTTTGGGGGTGTTTGTTAGGCATATTTTGTATACGCCTTTTGAGTCATTTTTAGTTAGTATTTTACTCGTTTTTTTTGTGTTTAGTATAGTATTAGGTTTGTTTTTCTTTCTTTTGAGTCACAGCGGTTTCAAAAGGCAAAATGCCGAAAAGGAGCGAGAATTGGGCAGAAAAGGTTCTCCCGAGGCAAAAAGGACGAACGTTGACACATCAGGACGAAGGATTTTCAGCACTGCGGTGCCAATATGCAGAACTGCGGTGCCATATTTACTGAGAAGGTGCAGGAGTTTCGGCATCGCGGTGCCGTTATGCAGAACCGCGGTACCGGTGCGGAAAATCTCAGTTCCGAAGAAGAATTGGCTAAGGGCATATTGGTCTATAAGGCACGAAATTTGGAACTTATTTAAGCCCTAGGAATTAATGTTATGAAAGAGGGGGTCATTCTACAACATAACACAACACAAGACAACAAGGGAGACCACAATTGGAGACTTAGTTCGCAGTAATTTCTTTTCTTTCATTTTTAATTCAGTTTATGTATGGATTTTGTGTTAGTTCTTAGCGTGACTATGGCTAGGAGCTAAACACTTTATTAGGGTTTTCCTTATGAATCGCTTGAAACTTTTATTCATGAATTAATGCAGTAGTTTGATTTCTTCTTCACTTGATTAAGATTTAGTCAATAACTGGTATGAATGTTTGATAATTAATTGATCACTAATTATCATAATATATATGATTTCGAATCAAGAACCGAGAGGAGACATTTGGATATGTTGTAATTGACTAGACATAGGTTAAAATCGCGGACGCACTCGATACCGCAGTAGCATTATAGGTTCTCGTTTCTTAATCCTCCTATGTGGTAAATCATATCATAGAAATATAGAAGGGTTCTGCACTGGAATTGAGTGATTATATGTCCTAACCGGAATATAAGACAGTTTAGTTAAGCGTTATCTTAACATAGAAAAAGAAGTCATTCTAGTTGTATTAGAGATTGAATAGAGTGGATAGTCGAGGATTTTGGAAGCCCTAATTTATTCATAACTGATTACAACTTAAATAGTTCAGTATTTTTTGCAATTATTCTAGTAGTTAAACAAAAACTCAACTCAAATATCGATTGCCAAATAGATAACATAGAATAGATGAACGATAATTAGAAACAAATCTCTGAGGACGATATTCGGTCTTATCAGACTATATTAATTGTCAGCGATGTGTACGATTGCGTGGCATTTGAAATATCGCTAACACTTGCCTATTCTCGCATATGTTATTGTTGCGGCGTTATGCTGCCGAATTTCATATTCCTTAAGTGTTAGTTGAATTATGTGTGACATGTTAGTATAATGGCGTCATTAAGGCGCTTAGTCGCGGCCCGTCGGGTTGGGTCGTGACAAAAGTGGTATCAGAGCAGTTAGTCCTCGGAATGTCTACAGACCGTGTCAAGTAGAGTCTTGTGTATGGGTATGTTGTGCACCATATTTATACGCAGGTGGTTGCCAGGCATTTAGGATTGGTTTCTATTCTTTCATCTCATAGATCGTGCAATAGAGCTATGTTATTAGGATAATTTCCCCTCCTAACGAATTATTGTGGTTGCAGCTATGTTCCAAAAGAAAGCGACAGTGGCTCGAAAAGGAAAAATTAGAGTAATTTGGACTTGACTTAGTGCGTTGAGCCATAAGGGAAGTGGAAGAATTTGAATAGAAGTATGATGACCAGGTTTGGAGATACTCGGTCAACGTCAGGTAATGTAACTTTTCACAATCTTCTACGTACCGAATAAGGGAATAAGTTAACGATTCATCACTTATGGGATGGTATCGTCAGGGATGGAAACCAGGAGAAATGTCTGAGATTACGTATGTATACTCGAATGTGTTGGAATTGTGAAAAGTACGACAAGTAATAAATGAGTGAACAAGTGTTAAAAGAAATGAAGTTGTTTATAATTACGAGCCGTGAGAAGATAAAAAAAAGATTCCTCTCAGATTTTGAATAAGGTGTCGATTTGGGAAATGTATTGCAGCATTCTCTATCTTACGAATTGGTACTCCATCATGCCACGTTATCTGCTCTACAGTTACAGAGATTGAAGTTTTCCTTCCAAAGATGGAAAATGAAGCTTATCTAGTCTTTTCTCCTTCATACCTCTAATTAAATTTTGAGCTCTAATTGTTAGAACCTGTGACTGTCTTATGGTATACCATGTTGCTGGACTATATGAAGGAAGAAAACTGCAAAAAAATATTGTTCCCATATAAGAATAAGAAGGGGCAATTACTTCTTGGGTAATAAGATTGATATAAACGAATGGAAGTGTCTTTTTATTTTTGGACCGAGTTCTGGGAAGTATTAGACATAGAGATTATTTGAGTTCTTTCGCAAATGATTTAGAACTTGGGAATGATGAGCACCCTGTTAGTATATAGTTGTATCAAGCATTTAAAATATCGTAAAGAGTAGTGGTTGCAACGAACCTCTGGACTTCATATTTTTAGTTAAGAGGTTATTAGAAGGATTGGTAACCAAGGTATGTATTCGTGCACAGTCTCAATGCATTGATTCACGCTGAATGCTAAGATGAGGTTATTTGGCCTCTTGGAAACAAAGGTTAAGAGGGAAGAAGCTCGTAATGCCTCTCTTAACTTGTGGAGTGGGTGATCTTTTAATACTAATCTTACTGAGCGTCCAAATGGAAGAATATGATTATTGCGGAAGCCTCATCTCTATGAGGTAGATATTAACAACTGTACATAATAATTGGAACACTATGGGGTGACACATATGAGTATAAAGAAAAGCTCTCATATGACCTTGGTGTGTGCAATCAATGATGTGGCTCTGAAAAGAGAACTGTGGATAGATATTGGAAGGTTTGTAGGCCAGGTACAAGGACCATAGGCAATGATGAGTGGCTTCAACTGTGTATGGAAGAGAAATGAAAGAGTGATATATCATGTTATTGTGACTGAGATAAAGGATTTTAAGCAGTACATAGTAGAAGGTAATCTGACAGAACTAAGATTATCAGGGGCATACTATACATGGTAATGTGCTAAAAAGGGTTTATAGCAGTACTTACAAACCAATGGGATATAAGTATTACTGTGGAAATTGTTACTGGTATTGAAAGGAAAGAGTTTCCTTTAATATATTTGGGTTGCCCAATTTTTTTTTCATAGCAGAAGAAGGAAATATGTTTTTCAATGGAATTTTGATCAAGATAATGAACAGATTACAAGGATGGAAAGGTATCAAGTAGGAGTAGAGGAAAAGGGGAATCGTCACTCAAGACAAAAAAAATAAGCAGTCCAATCAAGTTTAATGAAAGGAAAGAACTAAGTCAATTTAAAAGTAACACAAGTCCATCTAGTTCACAAAGTCATATTAACAATAGTCAATCCTAAAAAGAAGAGGGGATAAGCAAGTCAAACAATGAAAAGAGTCAACAAGAGAAAGAAGTAGATGTTGAAAGGGTTCAAGAAGCAGAAGATGGTGTTCAAAGTCAATGAGATGATGTAGATAAAGATATAGGGGAATATAATGACAAAGATCATGAAGCATAAAGGTAACTAATGGTGCAGTTGGCTAATGAGCAAAAGGAGATTTAGCATTGCAAGCAAATTTTGAGAAGCATCAGAATGAAGGGCACAATAGTAGCAATTTTAGGAGATGTCACTTAGTACTAACAGGGCTATGTACTAATGAGAAGGTGATAACAAAAATCAGGAGAAAGGATCTAGATGTTCATAATTTTGAACAGAATGTAAAGGTAGTGGCTAGAGTAGGAGATATATGACCAAAGCTTTTAGAGAAAGGCTCAGGAAGAGGAAAGAAGAAAAGTGCAAGAGATCAAAGTTTACCACTAGGGAGTGGGGTTCAAACAAAAGAACTTTTAATAAATATAATATTCATTGATGAATGCTCTCATTTGGATTATTCGATCTGTGAATATAATGGAGGATTTACTAGTATCACACAAATGCAAAACAGATACTATTTTGGTTTTGTAGGATTGATGGAACCATTTCAGGAAGCTCGCAAGATTGAAACTTATAGGAGAATAATAGGAAAAAACATGCTTTGGAAAATTATTCAGGGAAAATATGGGCATTTATAGATGACATGGTTGAAGTGCATATTTTAGTAGATCATGTACAATAATTGAGCATTAGTGTCACGACCCGACCCCGGACCCGCGACTGGTGCCCTACCTGGGCACCCTTACAAGTATACATCAGAGAATAGTAGCGGAACATACATACATAAACTTAACAAGAAATAAATAATAGGTTAGCCGATAAGGCTACCTTCCTGGATACATATAAATATGTAAAACCAAAAGCAGTTACCTCTTCTTTTTTTTCAAAGCGACCCACAAGATATGACTACAGACCTCTAAGAGTTTTGACATAACAACTGTGACGGGACAGGGCCCCACCATACCCCTGAATGTACATAAACCTACAACCTCAGGGAAATCGTACCAAAAGACAAAGCCTCCGGAGAAATGGAGCTTTCCAAGAACTGAACAGTGATCCTAAGAGTGTGGATCAGCAAGCTATATACCTCAACCTGCGACATGAACGCAGCCCCCCGAAGGAGGTCAGTACGAAATATATACCAAGTATGTGAAACTGAAAATACTGTAATGAAATCATAACAGTCTATATAAAGCTGGAGACATGTATGATAACCAGAAGAACAGTACATTGTGCCTTGCTGAAGTGAAAGTAATGAAAGTCAGTTTTTACCTTTTAAGGACTATTTCAACACGTGAACAATAGTCACACGGGGCTACGGACACAAGCCCTCAAATATCATCACATAGTCCAGTAAGGGTCTCAAGCCCACAAATATCAGAGCGTGCCCGTGGAATCCCCAATCACTGCTGACAGCCATACGTGTAAAATATAACCATGTGACGCGCCCGTGGCATCCTACCTCACCGGCTGCATACATATACGCATATATATATATATCTCACGCCCGTGGAATCCTCATCACCGCGACAGTAAGTGTAGCATATAACCATGTGACGCGCCCGTGGCATCCTACCTCACTGTCGGTGTACACATATACAATACATATATATATCTCCTGCCCGTGGAATCCCCCATCACTGCCGACAGCCGTAAGTGTAGCATATAACCATGTGACGCGCCCGTGGTTATATGCTACACTTACGGCTGTCCGCAGTGATGGGGGATTCCACGGGCAGGAGATATATATATGTACTGTATATGTGTACGCCGACAGTGAGGTAGGATGCCACGGGCGCGTCACATGGTTATATTTTACACGTATGGCTGTCAGCAGTGATGGGGGATTCCACGGGCACGCTCTGATATTTGTGGGCTTGAGACCCTTACTGGACTATGTGATGATATTTGAGGGCTTGTGTCCGTAGCCCCGTGTGACTATTGTTCACGTGTTGAAATAGTCCTTAAAAGGTAAAAACTGACTTTCATTACTTTCACTTCAGCAAGGCACAGTGTATTGTTGTTCTGGTTATCATACATGTCTCCAGCTTTATATATACTGTTATGATTTTATTACAGTATTTTCAGTTTCACATACTTGGTACATATTTCGTACTGACCTCCTTCGGGGGGCTATGTTCATGTCGTAGGTTGAGATATATAGCTTGCTGATCCGCACTCTTAGGATCACTGTTCAGTTCTTGGAAAACTCCATTTCTCTGGAGGCTTTGTCTTCTGGTACGATTTCCCTGAGGTTGTAGGTTTATGTACATTCAGGGGTATGTCGGGGCCCTGTCCCATCACAGTTGTTATGTCAAAACTCTTAGAGGTCTGTAGTCATATCTTGTGGGTCGCTTTGAAAAAAAAAAAAGAGGTAACTGCTTTTGGTTTTACATATTTATATGTATCCAGGAAGGTAGCCTTATCGGCTAACTTATTATTTATTTCTTGTTAAGTTTATGTATGTATGTTCCGCTACTATTCTCTGATGTATACCTATAAGAGTGCCTAGGTAGGGCACCAGTCGCGGGCCCGGGGTCGGGTCGCAAAGGGATATGATAATTCCACCGAGTCCCTCAGTAAAGGGTCGACAATGTATATAGATATGATAATTCCACCGAGTCCCTCAGTAAAGGGCCGACAATGTATATAGATATGATAATTCCACCGAGTCCCTCAGTAAAGGGCCGACAATGTATATAGCTATGATGATTCCACCGAGTCTCTTACTAGAGGGCCGGCAATGTATATAGACAAGAGGATTCTATGGACAGACATCCCTGATTTTGATATGACTCTCATTTTTATAAGGCACAGTCGACTCTCATATTTTCATGGCACAATTGGATTTGGTATTTGAATTTCATACTTGTCTCTTGTTATCTATTGGCCAGTTATGGTCTCATTCACAGCACTTCATATTTTACATACTAAGTACATTATTTCGTACTGACCCCCTTCTTTTGGGGGGCTGTGTTTCATGCCCGTAGGTACAGGTACTCAGTTTGGTGATCCGCCAGTCTAGGATTTCCACTCAGTTGTTTTGGAGAGCTCATTTGATTCAGAGCTTGGTCATTTTGGTACAGAACCTCTTTTTAGACTTATGTATATATTTAGGGGCATGACGGAGCCCTGTCCCGTCATATGTCGTTATCCTTCTCATAGAGGTATGTAGACAGTCGTGGGTTGTACTTATGTAGAGTTATAAATCTGTTTTGGTCAGCCAGGTTATTGTAATCTGTGATGGGATGTTCCCGTGTATACGTGATATTATTTGGTGGCAGTCTTGCCGGCTTGTCTGTTATATTATGTTGGCTAGTTGTGACTCCCCAGGAGGCAGGTATATTCTTGTGTAAATGTAGCCTTGTCGGGTTGTCTATTCTGGCATATGTTATTGTTGCAGCGTTATGCTGCCGGATTTTATATTCCTTAAGTGTTAGTTGAATTATGTTGTCACGACCCGAACCCCAGGCCCGCGACTGGTGCCCTACCTGGACACCCTTCTACCCATTCATCCCAAGTAACCCGCGGAAGATAAAGATACTCATCATCATTTTTTTAAAACAAGTAAAGACAAAGCCGGCAAGGTCGCCGCTATATATATATATAAGCCAAAATGAAACTACACTATACACGAGTCCAATCCCACATATGAATACAGACCACTAAGAGTTTGGGAAATATACTATGACGGGACAAGGCCCCGCCGTACCCATAAATGTACAAAATCCTATATCAAAAGATTAGTACCAAAATGATAAGCCCCGGAACAATGGAGCTATCCTAAAAACTCTGAGCAAGGATCCTACACTTGCAAATCACCAAACTGCGTACCTAAACCTGCGGCATGAACGCAGCCCCCCGGAGAAAGAGGATCAGTACAGAAAATGTACCAAGTATGTGAAACAATAATTACTGTAAATGAGATTATAACAGGCCAAAAATATAACAAGAGACAAGTATAATAATCAAATACCAGTACACTGTGCCTTTTCAAATAGAGTAATGAGAGTCAACTTTACCTTGTATCTCTGTACCCCTATATCACTGTACCACTATACTATCAGACATCAGATCACTATACCATCAGACATCACACGCTGAACCCGGGCGTGGATGGTGCCCTACACAGGCACCCTTCTACCTTAACAATACAAGTAAATCATGGAAATTAAATAACACCTCATTTTTTTCTTTTAAAACAACGCGTGCGCAAGGCGGCAAAGCCGAAGGCTGCCATATATACATAAACAAAAGACACTACACCGCATACGAGTCCAATCCCACATATGAATACTGCACTCTAGGAGTTAAATCGAACTATGACGGACAAGGCCCCGCTGTACCCATAAGCGTACAAAAACACATCTGAAAGAACTTATACCAAAAGATAAACTCACGAACAAAGGAGCTATCCAAAACTCGAAAGGCGGTCCTACACTGCCGATCACCAAATCGTACCTAAACTGCGGCATGAACGCACCAAGGAGGTCGAGACGAAGAATGTACCAAGTATGTGAGCAGTGAAATGCGTAATAAAATCATAGCAGTCTAAATAACACAGAGACATGTATGATATGCAACCTACGATACATAACACATGCAAATATATCAAGTCGTGACGCAGGCCTCAAAGTCATTACTCAATATAACCATGGGTCTCACGCCCATAATATCAATCATGCAGTGGAATCCTTCCTCACCGGCGATCCATGATGTAATAACACCAATAAGGATACATGAACACCAAGTCCCACCTGTGTCCTCGATACCTCGTGGTCCCATGCCGGAATCCCACCTCGTAAAGCATGACCGTAGGGTAACACAAACAACCGGGACATATATGATAATCAAAATACAACACATTGTGCCTTACTAACAATCGAGTAAGCGGAGTATCCTTACAATATAAACTAGAAGCTCATGATCAGCGGACCATCCGCGCAGATCATTTAGCAATCCTATTCACGGGACTATTTCACCCGTGATAGGTCGCGTGGACCCGCGTGAGGTATTCCTTGCATAGGCTGGACCCGCTCGCATGGGACTATTTCACCCGCATAAGCCCTTTCGGACCCGCATGAGGTATTCCTCGCATAGGACTATTTCACCCGCATAAGCCCTTACGGACTCGCATGAGGTATTCCTCGCATAGGCTGGACCCGCCCGCATGGGACTATTTCACCCGCATAAGCCCTACGGACTCGCATGAGGTATTCCTCGCATCGTGGGTAGCAAATCCACGGAATTATGCAAATGCCACAAACCCGGGGAATGACCCCGAAACGACTGATATAACAATAGCACACAACCGGCTATTTCCAGCACACATAGGCAAATCCTTAATTACAAGCCAAAGTCCTTACCAAGGCACACTTAGAATAATTCTCTTTAACAAGCCAAAGTACTTATCAAGGCACACTTAGAATAATTCTCTTTAACAAGCCAAAGTACTTATCAAGGCACACTTAGACAAATTCTCAATTTATCAAGCCAAAGTACTAATCAAGGCATACATAGAATCATTCTCTTTTAACAAGTCAAAGTACTTATCAAGGCACACTTTAGACAAATTCTCAATTTATCAAGCCAAAGTACTAATCAAGGCATACATAGAATAATTCTCTTTTAACAAGTCAAAGTACTTATCAAGGCACACTTAGACAAATTCTCAATTTATCAAGCCAAAGTACTACATACGTACATACATAGAATAATTCTCTTTTAACAAGTCAAAGTACTTATCAAGGCACATTTAGACAAATTCTCAATTTATCAAGCCAAAGTACTAATCAAGGCATACATAGAATCATTCTCTTTTAACAAGTCAAAGTACTTATCAAGGCACATTTAGACAAATTCTCAATTTATCAAGCCAAAGTACTAATCAAGGCATACATAGAATAATTCTCTTTTAACAAGTCAAAGTACTTATCAAGGCACACTTAGACAAATTCCCAATTTATCAAGCCAAAGTACTACATACGTACATTCTTTTATAAAAGACTTCTTACTATGTAAAGCCCCAAGATACTAACACCCGTAGTATCAAGGCGTGTCTATTTTTCAAAGTAAGTTACTACACTTTTAGAAAACTCATTTCAAAGCTTGAAATCAAGTAACTCTAAATTTCACAATCTAGGCAACTTATGCCGATTAATCAAAATAGACAACTTTCAAAACCTTCCCTAAAGCCGTTATAACCAACTTCCCATAAAGCCGTTATAACCCTTTATGGTTTTAGACGTATCCCTTCCTTCAATAACCAAGAGACTTATACTATTAAAACCAAGTATCACATACTTACAAAACAAGTTCTTAACTTTCAAAATACTTCAAGTCTCTTAATAGTTAGAAAACAAGTTTTCTTCCACTTTTTAAACCTCAAGTAACTTCACCCTTAACGCAAGTTACTTCTCTTAAATCATGTCATTTCTCCTCTTTTAAATCAAATAAGTAAATCACCTTTGACTTCTAAAGTCATTATAATGACCTTTAGGTTTTAGAACTAAGGTATCGTCATTTCCGATCGTGTTGGTGCTACCAGCACCCTAGTGATACAACATCAGAGAAAACCAGCGGAAAATAAAACATAAACATGAAACAAGATATATGATCATAAAACAGGTCAACCAAAAACAGTTGCCTTTTGTATATATACATAAAACCCTTCTTTTGTTTTCATAAAGTCGTTTTTATATATATGCCGAAAGGCGATTTTCTCTCAGATAAAATGTGTCTCATTTTACAGTTGTTTCATGTTTTATTTTTATGTTCCGCTGATTACTCTGATGTATGACTACTTGGGTGCCCGGGTAAGGCACCAGTCACGGGCCCCGGAACGGGTCGTGACAGGCACTAGCCAAAAGATTTGGAAACCACTTCCTTTTCAAGTCTCTATGTACTTTAAGAAAAATACCTTCACTTTTAAGAATCCAAACTTCCCTAAGGAAATGGATTATACTACTTACAATTTAAACATCAAAGTACACTCAAGGAAGTACATATAACAATTTCTATTTTAGGCAATCCAAATACAAGCAAGGAATGGACCATTCAAGGAGTAGAACTTACTTTCTTTATTCTAAGGAATCATGCTAGAAGAGGAGATAGTTCACATACCTTTTCGGCTAAATCCACGAGCTAAGCCGAATACACCGTACGTAGAAGTGTCAACCTATAATGGTCACAACAAGGCTATCAACTTCTAGTCTCTATGTAGAATAATACTAAGTATTTAGTCTCTAATTCTACGGAAAATCGCAAAGACTTCCTTTGTTTCTACTCACTTTGCCACCTTTTCAAGGCCGAATACAATAACCAACAAGCCACGTTTAAGGATCCAACAACAACCAAACAAAGGGATTACACGTCTTACGCCACGTGTAAAATTCCGCCCCACAATTCATACAAAGTAGTTCCATAATTAAAGCCATTCTCGGCCAACTTACAACCAACAACACTAAGTCTTTTCCAACCCTTTTCCAAATTCCAAGTTCGTAGGTCAACATGTTATTTAGTCATAGACAACATCAACAACTACAATTTCCTTCTTTATTCAACATGCGACGACTTAAACTAATAATCAACTTGAATTCCAATCTTAAAGCTAAACATGCTAGATTTCGGATTAGGGTTCCAATAGTCAAAATACTTATCAAACTTCATACTATATAACACATGCTTGCTAAAATCCATAGCTACAACAATAAGTAAGTCTTAACTACTAAAACGACAAAATTTATACCTTTCTAAGCCCTTAAAATTTCCAAGATCCAAAGTCGCGCCTTAGCAATTCTTAGCTCCTTTCCTTAGGTTCCAATCCGCTCCAAGCACTCCTTAGAGGCCTATGAAGAACCCTTCTTCAAGTTCCAACTTCAAAGTTGAAGAACTCCCTTAGTTTCCGCCTTGCGACTAACGTAAAAATACGTTTTTTCCGAAATCTTTCTAATGAGATAACCTTACAATACCCTTGGGGACATTGGGTTAAAGTCTTGTGAACAAAGGATCACAAACTAAAAAATTTTGTGTGGGAATAATAGCAAACCCGAGAGGTCTCTTGTTCTTGGCACAAGTGTTCTCAAATTTTTCTAAGTGTTAAATGACAAGTCTTGCACTAGTAGTATACTTATAACACAATGGAGGGTTTAGATATCCACAAATGTGAGGCTAGGATGAAAATCACATGGATCAAGCTTATGTGGCAAGTTGACAAGTCAACAATGTCAAGCTTAGCAAGACTTATCTTCCAAGATGTTCAATGACCATAATACCCCTCCCCTAATTCGACCAAGACCACTTAGGGGGTGCCACGTGTCGCCCTCTCATTCGTCCATAAAATTTCGTAACCCTCGTGGGCCCCACAAAACGTAAAATTCCTCGGGTGGGCCCCACGTGACCAAATCCGTAAAAATAAATTTCCATAATATTAACAAGTTCCATACTCTTCAAATAATGCATTTTGAGAATCCAATTCTCAATAACGAACATTTTTCCTTTCCGACATTCGGAAGATTTTCCGTCGGAAAAACAATTCTTCCTTTCGTACTAGTTTCCAAGTCTTGTTTCCTTATGTACATTCTCTTATACATGTCCTGGACTTACGGGGTGTAACAACTACGGTATCACTGTATCACTGTACTACTGTATCACTGTATCACTATACCACTTTACTATTGTATCACAAGATTATCAGATTACTATATCATCAGACATCAGACATCAGTATCAACTGTACCAATGTACTAATGTATCATCAGTACTCTCAGTATCACTATATCATTTGTATCATCAGATCATCAGACAACGTATCATTGTACTCATCAGATCAACAGATGATCGTACTAATCGAGGTCAACTGTGCCTTTAAAAAAATATATAAAATCAACTATATCTTTTCAAAATGAGAGTCACATCAAAGACAGGGACACCTGCCCAAGAATCATTATGTATATCTTTTTCATGGGAATCGAACCCGCATGAAAATCGAACCCGCATAGGTAATTATACCCGCATGAGTGTCCCTACTCGCATCACAGATCTTGTCCGTGGATATTATTCATGGGAATCGAACCCGCATAGGAATCGAACCTGCATAGGTATTTATACCCGCATGAGTATCTCTACTCGCATCATGGAAGCACATCCATAGAGCAAATATACACAAATAATGTCAAGGAATAAAACTCAAGGTACCAACATCTCGTGTACCATACACAAATAAAGAACTTTTTTTTATAAAGACCAAGGCACTATCACATCTTTCCTTTTAGACAAACCAAGCCATTTTCACATCTTGCATTATTAGGGAAATGAAACCAAAGTACTATCAAGAGAATGAATATGACAACTTCCATTTTATAACACCCAAAGTACTATCAAGAGAATGGATATAACAACTTCTATTTTATAACACCCAAAGTACTATCAAGAGAATGGATATAACAACTTCCATTTTATAACACCCAAAGTACTATCAAGGGAATATATAGAACAACTTCAATTTTAGGAAATCCAAAGTACTATCAATGAATTACATCGTTAAGGAGTACAATCCACTCACTTTATAACAAGGAATCATGTTAGAAGAAGAAATGATAGTTCACATATCTTATTGGCGACTAACCAACTCTACAATCTAGGATACGTCTCAATGTACTTCAACATATAACAACAATAACACGTATATGAACACGTGCTTACTAAAGTAGGTTAATACCAAGCAAAATTTCTCCTTTTTCTACGGAAATTTGGGCAGCACTTCCCCCGTTTATACGTACTTTTCCACCCTTTCCAAGGCCCAAATTCAACAGCAATCAAGCCCCATTTAAGGCATAATCAAAACAACAACCAAAGGGAATTACACGCCTACTTGACGTGTAAAATTCGGCCCCATAATCACATAAAAACAGTCCATAAAAATCAGCCCAATATCCCACAACAACAAGGGTAAAATGTGAAGCCTTTTAACACATTTTTATACCCACTTTTGTCACGACCCGATCCCGGGCCCGTGACTGGTGCCTTACCCGGGCACCCAAGTAGACATACATCAGAGTAACCAGCGGAATATAAAAACAAGACATGAAACATATGTAAAATGAGACACAGTTTATCCAAGAAAAGATTGCCTTTCGGCATGTATATATACATCAAGAGTGAACAGTTACATCCCAACTTTACAACAGGACTACAGACCTCTAGGAATGTAAATAACTATGGCGGGACAGGGCCCCGCCATACCCTGAATGTACATAAAGCTACAATGACAGGGAGATCATACCCAAAAGAGAAGCCTCCGGAGAAACGGGGCTTTCCCAAAAGCAGAAACGGTGATCCTAGGAGCGGGGACCAACAACAGGAGTACCTCTACCTGCGGCATGAACGCAGCCCCCCGAAGGAGGTCAGTACAACAGGTACCAAGTATGTGAAACTGTAAAGTACTGAAATGAAATCAAAGCATTTTAAAACCACTTACAAATACAACCAATTCAACCGCACATAGTGCCACAGCATAAACAAGAGCAAAATAGATATAATGTAACTGGTCTTTTCTAGGCCGCTAATGATCGAAGCAAGTCCAATCGCCTATAGTATCATTATGCGAGCCTATTCCTGGACTCCCGCAGTCCGCATATACCACCTAGGTCCGCATGAGGTATTCTCGATCGGGGTAGCTAACCTCGGATCAACTCGACTCCGCAGTCCGCATAGTCACACAGACCGCATGAGGTATTCCTCGCATCGGGTAACACACCCGGAGTGATCATCCTGGAACTCCCGCAGCTCCGCATAGGTCACACAGATCCGCATGAGGTATTTCTCGCATCAGGGGTGGCTAGCCCTCGGCTCGTAACAAGTCAGGGGAGTAAGTGATATAATATCAGCACAACTGCTTATTGTTAAACAACATAAGCACAACAAGGAAACCCCCTTTACACAAACATTACAAGACACTAACACACGTAGCATCATAATATGTCTACCTATCAAACCAACTTACCACACCTTCAGAAATCATTTATAAGGCTTTTATAAACAAATAAGTAAACCGTTTCCCATAAAGCTAGGATAACACTTAAGCCTTTTTGAAAACTAAGTATTACTTTTCTTTCAAAAATGATTCATAATTCTTTTGAAATACTTCAAGATTCTTATTATTTAAAACTCAAGTCAAAAGACATCAAAGTAAAACCAAGTTTAGTTAACACATGTACGTCTACCGTACTATATATATTTCAAAAGTATCATGCTCAAGAGGATAGGAAGAATCACATACCTCCTCGGCTCAATCCACCTGCCAAGTCGAATATGTCGCGCGCAGAGTATCAACCTATAATAGTCAAACGCGTCTATCAACGTCTAGACTACTCTGTAGAATATTCTAAGCAGAAGGTTCTCTATTCTACGGAAAATTGGGCAGCATTTCCCTACCCGTCAAACTACACAAGTCTCATCAGAATACAAAGGTGTAAGTACAGTTCAATTCTCTTCTTTTATACCATCCTTCTATATATCTTATACTTAATTCTAAACTACTACAATATGTAATCTCCAATTACAATAGAAGGACAAAGATTATTACCTCGATAAGCCCAAAATTATCCAAGATTAAATGTCGATCCTGAACAACGTTTAGCTCCTAATTTGCACGCTCCGATAGCTCCAAGAAACCCTTAGAAGTGTCTAAACAACTTCTACTCAATACTTCAACCAACTATGAAGATTTTCCTAGGGTTTCGTTTTGTGACTAAAGGAAATAAAGTAGTATTTCCGGGCTTTTAGTATAGAGGTAACTTGGGAATACTACAAGGGATTTAGGCTAAGGTATTTTGGAATAGTAACAATACTTGAAGACAATTTTTCTACAAAGGAGGGCGGGTGTTTCGGACGAGAGCTAGGAAAAAGGGGGGGGGGGGGGACTTTGGACGAGAACTCTACAAAGGGGGGAGGGATTTTGAGACTTGGAAATTGTTTAATGGATGAAGAAGTCTTGCACTTAAAGGGGGTATTTATAGAACAATCAAGGGCCAAGATTCAAGCAAGTGGAGGGTGTAGATTAGGTAGCTTGTGTGAGTGGAGTCTTCCACCAAGTGTCCACCACAACATTGGGACATATGTCCACCACAACTTTGGGACATATGTCCCCCACAACAAAGAGACATGTGGCCATCCACTTGCTCCTCCAAAACCGTCCAAGGCATCCCCCACTTGCCCACTAAAATATCTTCCAAGACTTTGACTAATTGACTTGGCCACTTGCCCACAATTTTCGTCCAACATGTGCCACCTAAGGGTGACACATGTCGCCCTCCTATTGGTCCAAAATATTTCATCTTTCGGAAAAATCCGTAATTGGTTAAAATATTAAAAACGTAAAATTTCCCTCACAAGGTTCGGAATCTTTTCCGTTGAAAGTTCATAATTTCCTCCTTAACCTAATTAGGGTTTATACAAATGTACGTACGTCCTCACATACATACTCTGGAACTACGGGGTATAACATTATCCCCTCCTTAGAAACATTCGTCCCGAATGTTCCTTCTAGATTCAACTAAAACAGATAACGGCATAGCTCCTCACAACTTAAACAATTTGCAAATGCCACACATGGCCACAATACAACACTTAAGCATGTATGATAATTAAAACCAGCAAGTAGGAAAGTGAGTTATCTGGAGGTGTGGGGAATAGGTGAGGATACGTCTGCCTCATGTCCTCCTCTGTTTCCCACGTCATCTCCTCTCTGTGCTCGTTCCGCCATAAGACCTTGACGGAAGCCACATCCTTTGTCCGTAGTCGCCTAACCTGACGATCGAGTATCGCTATGGGAATCTCCTCATACGACAACCCCTCGGTCACCTGGACATCGTCAATCGGGTGCACTCTAGATGGATCTCCGATACATCTCTCAAAGATAGAAACATGGAAAACCGGATGCACTGCCTCCAGATCGGACGGCAGATCCAACTCATAGGCAACCTTGCCTACCCTGCGGACAATCTGATAAGGTCCAATGTACCTTGGGCTGAGCTTCCCGTTCTTCCCAAACCTCATTACACCCTTCATGGGTAACACCTTCAGGAAAACCCAATCATCAACCTCAAACTCCAGATGCCGACGACGATGATCCGTGATCGACTTTGTCGACTCGAAATTATCGATAACCGCTCCTGGATAAGCTTCACCTTATCCACTGCCTGCTGTATCAAGTCCTGCCCAACCAACTGAACCTCACCCACATCAAACCTGCCTATCGGCGACCTGCACTTCCTCCCATATAAGGCCTCATAAGGCGCCATCTGGATACTGGAATGGTAGCTGTTATTATACGCAAACTCTATTAGCGGCAAATGATCCTCCCAGCTACCCTTGAAATCAATAACACAGGCTCGCAGCATATCCTCAAGAGTCTGGATAGTACGCTCTGCTGTCTGCTGCGAGGATGGAATGCGATCTTGAGGCTCACTGCGTCCCTAATCCGCTTCGGAAAGACCTCGGAAGTTAGCCGAACCGGCTCCTCTGTCCGATATGATAGAAATAGGGACCCCATGCAGTCTCACGATCTCTCGGATGTAAAGTCTAGCATAATCCTCAGCCGAAAAAGTCGTCCTGACGGGAAGAAAGTGGGCGGATTTCGTCAGCCTGTCGACGATAACCCAGATAGAATCATGCTTCCTCTGAGTGCGAGGTAACCCTGTGATAAAGTCCATGTTGATCACCTCCCACTTCCAGGTCAGAATCTCTATCGTCTGCAATAATCCACCAGGCCTCGGGTGCTCTACCTTACTGCGACAACACGGCATCGAGCAACAAACTCGCAACGCCCCTCTTAGGCCATCCCACCAATACAGATCCGAGGTCGTGGTACATCTTTGTCGACCCGGATGGATAGAGTAACGCGCCGCGTGTGCTTCCCTAGAACTCCGCCAAGTCTCGCAATATCCGAACACACAACCTGCCCTCAAACCTTAGCACCCCATCAGGTGCTACCTCAAAAGGACCCTTCCCCTCACGAAGAGCCGTATCACGATACCGTGCCAAAATCGGATCCTCAAACTGTTGCCTCTTCACCTCCTCGACGATGGAAGACTCGGAAACCTCTCGAACCCGAACCCCACTGCTATCAGAACCAATCAATTGGAATCCAAGGCTCGCTAGCTGATGTATCTCGCGGACCATGCCCCTCCTCTCTGGCTGCACATCTGATAGACTACCCATCGACCTATGACTAAGGGCATCTGCCACAACATTGGCCTTCCCTGAGTGGTACAGGATATCGACATCATAATCCTTGAGTAACTCTAACCACCGTCTCTGTCGTAAGTTCAGCTCCCTCTGGCTGAAGATATACTGGAGGATCTTGTGGTCTGTGTAAATATCCACATGAACTCCATACAAATAGTGCCTCCAGATCTTCAAGGCGTGAATCACCGCTGCCAACTCCAAATCATGGGTGGGGTAATTCTTCTCATGCTTCTTGAGCCGAGATCGTATGCTATAACCTTGCCCCGCCGTGATCAACACACATCCAAGCCCGATGTCCGACGATCACAATACACGACATAGCCGTCTAGACCCTCCGGAAGAGTAAGAATCGGCCGTCAACCTCTCCTTCGAATGGCGAAGCCCTCTCACAAGCATACGCCCATCGAAACTTAGCCGCTCGAGTCAGCTTAGTCAAAGGTGCCGAAATAGAAGCAAACTTCTCGACGAACCTCCGATAGTAACCTGCAAGGCCCAGAAAGTTGCGCACTCGCCGGAGTAAGAGGTCTAGGCCAACTCCCGATCGCTTCTATCTTGGCCGTATCCACCCGAATACCATCGGCCCCAACAATGTGCCCTAAGAACGCCACCGAAGCCAACCAAAACTCACACTTCAAAACTTGGCGCATAAATCCGGTCTCGAGAACTCTCAAGACGATCCTCAAATGCTCCGCGTGCTCCTCGCTTCCGAAGGATAAACCAAGATGTCATCAATGAATACTATCACAAACGTATCCAAAAATGGCTTGAACACTCGGTTCATCAAATCCATGAATACCACGAGCATTGGTCAAACCGAAAGACATAACTCGAACTCATAGTGTCCGCATCGTCCGGAATGCGATCTAGGACATCCGCCTCTCTAACTCGCACTGATGATAGCCCGATCGCAGATCAATCTTGAGAAACATCTCGCACTGCATAACCGGGTCGAACAAATCATCAATCACGGGAAGGGTATCTGTTTAATAGTCACCTTGTTCACCGCATGTAATCAACACACATGCGCAGCTGCTCGCCCTTCTTCTTCACGAACAATACACGGCTCCCTGGGAGAAACACTAGGCCCGATGAAGCCCTTCTCCAAAGAAATCTCTCAGCTGGTCCTTCAACTCTCTCAACTCAGCAGGTGCCATTCTGTATGGCGGAATGGATATAGGCCGAGTGTCTGGCAGCACATCGATACAAAACTCTATCTCCCTCTCAGGAGGGATACCCGGGAGGTCATCTGGAAACACATCTGTGAACTCTCTGACTACTGGAACTGACTGAAAATCTGGTATCGCAGCCTCAGTATCAAATACCTGAATGAGATGGTAGATATACCCCTTCTGCACCATCTTCCTAGCCTTGAGGTAAGAAATAAACCTACCCTGGCGACCACGGTGTTCCTCCCACTCAATAACCGGCCTCAGAAATCGAACCGTACCACTCTCTCCCTGCAGTCTACATTGGCGTAGCAAGAAGCTAACCAATCCATACCCATGATCACATCAAAATCGGCCATATCCAACTCTATCAAGTAGGCTAGGGTCTGACGACTGCATAAAGACACTGGGCAAGCCCTAAATACACGCCGAGCTACCATCGAATCACCCACTGGCGTAGCTACCTCGAAAGGGTCTATGGACTCAGGCTCTATCCCTATCCTACTAGTAATATGGGGAGATATATAGGACAGAGTAGAACCCGGATCTATCAAGGCATATACGTCACAACAAGAAACTGATAAAGTACCTGTGACGACATCCGGCGATGCCTCCTAGTCCTGGTGGCTGGACAGGGCATAAATGCGGCTCGAGGACTGGCTGAATCGGGACCCGTACACGACCTGCCGCGACCTGCTGGTCCATGAGTACCACGCCTCCGGCGAGTAATCAGAGAGATGAAGACCGCGGCGACCTCAGTAGTGACCCTACCATCTCGCGTTGCCTCGCCTGACAGTCCGCAAAGTGACCCTTCCGCCGCAAGCATAACAAACTCCCGGTAGGACCACAACTCCGTAATGGGATCTACCGTGACGCCACACCGGCGGGGTGGTCTCGACGTTAGCACCTCTGCTACTCGGAAGTCCAAGCCACGGGCCCCGACCGCCCGAATACTGGGCCGCATCAAGACGGTGTAGGAGTGCTCTGAGCTGGCTGTGGTGCAAATCTAGTCTGCTGCTGAGACCGTCCACCCTGAGAGCTACCAAAAGATCCCGCTGCTCGCCTTCTTCATCGGCGATATATGTCGACCTGGCCGGCCTCTACGCCTCACACCCAAGTGCATGAGCCTGCATGCGGGCAATGTCCATGCCCGGCTGGAGAGCTACACCCGAGCAAGACTCTGCCAAATAATCATCTAGCCCGGTGACGTAGCGATGCACCCTGTCCTCCATATCTGCAACCAATGCAGGGACATATCGAGCCAACAAGTCGAACTCCACGTTGTACTTCAATCAGGCGCCTCTCGCCTCAAAGATCAAAAATATGTCGGCTCGTTTCCTCATCCGTGGCGGTAAGAAATGAGTGAGAAATGCCTCGAGAACTCCCCATACTGCCGAGGCGCATGCTCTCCCGATAGCTCACGAATCAAACGATCATGCGGTATCACGCAGCCGATGCGAACCCAAGACCACCGACTCGGTCTCCAAGCCACGATCACTTACGATCCGATGTAGCGTCGGATGAACTCCTGCGATCATCCATGTGCCTCGACCCGTAGAACTCGGCGGGCTACAACTCGTAAAATCTCGTAGTCTCGTCGTCCGACCGGGGTGAACCACGGGTGCTCGAATCGCCAAGGCCCACTTATCTCATGTTCGCCACAATCTCGGCTAGTAGCCGCCATCTCTCAGAACCCATCTCTCCGCCCGGGTTGTGGGACTGGAGGCGCATGTCTTTGTGGTGTCGTGAGCCTCATCGCGCCCTAAACTCGCTGGGCCGGGCGTCGTAGAACTCGCTGCCCGAGGTATCGCCTCGGGTAAAGTGGGCACAGGCCTCGTGACCTCGGTGCCTACTAGCAGCCTCCTCGGCCGCTTTGCCCTTCTCGGGCCCGGTTGCCTTCGCGAGGCATAATCGCATGTAAAAGAAATACGTTAGAGGGGTCCAACTTATAACACGGCTCTAAGGCACGATCTCGAGTGAGAAGAATGGAAACCAATCCTAAATATCCTATAGCCTCACGATTATTGGTGTGGTGCACAACACACCGATAATCAAGACTCTACTAGACACGGCCTGTAGACACTTTCCGAGGATTAACTGCTCTGATACCACTTTTGTCACTGACCCGGTCCCGGGCCCGTGACTGGTGCCTTACCCGGGCACCCAAGTAGACATACATCAGAGTAATCACCGGAATATAAAAACAAGACATGAAACATATGTAAATGAGACACGCTTTATCCAAGAAAAGATTGCCTTTCGCATGTATATATACATCAAGAGTGAGCTTACATCTCAACTTTACAACAGACTACAGACTCTAGGAATGTAAACAACTATGGCGGGACAGGCCCCGCCATACCTGAATGTACATAAAGCTACAATGGCGGGAGATCATACCCAAAAGACAAGCCTCCGAGAAACGGGCTTTCCCAAAAGCGTAAACGGTAATCCTAGGAGGGACCAACAACAGAGTACCTCTACCGCGGCATGAACGCAGCCTCAAGGAGGTCGAGACAACAGTACCAAGTATGTGAAATCGTAAAATCGAAATGAAATCAAAGCATTTTAAAACCTCTTACAAATACAACCAATTCAACCGCACATAGTGCCACAGCATAAACAAGAGCAAAATAGATATAATGTGACTGGTCTTTTCTAGGCCGCTAATGATCAAGCAAGGCCAATCGCTTATAGTATCATTATGCGAGCCTATTCTCGACTCCGCATCGCATAGACCACCTAGGTCCGCATGAGGTATTCTCGTGACGGTAGCTAACCCGGCATCAACTCGACTCCCGCACCGCATAGTCACACAGACCGCATGAGGTATTCCTCGCATCGGGTAACACACCCGGAGTGATCATCCTGGAACTCCCGCAGCTCCGCATAGGTCACACAGACCCGCATGAGGTATTCCTCGCATCAGGGGTGGCTAGCCCTCGGCTCGTAACAAGTCAGGGGGGTAAGTGATATAATATCAGCACAACTGCTTATTGTTAAACAACATAAGCACAACAAGGAAACCCCCTTTACACAAACATTACAAGACACTAACACACGTAGCATCATAATATGTCTACCTATCAAACCAACGTACCACACCTTCAGAAATCATTTATAAGGCTTTTATAAACAAATAAGTAAACTGTTTCCCATAAAGCTAGGATAACACTTGAGCCTTTTTGAAAACTAAGTATTACTTTTCTTTCAAAAATGATTCATAATTCTTTTGAAATACTTCAAGATTCTTATTATTTAAAACTCAAGTCAAAAGACATCAAAGTAAAACCAAGTTTAGTTAACACATGTACGTCTACCGTACTATATATATTTCAAAAGTATCATGCTCAAGAGGATAGGAAGAATCGCATACCTCCTCGGCTCAATCCACCTGCCAAGTCGAATATGTCGCGCGCAGAGTATCAACCTATTGTTACACCCCGTAATTCTAGGACATGTCTTAATAACGTAAGTAAGAACTCACAAATGTTAAGGATTTGAGACTTGTAACAATTTATCGGAAATTATGGAATTGTCGGAAAAAAGTATTATTGTGACGAATGGGAGGGCGACACGTGTCACCCCCCCCCCTTAGCTATGCCTTGGACGAAATGGCATGGCCAATATGGTCATTGACCATAAGTCTTCTAAGTCTTGGTCTTGCAACTTGAAGCATGAGAACTTTGACTAAGTCAAAGGTCCCACCTTTGTCTTGATTTTTAGCAAGACCACATCCAAACCACCCATGTGTTAATATCTAAACCCTCCATGACCCTTTATATGTGATACTAGTAGCAAGAGGAGACTTAACACTTAGAAAATTATCACACAAATTTGAAGAACACATTGAAGGCTCTCGGGTTCACCAAGAAAGAAAAAGAAAAATTTTCGTTTCTTGTCCATTTGATTCCACACTTTAAACCAAGGTTCTTAGGTGTATTGTAAACACATCTCAATAGAAAAATCTTGGAAAAAGATGGTTTACGGGTTAGTCGCAAACGAAAACCTAATGGTCTTTCTAGGTTTTGTTTGGAAATTTGAAGGTTAATTGTTGGTGTTGTTCAAAGGGGCTCAACAAGCGGATTGAAGTGGCTTGGAGAGGTTCTAGACTACTAAGGAGCGATTTCGGATTGGAGTTGGATTAAGTCTCATTGAGGTATAATCTTGTTCTTTGAAAGTATTACAAGATTAGCTATATTGTTGTTGTTAGCTTTGCATGTTGCTAGCATGAAGTTGTTATATTGAAGTTATACGAATAATGGATTGATCATAGCCTTGGAAATCCGAAATGTAAAATAAGCCATGACTAAGATGGATTACAATTTAATCGTTGTTAGAATCGTCGCATGTTACTTCTTAAAGATTATGGTTATTATAATCAAATGCGACTAGATATCATATTGTACTACCAATATGGATTGAAATGGAAGTTGGAAAAGAAATGGTTTTGTTGAACTCAAGGTGGCCGAATTTTGGACTTGTAGTTTGCATTTAGTTGGTTATTTTATTGTGAGCCAATTGGGGCTGTTTAGTTAGTCATTTGTATTGGACTACTTTCTAAATTGTGAGCCAATTGGGGCTGTGTAGTTATTCAATTGTATTGGATTATCTTCTATAAATTGTGAGCCAATTGGGGCTGTTTGGTTATTGTATTTCCGGCCTTGGAAAAGGTCGCAAAGTAAGTAAAAACAAAGGAGGTCTTTGTCAGATTTTCCGTAGAATATAGGGACTTAACACTTGTGATATTCTACGATTAAAGTAAGGCCTTAATAGACGTATTGTGAACATTATAGGTTGACATACTACGGGCGGGACTTTGTACTTGGCAAGTGGTTTGACCCTACGAGGTATGTAGAACTTTTTCCTATCTTTTGAGCATGACTAGTTTCGCGTATATAGTACGGTAGACGTACAAGACTTTGACATTCCTTACTAGCCTTATAAAATGCCAAGTCGGGTGAGTTAGGAAGTTAACTCACTTCTTTGAAAATATTAAGAATGTCTTAAGTCTTAGTAAAGTTAAGGGACTTGAAGGAATTTAAAGTATGTGATACTTTCGTCGTTTTAATCGTATAAGTCCCTTGGATAGGAAAATGTACTTGACTAAGGTATAAAGTGAATATAACGACTTTATGGGGAGTTGGTTATATTGACTTTATGCAAAAGGTAAAATGACTTGTGTTAAAGAAAGGCAAATTGATTTTAAGGTATCAATTGCCTAAGTTTTTTTTTATAAGAAAAGGAGTCACTTGATTTAGAAACCTGCTTTAAATTCTAAAGGTATTGTGACTTGTCTTGAAATGTAATTTGGACTTGATACTATGGTTACTAGTGTCTTGGAAGCTTTCTACTAAAAAGAGTCATTTGTTTTTAAAGAATAGAAGTACGTGGTACTTTGGGTTAAATTCCCGGATTTTTATAAAAGACATGATAAGTGCCTTAAGTAAACTAAAATGAGAGTGTAGATGAATGAGACTAATAAGAAGTTAGGATTGCTAACTTGTTTAATTATTGTATATGTAGGTTTTGAGATAGGGTAAGAGTATCGGTGAGGGCAAACCCAAGATGCTATACCACCTTCTCCGAGATAAGAGTATAAATGAGGAAGCCCAGAAGTTATACCACTGCGTTACTATCTTCTAGGATAAGAGTATAAATGAGGGCAAACCCCAAGACGTTATACCACCTTGGGGTAAGAGTATAAATGAGGTAGGAACCCCAAGACGTTATACCACCGATTCTTTTATGGGTTCGCTACCCATGATATGATCGAGAGGCTATATTGTGATGTTATGCGTATTCTCTTGATGTACTCTCATTGTTAGTAAGGCGCTGCGTCGTAATTTTGTTATCATACATGTCTCGGCCTTCTTTTAAACTTATGTTGTAATTACTGTACTTTCTGATTTTACATACTTAGTACATATTGTGACTCTTGACCCGGCTACGCCGCAGTGCGTAAGGTCGGTTGCGGATCCACACTCTTAGGATCACTTATCGACGTGGAAGCTCCATTCTCGGAGGCTTGTCTTTCTTTGGCTGATCTTGTCACGATGTTGTAGATTATGTACATTCGGGGTATGGCGGGCCCTGTCCGCCACGATTATTATTCCTAGAGGTCTGTATTCACATATGTGGTTGGGCTATAAGAACTGAGTAGTAAAGTTGTACTTTTGACTTTGTTTATATTATGAAAGGCGGCCTTATCGGCTAGCCTGTCTTGTTTATTATTTACACATGTGTTTATGTTGTGTATGTTCATTGCTATTCTCTCGATGTATACAGGCAGGGTGCCTGGGTAGGGCACGATCGCGGCCGAGGTGGTCGTGACAAAAGTGGTATCGAAGCGATTAGTCCTCGGAAAGTGTCTACAGACCGTTCTAGTAGAGTCTTGATTATCGGTGTGTTGTGCACCACATCTATAATCAGGAGGGCTGCAGGACATTTAGGATTGGTTTCCATTCTTCTCTCTCTGAGATCGGCATTAGAGCTGTCTTATTAGGTTGAATCCTCTCTGACCTCTTCTTATGAAACAGCTATGCCTCCACGCGGCGACGGGGCCCGAGAAGGGCAAGCGGCGGCGAGGCTGCTAGCGGTACTCAGAGGGTCACACGGGCTCAGGCACAGACTATGCCTGAGGTAGTAGGCGGGTCGTTGAGTTCAACCACGCCAACAGTATTAGAGGAGCCGAGAGCGGCAGTAGCTCCAGAGGTTCCGATACCAGACCCTCCCGTTCCACAGCCAGCTGCTGAGTATAGAGACTACGGGGAACAGATTCGGTTGTTGACCAGTATAGTAGTCGAGCGTGGCTGCAAGCGAAGCAGCACCCACCCAGAGCCGGTTTGCGGATTAGGGATTTTCTGGGATGCAATCCACCTGAGTTTTATGGTTCGAGGTCTGATGAGGATCCGCAGAGTTCGCTCGACGGCCTGAATGACCATGCGAGTTCTTAGGGCTTGAGAGTGCATTACACTAGCCTCTTACCGGTTGCGCGACATTGCGTTGAACTGGTTTGAGTCGTGGTTGCTTTCGAGGGGTGATGCTGCTCTTCCAGCTGTTTGGGAGGAGTTTTCAGAGGCTTTCATGGACCACTTTTTGCCTCCTGAGATGAGGAGAGCCCGGGTAGACAGATTCTTGACCTTGAGGCAGAACGGGAGGACTATCAGGGAGTATAGCTTGGAGTTTGACTCCTTGGCCAGGCACGCGCATACTATTGTAGCCAGCATGGCGGATAGAGTTCATCGTTATGTGATGGGGCTAGACCGTCATATGATTCTGACATGCTTGGGGTGGCTCTTCGGCCGGTATGGACATTGCTAGGATGCAGCCTATGCTCGTGGGATAGAGGATAGAGAGGAGGACCCGATTGACGCAGCCGGCCCAGAGGCGAGACATCGTGGTCTCGAGCGGTGTTCGAGGCGGACAGCCTCAGCAGCAGAGTAGGTCCACTTTCCAGCCAGCACAGAGTGCTCCGTCACGGTTTTCTGGCAAGAGGTCCGATCGGCCAGTCGATCGGGAGCGGTCGTGGCTCGGGACTCTGAGATTTCGAGGCGAGGCGAACCGTCACCGATCGGGACCACCCACACCTCAGTGTGCTCGATGCGGTAGGTTCCACCAGGGCGAGTGTCGCAGAGCGTCGGGAGCTTGTTACTCGTGTGGCCAGCAGGGCCATTTGAAGAGGGATTGTCTGTCTAGAGGCAGCGTGGGAGGTGCGGCCAAGCGGGATCGATTCATCGGGTCTTCTCCTTACGGTTATGCGCCGGGAGGGGTTCTCACGACAGACAGGCGCGGTAGAGGTCGAGGTGGTGGTTCTAGTTCTAGCGGTCCTCGAGCGCATATACTCTCTAACCGGCCCGGGATCGGGAGGCTTCCACGCCGTCACAGTGCATTACCGATTTCAGTGTGATGTTTATGCATTGATAGATCCGAGTTCTACCTTGTCGTATGTGTCCTCTTATGCGGGTAGAATCGGGATAGAGGTGTCGATAGAGTTTGAGGTAGCTACGCCATGGGTGATTCGGTGTTAGCCGGCGGGTGTATAGAGGTTGCGGTATTTATTCTGATCGTCGGACCGCTTGCAGACTTGATAGAGTGGAGATGACGATTTTGATGTCATTATGGGAATGGATTGGTTGGCTTCTTGTTATTCCAACGTTGGTCGTAGGGACAGTTGGTTCGGTTCGATTTCTGGCGAGCGATTATCGAGTGGAGGCAACACGGCGTCGTAGAGGGTAGGTTTATTTCTTACCTCAAGGCTAGGAAGATGGTGCGAAGGGTTACATCTATCATCCGTCGGTATTTGTCTGCAGGCCGAGGTGCGATTCTTGATCGGTGCGGTGGTTAGGGAGTTTCGGATGTGTTCCCGGATGATCTTGGGTATCCTCTCACGAGAGGAGATTGAGTTTTGTATAGACACGTTGCGGACACTCGACCTATTTCCATTCCGCCATACAGGATGGCACCCTTTGAGTTGAGGAGTCAAGGACCGGTGAAAGATTTCTTTGGAGAAAGGCTTTATCGGGCCTAGTGTGTCCCGCAGGAAGCGCCGTGTATTGTTTGTAAAGAAGAAGGATGGGGCTGCGTATGTGTGTTGACTACTGAGCGGTGAATAAGGTAACCATTAAGAATAGGTACCCTCCCGGGATTGATGATTTGTTTGACCGATTGCGGTGCGAGTGGTTCTCAAAGATAGACTGCGATGCAGTTATCATCAGTTCGAGTTCGAGGCGAGATATCCCAAAGACTGCATTCAGGACCCGGTATGGGCACTATGAGTTCAGGGTTATGTCTTTCGGTTTGACCAACGCTCCAGCGGTATTTATGGATTTGATGAACCGGGTGTTCAAGCCATTTTTGGATACATTTGTGATAGTATTCATCGATGACATCCTGGTTTATTCGCGGACAGAGCAGGAGCATGCAGATCACTTGAGGACGGTACTCGGGGTTCTCCGAAGTCGGCATTTATTCGCCAAGTTCTCCAAGTGTGAGTTTTGGTTGGCCTCAGTGGCATTCCTGGGGCATATTATTGGGGCTGATGGTGTTCGCGTGGATACGGCTAAGATTGAGGCAGTCAAGTCTTGGCCAAGACCTACTACTCCGACCGAGGTGCGCAGTTTCTTAGGGCTGGCAGGGTATTATCGTAGGTTTGTAGAGCAGTTTGCTTCGATTTCAGCACCGTTGACTAGGCTGACTCAGAAGGCAGCCAAGTTCCAGTGGACAGAGGCTTGCGAGAAGGGTTTCCAGTTGCTGAAGGAAAGGTTGACTACAGCTCCAGTTCTTACTCTTCCGGAGGGGTTAGATGGGTACGTGATCTATTGTGATGCCTCGGGTATCGGGCTAGGGTGTGTTTTGATGCAGCACGGCAAGGTTATAGCCTATGCTTCCCGGCAGTTACGGAAGCATGAGAGGAATTACCCTACCCATGACTTAGAGTTGGCCGCAGTTATACATGCCTTGAAGATTTGGAGACACTATTTGTACGGGGTTCATGTGGACATTTATACAGACCACAAGAGCCTCCAGTATATCTTCAGGCAGAGGAGTGAACACGAGACGAGGCGGTGGTTAGAGTTCTTTGAAAGATTATGATGTTGATATTCTCTACCATCGGGAAAGCCAACGTATTCTTGATGCCTTGAGTCGTAGATCGATGGGAGCCTATCGAGTGCGGCCAGAGGCAGGACATGGTCCGTCGAATCCACCGGATTAGCGAGCCTTGGGGTTCGATTAATCAATACCGACGATAGTAGATGCGGGTTCGTGAGGTTGCGAGTCTTCCATCATTGATGAGGTAAAGATCACGGCTTTGAGGACCCGGTGTTGGTACGGTATCGAGATGCAGCTCTTGGGAGGAGAAGAGTCTATTCGAGGTAGCGCTGATGGGTGTTGAGATTTGAGGGCGGTTGTGTGTTCCGATGTATCAGACTTCGTCGGCCAGATTGCAGGAGGCACTGCGGTGCTCGTTATTCTATTCATCCGGTCGACCAAGATGTACCATGACCTCGGATGTTTGTATTGGTGGGATGGCACGAAGAGGATGTGGCGAGTTTTGTTGCACTGATGTCCTAATTGCCGCGAGTTAAGGTCGAGCACCAGAGGCCCAGTGGATTATTGCAGTTTATTGAGATTCCGACTTGGAAGTGGGAGGCGATCAACATGGACTTTGTTACAGGGTTACCTCGTACTAAGAGGAAGTACGACTCCATTTGGGTTATTGTTGACAGGCTGACGAAATCAGCCCACTTTCTTCCAGTCAGGACGACGTTTTCGGCTGAGGACTATGCCCGATTATACATCAGAGAGATAGTGAGGCTGCACGGTGTTCCGGTGTCGATTATATCTGATAGGGAGCGGTTCTGGCTAACTTCGGAGGTCTTTCGAGAAGGGTTTAGGGACAGTGAGTCTCGGCAAGCATTTCACCTCGGGTGGCGGGCGGCGGCGCACTATCGACACTCGAGGATATCTGCGAGCTGCGTGATTGATTTCGATGGTATTGGGAGGATCATTTGCCTCGTGGAGTTTGCTTATAATAACGGCTACCATTCCGGATTATCTGATGGCGCCATACGAGGCTTTATATGGCGGAAATGCAGTCGCCCGTCGGTTGGTTCGGCGTGGGCGAGTGCGATTAGTTGGCGGACTTGGTACAAAGGTGTGGATAATGTGAAGCTTATCCAGGAGGCGTTAGCGGCTGAGTCGGCGAAGTCATATGCGGATAATCGGCGTCGGCATTTGGAGTTTCGTGCAGCGATTGGGTCTTCTTGAAGGTGTCACCCATGAAGGGTGTGATGAGATTCGGTAAGAAGGGGAAACTCAGCCCAAGGTACATTGGGCCCTACCAGATCGTTCGTAGAGTGGGCAAGGTTGCCTACGAGTTAGATCTGCCATCAGAGTTGGAGGCGGTACATCCGGTATTCCATGTTTCTATGTTGCGTAAGTGTATCGGTGATCCAGCGAGAGTTTTCCCTACTAGTGAGGTCCAGGTGGCAGAGGGGTTATCGTATGAGGAGAGTCCCATAGCGATACTCGATCGCCAGGTCAGGCGACTGCGGACCAAGGATATAGCTTCCGTCAAAGTCCTGTGGAGGAATGATAACCGAGAGGAGATGACTTGGGAGGCGGAGGAGGACATGTTGAGGAAGTATCCTCACTTATTTCCTATACCTTCAGGTAATTCAGCTTCCCTTACTTGTCAAGTTTTAAATTGAAGTATCTCTTTTGCTTAAATGCTATTATGTGGCCATGTGTGGCATTTTTAGTATGTCGGGGTTGTGAAAGGAAACTATGTCGCTTAAGTTTGACTCCGAAAGAACATTCGGGGACGAATGTTTCTAAGGGGGGAAGAATGTTACACCCCGTAATTCTAGGACATGTCTTAAGAACGTAAGTAAGAACTCACAAATGTTAAGGATTTGAGACTTGTAACAATTTATCGGAAATTATGGAATTGTCGGAAAAAAGTATTATTGTGACGAATGGGAGGGCGACATGTGTCACCCCCCCCCCTTAGCTATGCCTTGGACGAAATGGCATGGCCAATATGGTCATTGACCATAAGTCTTCTAAGTCTTGGTCTTGCAACTTGAAGCATGAGAACTTTGACTAAGTCAAAGGTCCCACCTTTGTCTTGATTTTTAGCAAGACCACATCCAAACCACCCATGTGTTAATATCTAAACCCTCCATGACCCTTTATATGTGATACTAGTAGCAAGAGGAGACTTAACACTTAGAAAATTATCACACAAATTTGAAGAACACATTGAAGGCTCTCGGGTTCACCAAGAAAGAAAAAGAAAAATTTTCGTTTCTTGTCCATTTGATTCCACACTTTAAACCAAGGTTCTTAGGTGTATTGTAAACACATCTCAATAGAAAAATCTTGGAAAAAGATGGTTTACGGGTTAGTCAAAGCGAAAACCTAATGGTCTTTCTAGGTTTTGTTTGGAAATTTGAAGGTTAATTGTTGGTGTTGTTCAAATGGGCTCAACAAGCGGATTGAAGTGGCTTGGAGAGGTTCTAGACTACTAAGGAGCGATTTCGGATTGGAGTTGGATTAAGTCTCATTGAGGTATAATCTTGTTCTTTGAAAGTATTACAAGATTAGCTATATTGTTGTTGTTAGCTTTGCATGTTGCTAGCATGAAGTTGTTATATTGAAGTTATACGAATAATGGATTGATCATAGCCTTGGAAATCCGAAATGTAAAATAAGCCATGACTAAGATGGATTACAATTTAATCGTTGTTAGAATCGTCGCATGTTACTTCTTAAAGATTATGGTTATTATAATCAAATGCGACTAGATATCATATTGTACTACCAATATGGATTGAAATGGAAGTTGGAAAAGAAATGGTTTTGTTGAACTCAAGGTGGCCGAATTTTGGACTTGTAGTTTGCATTTAGTTGGTTATTTTATTGTGAGCCAATTGGGGCTGTTTAGTTAGTCATTTGTATTGGACTACTTTCTAAATTGTGAGCCAATTGGGGCTGTGTAGTTATTCAATTGTATTGGATTATCTTCTATAAATTGTGAGCCAATTGGGGCTGTTTGGTTATTGTATTTCCGGCCTTGGAAAAGGTGGCAAAGTAAGTAAAAACAAAGGAGGTCTTTGTCCGATTTTCCGTAGAATATAGGGACTTAACACTTGTGATATTCTACGATTAAAGTAAGGCCTTAATAGACGTATTGTGAACATTATAGGTTGACATACTACGGGCGGGACTTTGTACTTGGCAAGTGGTTTGACCCTACGAGGTATGTAGAACTGTTCCTATCTTTTGAGCATGACTAGTTTCGCGTATATAGTACGGTAGGCGTCTGAGACTTTGACATTCCTTACTAGCCTTATAAAATGCCAAGTCGGGTGAGTTAGGAAGTTAACTCACTTCTTTGAAAATATTAAGAATGTCTTAAGTCTTAGTAAAGTTAAGGGACTTGAAGGAATTTAAAGTATGTGATACTTTCGTCGTTTTAATCGTATAAGTCCCTTGGATAGGAAAATGTACTTGACTAAGGTATAAAGTGAATATAACGACTTTATGGGGAGTTGGTTATATTGACTTTATGCAAAAGTAAAATGACTTGTGTTAAAGAAAGGCAAATTGATTTTAAGGTATCAATTGCCTAAGTTTTTTTTTATAAGAAAAGGAGTCACTTGATTTAGAAACCTGCTTTAAATTCTAAAGGTATTGTGACTTGTCTTGAAATGTAATTTGGACTTGATACTATGGTTACTAGTGTCTTGGAAGCTTTCTACTAAAAAGAGTCATTTGTTTTTAAAGAATAGAAGTACGTGGTACTTTGGGTTAAATTCCCGGATTTTTATAAAAGACATGATAAGTGCCTTAAGTAAACTAAAATGAGAGTGTAGATGAATGAGACTAATAAGAAGTTAGGGGGATTGCTAACTTGTTTAATTATTGTATGACGGCCGGTTTTGAGATAGGGTAAGAGTATCAGTGAGGGGCAAACCCCCAAGATGCTATACCACCTTCTCCAGGATAAGAGTATAAATGAGGGGGAAGCCCCCAAGACGTTATACCACCTGCGTTACTATCTTCTACAGGATAAGAGTATAAATGAGGGGCAAACCCCCAAGACGTTATACCACCTGCTTCAGGGTAAGAGTATAAATGAGGGGTAGGAACCCCAAGACGTTATACCACCGGTTCTTTTTATGGGTTCGCTACCCATGATATGATCGGGAGACTGCTATTGTGATGTCATGCGTATTCTCTTGATGTACTCTCATTGTTAGTAAGGCACGCTGCGTCGTAATTTTGTTATCATACATGTCTCGGCCTTCTTTTAAACTTATGTTGTAATTCTGATACTTTCTGATTTTACATACTTAGTACATATTGTGTCTTGACCCCTTCCTCGGGGCTGCGTTCATCTGCGAGAAAGGAGTAGCGAGTTGCGGATCCACACTCTTGGATCACTTATCGGGCGTCGGAGCTCCATTCTCGGAGGCTTGTCTTTCTTTTAGTACAGTCTTGTCCACGATGTTGTAGATTATGTACATTCGGGGTATGGCGGGCCTGTCCCACCGATTGTTATTCGCAAGTGCGTATTCACATATGTGGTTGGGCTATAAGAACTGAGTGGTAAAGTTGTACTTTTGACTTTGTTTATATTATGAAAGGCGGCCTTATCGGCTAGCCTGTCTTGTTTATTATTTACACATGTGTTTATGTTGTGTATGTTCCGCTGCTATTCTCTGATGTATACCTGAACGGGGTGCCCAGGTAGGGCACCAGTCGCGGCCCGGGGTCGGGTCGTGACACCTATAATAGTCAAACGCGTCTATCAACGTCTAGACTACTCTGTAGAATATTCTAAGCAGAAGGTTCTCTATTCTACGGAAAATTGGGCAGCATTTCTCTACCCGTCAAACTACACAAATCTACTGTAAATACAGCCCAGTGTAAGTACAGTTCAATTCTCTTCTTTTATACCATCCTTCTATATATCTTATACTTAATTCTAAACTACTACAATATGTAATCTCCAATTACAATAGAAGGACAAAGATTATTACCTCGATAAGCCCAAAATTATCCAAGATTAAATGTCGATCCTGAACAACGTTTAGCTCCTAATTTGCACGCTCCGATAGCTCCAAGAAACCCTTAGAAGTGTCTAAACAACTTCTACTCAATACTTCAACCAACTATGAAGATTTTCCTAGGGTTTCGTTTTGTGACTAAAGGAAATAAAGTAGTATTTCTGGGCTTTTAGTATAGAGGTAACTTGGGAATACTACAAGGGATTTAGGCTAAGGTATTTTGGAATAGTAACAATACTTGAAGACAATTTTTCTACCAATGGGGGGGGGAGGTGTTTCGGACGAGAGCTAGGAAAAAGGGGGGGGAGGACTTTGGACGAGAACTCTACAAAGGGGGGAGGGATTTTGAGACTTGGAAATTGTTTAATGGATGAAGAAGTCTTGCACTTAAGGGGGGTATTTATAGAACAATCAAGGGACAAGATTCAAGCAAGTGGAGGGTGTAGATTAGGTAGCTTATGTGAGTGGAGTCTTCCACCAAGTGTCCACCACAACATTGGGCCATATGTCCACTGACTTTGGGACATATGTCCCCCACAACAAAGAGACATGTGGCCATCCACTTGCTCCTCCAAAACCGTCCAAGGCATCCCCCACTTGCCCACAAAAATATCTTCCAAGACTTTGACTAATTGACTTGGCCACTTGCTGATTTTCGTCCAACATGTGCCACCTAAGGGTGACACATGTCGCCCTCCTATTGGTCCAAAATATTTCATCTTTCGAAAAAATCCGTAATTGGTTAAAATATTAAAAACGTAAAATTTCCCTCACAAGGTTCGGAATCTTTTCCGTTGAAAGTTCATAATTTCCTCCTTAACCTAATTAGGGTTTATACAAATGTATGTATGTCCTCACATACATACTTTGGAACTACGGGGTATAACATTAATCCTTGGGACTTTCATTAGCAATTTACCACATTAAACATACATAATTCCCACTGAAATTCTAGGTTAATAACGCCACAAAACAATCCATAAAAACTGCACGACAATATCCAACAGTTTTATAGATTCCACGGCCAACAACTACAATCCGATAACTCTTTCCTTAATACATTTTATTCCAATTCAAGTTCCAAAACTTCTATATAAGTTATATCAACTTATTAAAAACAATATTTCTCTGAAGATAACAACAACAATAACCAACGAAATCCAAAGGGACCAAACTGTCCATTCTCGGCCCAACACCCAAAAATGGTTCAAACACTTTTTATCCTTCATTATTTTTAGCACAATCCCATATATACATTATAACAATAAGTAATATCCAATTACTTAAAGAGAAGAAAGAAAGTTTACCTTGAAAGTAGCCCAAATAGTCCCAAAACAGTCCACTCGTTAATGGTCCGCAGTTTTGTCTTAGCTCCACTTCTTCAAGTTCCAATCACACTCGTGCATCCACTACAACCTTATAATCAACTTCCTTTCACGTTTTACCTCCAAAAAATCGACGAACAAGCTAGGGTTCTTAGGCTCATTCTCGGCCCAAGTGAACTTTGAAGACCTTGGAGTGTTAATTTTGGCCTAACACTTGATTAGGGATCTTAATCTAGGGTAAATAATCACTCTTGTTCTTGGAAATTTAAGGGTTGGGTCGAGATCCTTAGAGGAGAGAAGAGAGATGAGAGGGTTTGGAAGATGAATAATGTGAAGAATGATCCTAAGTCTTGCAATCCTATCTCTATATAGATATTATCCTTTCATGACAAGTGGATAAGACACATGTCACCCTCCCATTGGCCAAATTTTCTTCTTAAATAAAATATTTAGATATTTGTCCAAAATATCTTAAAATCGAAGGGCCCCACAAAATTGTGAAATTCTCAGCGGGCCCCATATTATCAATTCTAATTCTTCGTAATCTAATACTAAGTCCATAAATCCAACTTGAAGTATTAAACTCCAAGTTAATAATTTTTTCGTCGTCACATTTTTCCGAAATTTTCCTTAAGAAAATGTAATAATTCTTTCCTTCCAAAATTCAAATTTTAAATCCTTAATCACGTTCTCAATTAGTAGCCCTGGTATTACGGGGTGTAACATCCTTCCCCCTTAGAAACATTCGTCCCGAATGTTCATAGTGGGTCTCAAACTATACAGATTCCGGCGTCGTCTCCTTACTATACTTATCAACCAATACTCCACAAAACCAACGATGCCACACACGGCCACAATATATCACATGTATATACACCAATGTACCTTCCATTTGAAGTCCATTCTCACAATACTCGAAGGTTGCAGTCATTTCCAAAATGGGATCTTCAGATGTTCCTTTTCTCTTCCCGTACTAGGGATGACCCTGCCGTATTCTAAGCCATAAGCTATCACTATCTGAATCCTTCAGTCGGACTCCCACTCAACTAACTGATGTGTTACCTCGTGTCAACTTCTCTTCTTCGTCCTCACATTCATCAAACTACTGGTTGGTGAATGATCCTATTGTCTACCTAGCTTTGTTTACTAATTGGTGTAAACTCTAAAACTAGCAGTATCTCAATCACAAACACCTATGAACAATGTCACTAAATCTAAAGTGTATGCATCATCACAATGAACTCTCATTCATGGTCTAAAATGAATCTCTCTCCTATCTCAAAGTATTTCTCACACTATATTTCCACTCATTAGAGGTTGGTCACATTTGGCTGAAGTATTCCTACTGTACATCCTCTACTATCGTCTTTATACTGTTATAGGGTAATTACACCTTGTGAACCCTACACAACTATAGTTTCATTCACTTTATCATTCTTGTCAACATCCTGCACTCTACACATTACTTATATAAACATATTTCTACCTCTGATGGTCCTATAGTCTTCCCCTGACTGAGGAGCTGGAGGCTCAGGTGCTGGGGCCTCAAAAACCGGTGCAGAAGAACTCGCCGACTGCGGTACAATATCCGGTATAGACTAGGCATGAGCCCTTGTAACTCTCTGAGTCTGACTATTAGCTCCCGCTACTGACTTGCCCTTCTGGGCAACTGTTGCCTTCCTCGGAGGCTTAGCTGTAGCACAATAATACGTCAGAGAGGGATTACCCTAAGAACACAGCTTTATTGCACGATCTCAAAGTAAGAAGAATAAAAACCAAATCCTAAATGTCCCGTAGTCTCCTGTTTATGGATGTGGCGCGCAACACACCCATAATCAAGACTCTCCTAGACACGGTCTGTAGACATTCCGAGGACTGACTGCTCTAATATCACTCTTGTCACGACCCGAACCCCGGGCCTACGACTGGTGCCCTACCTGGGCACCCTTCTACCCATTCATCCCAAGTAACCCGCGGAAGATAAAGATACTCATCATCATTTTTTTTAAAATAAGCAAAGGCAAAGTCGCCTCTATATATATAAGCCAAAATGAAACTATACTGTACACGAGTCCAATCCCACATATGAATACAGACCTCTAAGAGTTTGGACAATATACTATGATGGGACAAGGCCCCGCCGTACCCATAAATGTACAAAAGCCTATATCGAAAGATTAGTACCAAAATGATAAGCCCCAGAACAATGGAGCTATCCCAAAAACTCTGAGCAAGGATCCTACATTTGCAAATCACCAAACTGCGTACCTAAACCTACGGCATAAACGCAGCCCCCCGGAGAAAGGGGGTCAGTACGGAAAATGTACCAAGTATGTGAAACAATAAGTATTGTAAATGAGATTATAACTGGCCAAAAAGATAACAAGAGACAAGTATAATAATCAAATACCAGTACTATGCCTTTTTAAATAGATTAATGAGAGTCAACTTTACCTTGTATCTCTGTACCCATGTACCACTGTACCACTGTACTACTGTATCATTGTATTACTATACCACTGTACTATTGTATCACTATACCACTATACTCATGTATCACTGTATCATTGTACTACTCTATCACTATATCATTGTACTACTGAATCACTGTACCACTGAGGGTCAACTGTGCCTTTAAAAAAATCAACTATATCTTTTCAAAATGAGAGTCACATCAAAGACAGGGACATCTGCCCAAGAATTATAATGTATATCTTTTTCATGGGAATCGAACCCGCATGGGAATCGAACCCGCATAGGTAATTATACCCGCATGAGTATCCCTACTCGCATCACAGATCTTGTCCGTGGATATTATTCATGGGAATCGAACCCGCATAGGAATCGAACCTGCATAGGTATTTATACCCGCATGAGTATCTCTACTCGCATCATGGAAGCACACCATGGAGCAAATATACACAAATACTGTCAAGGAATAAACTAAAGGTACCAACATCTCGTGTACCATACACAAATAAAGAACTTCTTTTTATAAAGACCAATGCACTATCACATCTTTCCTTTTAGACAAACCAAGACATTTTCACATCTTGCATTATTAGGGAAATGAACCCAAAGTACTATCAAGAGAATGGATATGACAACTTCCATTTTATAACATCCAAAGTACTATCAAGAGAATGGATATAACAACTTCCATTTTATAACACCCAAAGTACTATAAAGAGAATGGATATAACAACTTCCATTTTATAACACTCAAATTACTATCAAGAGAATGGATATAACAACTTCCATTTTATAACACCCAAGGTACTATCAAGGGAATATATAGAACAACTTCTATTTTAGGAAATCCAAAGTACTATCAATGAATTACATCATTAAGGAGTATAATCCACTCACTTTATAACAAGGAATCATGCTAGAAGAAGAAAGGATAGTTCACATATCTTATTGGCGACTAACCAACTCTACAATCTAGGATACGTCTCAATGTACTTCAACCTATAACAACAATAACATGTATATCAACACGTGCTTACTAAAGTAGGTTAATACCAAGCAAAGGTTCTCCTTTTTCTACGGAAATTTGGGCAGCACTTCCCCCGTCTATACGTACTTTTCCACCTTTTTCAAGGCCCAAATTCAACAACAATCAAGCCCCATTTAAGGCATAATAAAAATAGTAACCAAAGAGGAATACACGCCTACTTGACATGTAAATTCTGCCCCATAATCACATAAAAACAGTCCATACAAATCAGCCCAATATCCCACAACAACAAGGGTAAAATGTGAAGCCTTTTAACACTTTTTTATACCCTTAATCCTTAGGACTTTCATTAGAAATTTACCAAATTAAACATACATAATGCCCACTAAAATTCCAGGTTAATAACGCCACAAAACAGTCCATAAAAACTGCACGACAATATCCAACAGTTTTATAGATTCCACAGCCAACAACTACAATCCGATAACTCTTTCCTTAATCCATTTTATTCCAATTCAAGTTCCAAAACTTCTATATAAGTTATATCAACTTATTAACAACAATATTTCTCCATTATAACATGCAATAGGTGAAGATAACAACAACAATAACCAACGAAATCCAAAGGGATCAAAACTGCCCATTCTCGGCCCAACACCCAAAAATGGTTCAAACACTTTTTATCCTTCATTCTTTTTAGAACAAGCCCATATATACATTATAACAATAAGTAATATCCAATTACTTCAAGAGAAGGAAGAAATTGTACCTTGAAAGTAGCCCAAATCGTCCCAAAACAGTCCACTCGTTAATGGTCTGCAGTTTCGTCTTATCTCCACTTCTTCAAGTTCCAATCACACCCGTGTATCCACTACAACCTTATAATCAACTTCCCTTCATGTTTTACCTCCAAAAAGTTGACGAACAAGCTAGGGTTCTTAGGCTCATTCTCGGCCCAAGTGAACTTTGAAGACCTTGGAGTGTTAATATTGGCCTAACACTTTATTAGGGTTCTTAATCTAGGGTAAATAATCACTCTTGTTCTTGGAATTTTAGGGGTTGGGTCGAGATCCTTAGAGGAGAGAAGAGAGATGAGAGGGTTTGGAAGATGAATAATGTGAAGAATGATCCTAAGTCTTGCAATCCTATCTCTATATAGATATTATCCTTTCATGACAAGTGGATAAGACATATGTCACCCTCCCATTGGCCAAATTTCCTTCTTAAATAAAATATCTACATATTTGTTCAAAATATCTTAAAATCGAAGAGCCCCACAAAATTGTAAAATTCTCGGCGGGCCCCATATTATAAATTCCAATTTTTCGTAATCCAATACTAAGTCCATAAATCCAATTTGAAGTATTAAACTCCAAGTTAATAATTTTTCCATCATCACATTTTTCCAAAATTTTCCTTAAGAAAATATAATAATTCTTTTCTTCTAAAATTCAAATCTTAAATCCTTAATCACGTTCTCAATTAGTAGCCCTGGTATTACCGGGTGTAACATATGTGTGACAGGCTAGTATAATGGCGTCATTAGGGCGTTTAGTCGCGGCCCGTCGGGTCGGGTCGTGACAATGGACACCGGCACCACTACCCACATGACATCCGACCAAGGTACTCTCTCGTCTTATTTCAATTTGAGCACTAATCGTGGTATAACTTTTGGTAATGACAATTCTGTTCCAATTAAGGTTTATGGTCATAAAACTTTGTCCCCTCCTCATCCACCACTTGTCCTGAAACATACCCTTCATGCCCCAAAATTAATTAAAAATTTGGTGTATGTCCGTAAATTCACCACTGATAATTGAGTTTCTATTAATTTTGATCCTTTTGGGTTTTCTGTGAAGGATTTCAAGACGGGGAGTCATCTCATGAGGTGCAACAGTAGGGGTGATCTTTATCCAATCACTCCAAGTCTCAGCGTCTCGCGTCAAGCTATGTCATCCACTTTTGCAGCTCTTGCTCCTTCCATGTGGCATGCTCGTCTAGGTCATCCGGGTCGTCTATTTTATCTTCTTTAGATAGACATAAGTTTATTTCTTGTAAGGGTACGCGTAGTACTCCACTTTGTCAATCATGTGCTTTGGGAAAGAGTATTAAATTACCATTTGTAGCTTCAAATTCTAATACTTCAATGTCATTTGATATTATTCATAGTGATTTATGGACATCTCCGGTTCTCATTTCTATGAGTCATCGTTATTATGTTTTATTCTTAGATGACTATTCTAAATATTTATGGACGTTTCCTATTGCGAAAAAATCTCAAGTTTTTTCAATTTTCATAAAATTTAGAGATTTCATAAGAACGCAATTCGAACGGGAAATCAAAAACATCCAATGTGATAATGGCAAAGAGTACGACAATGGGAAATTTAGGAAGTTTTGCGCTCAAAATGGGATAAATTTTAATTTTTCTTGTCCTCATACGTCTTCACAAAATGGGAAAGCCGAGCGAAAAATTTGTACCATTAATAATATTGTCTGCACTTTATTGGTTCATTCTTCCGTTCCTCCATTATTTTGGCATCATGCACTACAAATGGATACCGATCTCCTAAATATTCTTCTCTCTAAAGGTTTGACATATTCATTCCCTCTCAAAGTATTATACAATAAGACTCCGTCATATTCTCATCTTAGGGTATTCGGATGCTTATGTTATCCATTGTTTCCATCCACTATGATCAATAATCTTCAGGTGTGTTTTTGGGTTTTCCGTCAAATCACCGTGGTTATAAATGCTTTGATTTGTCCTCTAAACGAATCATCATTAGTCGTCATGTTCTCTTTGATGAATCTCAATTTCCCTTTTCTAAAGTAGAAAAACCCGTGTCTAGTTCTTATGATTTTTTGGATGAGGATATATCCACCTATGTTCTACGTCATTTTTCAAATTTGCCCAAAAAAACGCCGTCAGCGCCGCGGCGCCAAAACTCCTGCGAGTCAGCGTCGCGGCGCCTTCGACGGTACTTCCAGTAATTCTCAAATATTTCCAAAATTCACCCAATCCAGCTCAGAGTCTTGGTACAGTCACTCGCAGTCAACGGAGTATTTTTAAACCAAAAAGACATTTGAATTCTAATGTTCTGAAATCCCCCTTACCCTGTAATCCTGTGTCTACCTTAAATGACCCTAATTGGAAAATTGTCATGACTGAGGAATATAATGTTCTTATTGCTAATAAGATGTGGGAGTTGGTATCCCATCCATCTGGTGTTAATATTATTCGGTCTATGTGGATTTTTGTTCATAAGAAAACTTTTGATGGTTCATTTACAAGGCATAAGGCTAGACTTGTAGGTGATGGTAAGACTCAACAGGTTGGTGTGGATTGTGGTGAGACATTTAGCCCGGTGGTCAAGCCGGCTACCATTCGCCCTGTGCTCAGCTTGGCTCTTTCAAAATCATGGCTCATTCATCAGCTAGATGTGAAGAATGTTTTTCTACATGGTGATCTTCAGGAGACAATGTATATGCATCAGCCCTTGGGGTTCAGGGATACTAGATATCCTAATCATGTATGTCTATTAAAGAAGTCCTTGTATGGACTTAAGCAGTCTCCACGAGCTTGGTATTAGAGGTTTGCTGATTTTGTTTCGACCATGGGTTTTTCTCACAGCAGGTCTGATAATTCATTGTTCATATATCGTCGAGGTTCTTCCATGGCTTATATATTGTGATATGTGGATGATATTATATTGACTTCCTCTTCTGGTGCTTTGAGAAAGTTTATTATGACAATGCTCAGTTCTGAATTTGCCATGAAAGACTTGGGCCCCTTGAGCTATTTTTTGGGGATTGCAGTCACTCGTTATGCAGGTGGATTGTTCTTAACACAGAGGAAGTATGCAGCAGAGATCATTGAAAAGGCTGGGATGTCATCCTGTAAGTCCACTTCTACTCCAGTTGATACTAAACCCAAGTTGGGTGCTACGGTAGCTCTCCCATGAGATCCGACCGTATCGTAGTCTTGCAGGCGCCGCCCGATATCTTACGTTCACGCGACCAGACATTACATATGCAGTCCAGCAGGTGTGTTTATTTATGCATGATCCCATAGTTGAACATATGAATGCGCTCAAACGCATCCTTAGGTACATTCAGGGAACACTTGATTATGGTTTGTATTTATACCCTTCGTCGATGTCTACACTTGTCTCCTATACAGATGTTGATTGAGGTGGTTGTCCTGACACCAGACGATCTACGTCTGGCTATTGTATGTTTTTGGGTAATAACTTGGTCTCATGGTCTGTCAAGCGTCAATCTACGCTTTCACGTTCAAGTGCAGAGGCCGAGTATAGAGGGGTAGCCAATGTGGTTTCCGAGTCATGTTGGTTACGAAATATACTTTTAGAGCTTCATTGTCCTATTGAAAAGGCTACCTTGGTATATTGTGATAATATAAGTGCTATCTACCTTTTTGGTAATCCAGTTCAGCACCAGCGTACTAAACACATAGAGATGGATATTCACTTTGTTCGAGAGAAGGTAGCTAAAGGACTAGTACGTGTCTGCCACGTACCTTCTAGATATCTGATTGCAGACATCTTTACAAAGGGTCTTCCCTCGGTCCTTTTTGAAGATTTTAGAGATAGTCTCAGTGTACGAAGACCGCCCGCTATGACTGCGGGGGTGTGTTAGAGAATATGGGCCTCATGTCCAGCCTATATTCCAATTTCCATATTTGTTAATATTTTCCCTATTGTATATTTGGCATATTGTAGACTTAGTTTTGTACCTAAATTAGTATTGTAATATTACCATAAGTGTAGATTTAGTCTCCTTATGGAATAGGGATTTAGATGTAAAGTAGGAATAAAATTCTCCTATTGTAACTTGTATATACATATGTCTTTCATCAATAAGAATAAACAAGGGATTATTTCTTTCAAAACTAATAAAAAAATATAGTAGTATTATGTAATAATACTAAATAGTAAACAATGTAATAAAAATAAATAAGGGACAAAAAGATTAGAATAGTTGTACGGTTCATTTTTTTAATTGAATACAGAGCACTGAGAAATAAAGTGACATAGTAATATATGTAAGAACGAAAACAAAAAGTCCAAATATTTAGATAGTCATGGAAAATGTTTCAAAATTTGTAGTACTGAATAAATTCAAAAGCAGAAAAACGTACTTAATCTAGTACTAATTGATATGATCTTAGGAAGCTCATGAGCGACTATGAAGATTAAAACCCGTGACAAAGCTTTTGGCATGCATTTTCATGCCATATGCCTTTTGGTGATGGAGACAAGGTCATGGAAGGACAAATTATAAAGGCATATATTGTGTGGATGATTGCTTGGAAGAATCATGGAGATGAGGGTTAATTGATGGAAGCCACACAATGTGATTAGAAGTACAAACATGACTAGAGAGCAATTCAGGGTTATGGACTGTAATTTGTGGCTAGAAATGTAATTCATGCAATTCTTTGTTAGGAGTGCAAATTCAAGGATAGGATTGCAATTCAAGAGGAGAAGGGCGCATGTTGGATTATTTGTGCAAAGATCACTTTTTGGTCATAATTGTAATAGGGTACTATATAAGGAACTCTTAGCTTTATTTTCATCCTAAGCTTGAAGATGATTATTGAACTCATATGAGTGTGTTAGTATTATCTTAGGATAGTTTGTAGTATTAATTAGTTTTTAGTGATAGATAATTAAGGTGGACTTCTTAGTTGGTTATTGAACCCAATTTCATAATTGAGTTGTTCACTTATGGATTCATTTGAATCATCTCTTTTGTTGAAATTGAATAGTATAGGTTCTTTTGGTTGAATTCAATTGGGAGGGTTTGGATTTCATATATCCAAGTTTGTTCATAAATTCATTACCAATCGGGTCTTGCTTAAATCCCTCTATTCTCATCCCAATTTCTTCAATTCGCATCCCTAATTTTCTTATTATTTTAGTTTTCACATTTTTGTTGTTTGAATCTGTATCTTCCACAAGTCTGATCGTATCATTTGGTATTAGAGCTTAGACTAAAAGATTGTATCTACAATCTTTAATCCTAGGTTCTTCTATTTTGAGAACCCAAAAAAATAAAAATTCAAAATTACGAAAATTCTAGAAAATAATGGAGTTAGTTTCATTTTTTGACACTAGATTATTGTTCCCTAGTGTTAGTTGAACCTAAATTTCAAGTTTCGTTCAATTTGAAGGTGTTTTAAGCATTCTACCATTGTTAGAGCTTCAAGATTTGGAACATGAAAGTCGGTTTTGGTGAAGGAAGGTAATATTGGCTTTAAAAGTCAGTGGGTTTTGTTCTACTCATCAAGGAGAGCTCGGTTCTTAATTTTGGTGTAATTTGGGGTTGATTTGAAGGTGATTGAAAATTTGGTGTTCTTGAAGATCTTTAAATCTTCATAGAGAAGAAGGCCCAAAAGGGGTGTATTTGATCTAAAAATCTTCAAGTCAAAGGGTCAAAAAGTGTTTCTAGGGAAAAACAGAAGAAGGTTTTAGGTTTGGTGGGGCCCCTAATTTCGGCCATTTTTGGATTTTGATTTTTAAAAAATCTGAAATTCCACGTCAGCAGGACCCCGCCACAGCAGCGCCACGAAGGCACCAACGCATCAACGCCTGCCCGCGTTGTTGCCTCGTCAGCCAACCTTGTCAGCAATCCACGCCCAGTCGCACCCTGTTGGAGCGTGGGTCCAACTTCTGAGAGTTATCATTCTATTAGTTTCTTCTACACCAGTGCCTTAGTGAGTGCTATAACACTAAAAAGGCTTCAGCTTGTTCCAAAGTGAATTTTAAGTCATTTTTCACCCAAATTTCTTCCGGTTTGATTTCTTCTTTTATTTTTCTTGTCTTTTATCCTTCTAATTAATTAACAACTAGTAATTAAACATACTTGTTTGCTAATTAATTCTTGAATTTCATCACTTTCATCCCAAATTTCTAAAAAAAATCTAAGTGTTAAAATTCGATTTTTTCTTCTTTCCTTCTTATTTCTTTAATTTTCTAATCTAATTAACAATTAGTAATTGTTCTTACTTGATTGTTAACTAGTTCTTGAGTCAGAATTTTCATTTCATGCCAATTTCTTTTGTGTTTTTCTCTTTTATTTCGTTGTGAATTGCTTGACTCTTGTCCGTTTGTTTTGAGTCGTCCATCATTCCTTAAACAAGAATCTACTCTTCCACAAAACTTAGCAACTGTGTGAATTGATTGACAAGTGGTTTCTATACCAACTTTGGAAGAAGCATTAGGTTGTGGTAAACTTGAGTGCAAATACGAGTGATGTGAGGAGCTTTTGCTACTAACTTATTTGCTCGTTTTGTAGGTACAAGAAGAGGAGTCATACATGAAGGAGATATAAGGAATTATATCATTCATAGCATTAGAATTCTTACGATGGTGACATGGAGAGCTATACCTCTATTAATGAAGGATATTGCTATGCTAGTGATGAATAATATGGAGGCGACGATGATCAACATGATCATGGTCAATATGATGGGAAGAATTACTACTCCGGAAGTGAATATGGGACAAATGTTTCTCATGGGGCTTATGAAGAAGGTGAAGATACCTATGGTGGGGTTGAAGATGATGAAGGTTTTCATACTACATACCATGGGTATGGAGGCGACTTGAGGTATATTCCTTCCTCACACCTACATTATGAATCAATTGGAGAAAACTTGTGTGAATTAGGAAATTGTGATGAACATGAACCTTGTGGTTATGCGCTTTGTGGTGAATATGGCCAAGAAGGTAGCGAGTTTGAATATGATATTTGTAAAGAACTTTCTAGTAGATATTCATGTACATTGACTCGTGATACTTCCTATTCCAAGAAAAATGGTATAACTGTATGGATTGGACCAAGTAGAAGTCGTCCTAGAATGAGAAGGGAATATATATTTCCTACTTCAAAAAATACAATGAATCACGCTACTTATCCTATAACGAGTGTGCCATGTTCTCGATATGGTTATGATGTTGTAGGTATGATAGGAGCATCAATAGGCAACAGAAGTAGAGAAAATGACATGTGTTAATGAGGAAATGACCTGAAGAGGCAGATTCTTAAAATGAATGTCAGTGCCTTTGATTGTGAGGTTTACTATCTTGTGCTTGATGATGGTAGTCATGGAAACTACATTACACCTCAATCGGTTGAATGGTTGAGGATACCTTATGTGATGAGACGAAAACCTTACTATGATCAAAGAGGGTACTTGGTTGATAGGAGCGTGAATGTGTTCATTACACATGGTGAGTACAAAGAGGAGGTTTGGTGTGATGCGCTTTCCATGAATACTTGTCACATATGTTTGGGATATCCTTGGTTCCAAGAACAAAGAGTCCCATATGAGAAAGAATGGTACAAGTGCATAGTCGATGCTAGAGGGAAACTTCTATTTCCACCAATGCATCTTAATCTCGAGGCGAATGCAAGTAAGAAACATTCCAACATAAAGTGATCAACTTTGTGTACAAAATCTAGTGAAGAAGATTACTTCGAATAAGAACACAAGTTGGATGAGATCTTTAAATGCTACACTACTTGAAAGGAGAAGAAAGTGGGATAGCTTCTAACACCCTTAGATGAGCCCTTATTAAACATTGGGAGCATGAGAAGGTAAAGGGGCACCCAATTGAGACTTGAAGTGCCTTGGAGAAATTTTGGAGGTGCCTTTTTGTCAATCCATATAAAAAGAAAAGAACCAAACACATTTCGAAAAGGAAAAAACCACTACAAGAAGAGAAGGTTACTCCAAGTGAAGCCAAAGAAAAAAAAAGTGAAGGGTTCACCAAATCCTTCACAAGAGATTCTTAGCACTTGCCCCAACTCCCATGAAATTGAGAGATAAAAGATTAAGATGAGTAAGGGAGAGAAAAGAGACAACTTTAAAGAGAAAAAACGAGAGGTTGTGTGGAGTGATGTGAGAGGGTTATCACAAACTAATTCTAACTCATGTAACTTTTTCTTCTTTTCTAGTTGTCTTGATAATGGTGCAGGTATTTTTGGAAGAAAATCGAAAGATGAACCTCAAACTTTGAAAGCTCATGAGGTAGTTAAAGGCTTCCCAAAAGAGCAAATGTGCTCCACCATTGAAAACCACAATAAAGAAGATACTTTGTGTGAACTTCAAGGTAAAATAGCTAATCTCGACACTTCAATTAATGTGAATGTGAATGTTGTTGACTTGAGTGTGAATGATAGCTTGTCTTTATGTAAGCTTAGTGAGTCTTTACCATGCTGTGAGGATAATTCTTTAATGATTATTGACAATGTTGTTGATATTGGTGTTCTAACACTAGTTGATCCTTTTGATGACCAAATTGATTCTTCTTATGAAATCAATTTATGTCCACCTAGTGTTGAAACGTACGATAAGAGTGTTTGTTCATTGTCAGGTGTTGAGATTGCTAACCCACTAGTTGATTATATTGATGACCGGACTGATTCTTCTAGAAAGATCGATTTGTGTCCAACTAGTGTGGATATTTGTGTTGATCAACTTGATTGTTATAATAACTCACTAATTGAGGATCTTTGTGACGTGCTTAATGAAACTCAAATTAGTAAAGATATTGATATAGTTGATCATATTCATGTGGATAGTCATGAAAAGAAAAATGCTTTGAAAAATGACGATTTTCTTTATGAGAGTGAAATTACATGTTTGCAATCCTCGTCATTCATTAATTGTTCTCTCTTTAAAGATAATGTCTTATTTGATGATGACATGACTAGTGAAAATGAGGTGCATAGTGGTATGTGTTGTGATGATGAACAAATAGCCACATTTGGAGGCTACAAAGTATTTGGTAATTCACTATGGGAGGATGATGCCCTCCACAATGACGGAAAATCTTTCTTGATGATTTTTGGCCCACTTGATGGACTAACGCCATGTTTGGAAAAAGCTTCTGAAAGTGAAGAGTGTTCTTTAAAGAAGGGGGTCAATTTGGAAGAAAAAACATACTTTTTGGAAGGACTATGCTAGATTTCTTACCTAAAAGGGGTGGAGATGCTACTCAAAGCTTGGCATAAGATCAATGAGCTTAAAGGTAAAACTCTCTCTCTTGATGAACTTGATTATGTGATTAACTAGTTTGTGAAGTTTCATCAAAAGAGGAGACTTTGTTACACCCCGTATTTTCAGGATATGTTTTAAGAACGTACGTAAGAAATTGGGAATTTAATTTTAGAAATTTGGTCACGTGGGACCACCCGAGAAATTTTTTATATGTTGGGGAGTTTGGGAAGGCATAACGCAGAACAAAAATACCCAAAACGTGTATGAACAGTGAAAACCCGTCCATGAACAGTGTTGTTCGATGAACAGTGTTCGGAAAAACGCCATTTCCGGCCAAACCAGGAATCCGCCGGGGGCGAGACATATACCAAAAGCTTCGTCTCGTCGAGCCCGTCACGTCCATACCAACCGCCACCGTCGATTCTCCCGGAATCGCGGCGATTTCAGATCGAAGTTTCGATCCTGCTCATCCATCTTCCCGTTCGGTTTTCTAATTTTCCGACCAATTGAGGTGCAATCGGCGGGAGTGAGTATACCATCAGAACCACCATCTCGCTGCCGTCATTTCCATGTAAGCGGGACCTCGATTCTTGCTCAAACTCGCCGTCGACGGATCAATTTTCGCCGAAACCCTGCGTCGTCGACGAGCATTTTCCGCCACCATGTAGAGTCGACGGTCGTGGCTAGTGTAGAAACATTCGGGTGGAAAGGCGACATTTTGGCACCACCCACGACCTCCAATTCAACCTGGATCGTCGGGTCAACAAAACCCTTTTCGATCGGAAGTTGGAAGATTCGATCGATTCCGTCTGATTGAGGGCTAAGGCGTATACCGTTGTGTTCGTATTGATCTTAGCTACGTTTGCAACCAATCGAGCACGAATTCTCGGTATTTGAATCCGCCATTGATGTCGCCTTGAGCTCGCCCGTGTGTGCGCCATGAGACCACCAGATGCCGCGCGACCACGGCAGACCTCAAAAATTGTTTCCCCATTAATTCATCCCCGCAACAACAATGCGAGGAATTCACTTCAAACAGAACAAAAATGGAATTTTCGTGACAATTCGGCGAATGGCGCGGTGGGAATTCTGCCACAAATGGCGGTAGTTCAGGCTGCTTAACCACACAGAAATATTCCACAGTACTCTCAGGCAGTCCGGACAACAATTTTCCAATCACCGGCGTTGTCTACTTAGCGTGTGGATTAGCCGAAGAGGTATGTAAACTTCTTACTTCTTTTGACATGAATTTGATAAGTCTAGAGGACTGGAAGTACTTTGGTAAGTCTATGTGACTTGATTCTTGGAAGTAAGTAAATTGATTTTCAAGGTTATGGGCGTATTGTGACCATTATAGGTTGAAGTACTAAGTATAGCGTATCCTCTTTGGGAGAGTGGAATAGCTATCAAGGTTGAAGTACTTTGGAGCATTTTGCTACGTGTCGATAATCGTCGCGAGGTATGTGAACCTCTTCCTTTCCTTTGGCATGATTCTATGTATGGAATATACTTGTGGTATCATTTAATGTTTCCTTCTACTCTTAGAAGTTAAGAGGTAGTTATGTGATTTACTCTATGTAGAACTTTTCCTATCTTTTGAGCATGACTAGTTGCATTATGTAGTGCGGTGAGCGTCTGAGACTATGATATTCTTTACTTGTTTTATGTAATGCCAAGTCGGGTGGGTTAGGAGATTAACTCACTTCTTTGAAAATAGTAATGATGTCTTAAGTTGATTTTAAAGTTAAGGGACTTGAAGAGTTTTAAAGTATGTGATACTTGTCCCGTTTTAAACGTATAAGTCCTTGGGTAGGAAATTGTTTATGGCTAAGGTATAAAGTGAATATAACGGCTTTATGGGAAGTTAGTTATATTTGCCTTATGGAAAGATAAATGACTTGACTATGTAAAAGGCAACTTGTTTTACTGGCATCAATTGCCTAGGGTTTTTATAAAGAAGTCACTTGATTTAGAAGCGGTAATTGCATTTCTAAAAGGTATTGTGACTTGTCTTGAAGGTGGATAGGACTTGATACTACGGTGGTTAGTATCGGGAAGTTTTATTTGGAAAGGAGTCTTTTGAAAAGAATGCGTCACGTAGTACTTTGGCTTAGTTAATTGAGATTTAGCCTATATGTCTTTGGTGATAGCCTTTGAGTGCAAGTATTATGTTTTATTACGTTGCGCGACTCTCGGTTGGAGAAGGTTTGTCTTGTTATAAGTTACTTGGGCGTCAAGCGGTGATGTGGGATTCCGGGTATCTTAGTTATTTGTAGCACTTGGGTTAAATTCCGGATTTTATAAAAGACATGGTAGTGCTTATGTCTTGTCGATGGTCGGTCGAGATAGGGTAAGAGTATAAATGAGGGCAAGCCCAGGCGTTATACCACCTTCTCGGTAAGAGTATAAGTGAGGGTAAACCCCAAGACTGCATACCACTGCTTTATGTGTTGTTTGTGGCCATCGAGATAGGGTAAGAGTATAAATGAGGCAAGCCCAGGCGTTACACCGCTTTACCATTCTCGGGGTAAGAGTATAAATGAGGCAAGCCCCAAGACGTTATACCACTGTTTTGATTGATATTATGGCGTGAGACCCGTGGTTATATTTTACACTTTTAGTATCGCCGGTGATGGGCGATATACCTTCTACAGGCAGACTATATGACATTATCGACCGAGGAATGGGCGGGCGGTATACCTTCTGCAGGCGGACTAGATGACATTATCGACCGAGAATGGGCGGGCGTATACCTTGCAGGCGCACTATATGACATTATCGACCGAGGAATGGGCGGGCGGTATACCTTCAGGCGGACTAGATGACATTATCGACCGAGAATGGGCGGGCGGTATACCTCACGCGCACTAGATGACATTATCGACCGAGAATGGGCGGGCAAGATACCTTCACGCGGACTATATGACATTATCGACCCAGAATGGGCGGGCGATACCTTCACGCGGACTAGATGACATTATCGACTCGAGAATGGGCGGCGGATACCTTACGAGCGCACTATATGACATTATCGACCGAGAATGGGCGGGCGGTATACCTTTGCAGGCGCACTATATGACATTATCGACCGAGAATGGGCGGGCGGTATACCTTGCACGCGGACTAGATGGCGTTATCGACCGAGAATGGGCGAGGCGGTATACCTTCTGGCGGACTAGATGGCGTTATCGACCCGAGATTGGGCAGGCGGTATACGCTACGGGCAGACTATGTGACCTTGATCGCATCCTAGATTGGGCCGGGTAGTATAGGTTCCCCTCGCTACGGTCGGGTTATACTTATGAGAGATAAGTAAGTTATATAGTAATGAACTTAATGATTTTTCCTAATCGTATGCGTAAGAATGTGGCTATAGTTTTTATTGAGAATGAAAAGATAATAAGGTGCGATTAAGTTCATAAGTGGTAATGACACGGCAGGATCTGGTATGTATTTTTTATACTTGTCCTTGTCATTCTTTTATCTGATTATGATCATTTCTTGACGTTATTTCTGTTCCATATTCGGTACTGTTGTCTTGACCCCGCCGAAGTGCGTTAAATGCCGCGAGTTTTAGGTACCAGTTGGCGATCCTTGCTCTTAGGATCTCGGTTGATTTTTGAAAGCTCCATTTGCTCGGAGGCTTATCTCTTGATGCAGTTTCCACGAGGTAGTAGATTCATGTATATTGAGGGTATGGCGGGGCCCTGTCCGCCGATTGTTATTCCTAAGTGCTGTATTCACATATGTGGTTGAAATTGTAAGGCGAGTTGTACTTTTGACTTTGTTTATGTTATGGAAGGCGGCCTTATCGGCTAGCCTGTGTTGTCATATTATTTGCACCTGTGTTTATGTTGTGTATGTTCCGCTGCTATTCTCTGATGTATACCTGAACAGGGTGCCCAGGTAGGGCACCAGTCGCGGCCCGGGGTCGGGTCGTGACAGACTTGAAGAGGAATTTTGGAGGGAACCTCATTGGCCAACAACTTGGTATGATGTCACATCTTATACTTCCTTCGAGGACGGTACGTATTCGTGGCTCATGCTTATTCTTGGGCTTTCTAAAGCCATGGAGGTAACTTCTTTATGTGATAAATATGGTAGTAACACTTCTAGTCGTTCATGTGATTCTTTACTAGTGTTATTACTTAATTTTATGTTGGTCTTGCATGGAGAATGTGAGAAAAATTGTGTGGGGGATACCTTTGTATTTTGACCCCGATGTTGACTTGATAGTGGATCATTTCTTGGAATGGGCTAGTGTAATAATTAGGCTCTTGACTTGGGTTGGTTTTGTTTGTGATGTTGCACTTAGCTGGGAGTAGGGCTGTCCAACGGGGCGGGGTATACCGACCCCGACCCGACCTCGCTTCGACCCCACCCTGACCCCGCTCTGATCCCGCTTGACACTGTATCGGTATCGGATACCGGTAGTCGGTATCGGTACTGGTACGGGGTCATGAAAAAATTCCGACCCTAACCCCGACCACACCCCGACCCAGCCCCGACCCCGACCATTCCCCACCCATCCGACCCCTACTAGCCGTTGCACAACGACTTTGTCCAATTTGGCCGTTGTGCAACGACCAAGTATCACTCCCCCTCCCCCAAACCCCCCTAATATTTATTTTTAACTCTTAAATTATTATATATACACTTTAACCCAATTTTTTCAATTATAAATACTTAATTTTTCTTCATTCTTTCTCACAAATCTTCCTACAATTACAATCTCTCTAATAATCTCACAATCTATCTCTCATTCTCTTTACATTGTCTTCTAAATATTCAATTTAATTTATTCATTTGGGAATTGACAACTAGCTTGAGGATCATCCGTTGAGCAAAGTTTCAATTTTCAACATCTCTCGATTACAAATCGACGTTACGTCGGCGTTTGGTACATTCATTCATTTATTAAATTATTATTATATCTTTATTTTAATTAGCACGCTTAATTTCATTATCTTTAACTATTTAAGTATTTATTAGCATAAATTAAAATGAAAGAATTAAGAGGTATATTTGGTATGTCTGGTTCTAGTAGGGGTGACAAGGGCAAGGGTCTTTCTTCTAGTCATCCTATTCCTCATAGACATGATGATTTTATTGATACTGAATATTTTCCTGAAGTACCATTAGATTTAGACGATGAGCTATTTTCTGGAATCAACAAGAGTTTAATTTAGAAGAACATCTAGATGACACATCAACTAATTCAGATGACACGCCAACTAATGCACCTCAAACTGGAACGCCTCCTATTCCCCCTAGTATGAGACGAGACCCACCAGAACGAAAATTAACATCACATGTATGGGCTTTTTTTTATAGAGACGTACAAAATCAAGTTGTTACATGCAAAATTTGTAAAAATATTTATAAATTTAAAATGGAAAAAGGTCAGAGCGGGACGGGAGGTTTAACTACGCATTTGAATACCAAACACAAAGTTAAGTGGGATGAATATAAGGCTCAAGTGAAGAGTGAGTCAACAATGGCCTCTCAGTCGGGACAAGCTTCACATACTGTCCCGCACCAGGTACAGGGTCAAATTGACCCTATGACGGGTGTTACGCCCCGTAATTTCAGGATGAGTATATAAGAATGTACGTAAGGAATCGGGACTTTAAAAATTTATACGAAAGGAAGAATTGTTTTTCCGAAGGAAAATCTTCCGAACCTCGGGAAGGAAGAATGTTCATTAAATGAGAATTGGATTCTCAAATTTGTATTTAAGACTTTTAGAATATATCGGAATTTTATTTTCAGAGTTGGATACGTGGGGCCCACCCGAGAAATTTTACGTTTTATGGGGCCCACGAGATTTTCGATATTTTGACGAATTATGGAATTTCGAGAAATGAAATATTTTAGACCAATGGGAGGGTGACACGTGTCACCCTCCACATGGGCTTGTTGGATGAAGAAAGAAATGGACCAAGTCAACTAAACAAGTGGGAGCTTGATATAATTGACCCAATCTTAGCCATACATATGTTTTAATCCTAGCCATTGGTTGTATTATATATATCTACATACTACTAGTGCAAGACTAGAATCCAACACTTAGAAAAAAAATCATTTTCTTGTTCTTGAAGAGGAGCTCTCGGCTAAGGCACTAAATTCACACAAAAATTATGCAATCTTGCTTCATAATTCACAATACTTAAACCTAAGATCCCTAGAGGTATTCTAAGGATATCCCAACACAAAAATCCTGAAAACACTACGTTTTTACGTTAGTCGCAACATGAAAACCTAAGGTGTTCTTCAACTTTGAAGTTGGAACTTGAAGAGGAGTTCTTCACAAGCTTCTAAGGGTTGCTTGGAGTGGATTGGAACGTCGAGAAGAGGAGCTAAAGTTGCTAAGGATCGACTTTAAGTTTTGGATTGTATTTGGGCTTAAAGAGGTAATAATCTCCGTATTGCTATTGTAATTGAAGATTACATGTTGTAGTAGTTGATAAGTGAGCATGTGTTATATAGAATGAAGTTTGAAAAAAATTGAATCTTGTTGAGATGTTAAAACCGAAAATTAGCATGCTAGTCATTAAAGTTGTTAGTCATAATCGTCGCATGTTATTTAAGGAAAGGAATTTAGTCGTTATAATTGATCATGACTTGTATAACATGTTGGAATAACAACTTGGATTGAAAAAAATTGAAAAAGGACGATATGTTGTATTGAATTGATTATTGCCGAAAATGGCCAAGAATATTGGACAGTTTTACTTTAATTGTGGGGCAGAATTTTACACGTCTTGTTAAGGCGTGTAATCCCCTTTGAATTGCTGGTTTGTTGCGCCTAAAATGTGGCATGTTGGTTGTTGATTTCGGGCCTTGAAAAAGATGGAAAGTATGTAGAAACAAAAGAAGTGTTGCCCAAATTTCTGTAGAATAAGAGACTTTACACTTAGTATTATTCGACCTTAAAAAGGCTAGGAATTGATAGACGTATTATGGTTATTATAGGTTAAAGTACTACATATAGCGTATTATACTTGAAGGGTGGAATAGCTATCAAGATTGAAGTACTTTGGAGCATTTTGCTACTTGTCGCTAGTCGTCGCGAGGTATGTGTACCTCTTCTTTCTTTTGGCATGATCCTACGTATGAAATAACCATGTGATATTATTTCATGATTCTTTCTACTCTTAGAAGTTAAGAAGTATCCACGTTGTTGATTCTAAGTTAAAGGTATGTCTAAATTATCCTAAGTCCTTACCTAGTCTTATGGGAGATGTTGGTAAGAATGGTTAGGAAGTTATGAGGTTTGATTTAAAGCTATGTGTCTTATTTATTTGAAGTAAGTAAGTTGATTTTATATTTGAAAATGACTTAAATTTATAATTGAAAAGGGACTTGTTTTTATAAGTGAAAGTTATATGATTTTAAAGAGGATAAGTTACTTGGTTTTGGGAAGTGTATGAAACTTTATTTTTCAAGTTATGGGACTTGATTTCTAAAGTATAAGCGACATGATTTTAAAGAGTATATGATACGAGGTTTTAAGACTATAAGCCTTGATTTTATAAGTGGAAATGACTTGATTTAAGAAGTATGGCTTCTTGATTTATTTCAAAGATAAGAAGATTGATTTCAAAAGAGTATGTAACTTGAATTTTAAAAAGGAAGGAGTTTTATGATTCTTTTAAGTAGGTATGTACGTAGTACTTTTGAGTTTAGTTTCTCCAATGTGATAAGAAATAAAAGTGTCTTAAGTTCTCTAAAATGAAAGGTTGTTATAATAGCTTTATGAGAAGTTGTTATGACGACGTAAGAAGAAGTGAAAAGGTGGTTTAAAATGTTATGTAAGGAAAGATACACCGAGCCTATAAATAGGCCGGGTTATGTTATGAGACACACTGAGCCTACAAATAGGCCGGGTTATGATATGAGACACACCGATCCTGCAAATAGGTCGGGTTATGTTATGTGATACACCGAGCCTACACATAGGTCGGGTTACGCCATATTACACCGAGCTTACACATAGGTCGGGTTACGTCATTTTACACCGAGCCCCACAGGCGGGCCGGATTATGCTACATGATTCCACAGTACACCGAGCCTCACAGGCGGGTCGGGTTATGCTACAGATTCCACAGTACACCGAGCCCCACAGGTAGGCCGGGTTATGTCACATGATTCATCAGTACACCGTGTCCCGCAAATGGGTCGGGTTACATTATCACGTATGGATAATCAAAGCAAGCTCCAAAATGAGAAGTCCCTCTATAAAGGGCCGGATTATGTTATGTAAGATATGTATGTTATGTGGAAAAACTTGATCAAATTCTTAAGTATGTATGTAAGAATATGATGTTAAATAAGGAAAAGAACGGTTAATGTACGATTGATTTCATGAGTTAAAATGGCACGGTAGGATCTGGTATTTCATTTTTGTACTTGCCCCTGTCATTCTTTTGTACAGTTATGATTTGTTTACTATACCTTATTTTTCGTTTCATACAAATTTTTGTTATCGACCCCTTGAATGCGTTCATGCCCGCAGGTGTTAGGTACACAGGTTGGTAATCATTGCTCTTAGGATCTCTTTTTAGTTTTTGGGAAGAAGTTTCATTTACTCCGGAGGCTTGTTTTTGGTATGGGTCCCTGTTGTTGTAGATTTATGTACATTCAGGGGTATGGCGGGGCCATGTCCCGTCCTAGTTGTTATGTCCAAATCTTAGAGGTCTGTAGTCATGTATGTGGGTTGTACTTTGAAAAGATGTAAGCCTTTTTGTTATGTATGTATGTATGGTGCCAACCTTATCGGTTTTGCCTTTGTTTAGAAAAAAAATGAGTGATATTTATCTTCCGCATTTTACTTATGATGTATAATTAGAAGGGTGCCCAGGTAGGGCACCAGTCACGGGCTCGGGGTTCGGGTCGTGACAACGGGGGCAGTTGTAGGCTCTAAATATGATAAAATAAAAGATATGGAAGAATTATCAAAATTAGTTGCAGTGGAGGGTTTGCCTTTTTCATTTTCTGATTCTCCTGATTTTATTCATTATATAAGATCAATGTACAATCCTGTTTATAACGGTTTTTCTAGATCAACTGTTAGGAGAGATGTTTTTAAATTTGCACACGAATATCAACAATATTTACGTTATTATTTATATCATTACTCTGGAAAAGTGTCACGACCGACGGGGCGTGGTAGTGCCTTACCGGGCACCAGTAGACATACATCAGTGTCAATGGAACAAACTGACAACATGAGATAATAGAAGTATAAAACAAAAATCTGAGGAAAACTTGCCTTTCGGCATATATATAAATAACAACTTCCAACAAGAACAGTTTAATCCTTTTTACAAACCACGCTTGCAGTGATTACTACGGACCTACAGAAAGATCGACAACAATGGCGGGGCGGGGCCCGCCATACCCACGAATGTAAATACCTACAACGACGGGGACTATACGAAGATAAGCCTCGGAGAAGCGGAGCTTTCCCAACGCTGACTGTGACCCTAAGGCGAGGATCAACGGCGGTGTACCTTTTCTGCGGCATGAACGGCCGAAGGAGTCGGTCTGGCAGTACCAAGTATGTGGCGAAAATAAATCGTAAATGAAATCATAGTAGTCTATATAAAGCAGGAGACATGTATGATAACCAAACTACAGTTCACAATAAATAAGCAGTCATGTCAAGTCAGGGACTCACGCCCTCAAAGTTATCACAATAAAACCGTGCAGGGGCAAATGCGAAGGCATAGCCGACTACTAAGACCACGATGCCAAAAATACCACAAAGCGTATCCGAGGTCTTTCTAGACCGCACCACATGATCGAAGCGGCCACTCGCCCGATATCAATGTGCACGTCTATCCACGGAACTCGCGACTCCGCATAGGTCCCACGGACCGCGTGAGGTATTCCTCGAATCATGGTACAGACCGCTGAGGTATACCGCGTCGAGGCGGCTTAACCCCGGTATCCGCAGGCTCCCGCAACCCGCATAGTCTCAAAAGACCGCATAGTCTCAACAGACCGCATAGGGAATCCCCCGCATCAGGCTAAACACCGGAATGATCAATCCTGGAGCTACCGCACTCCGCATAGTCACAAGGACCGCATAGGCCGTATAGACCCGCATCAAGGGTGGCAAGCCCTCGGTATAATAAGTCAAAGGGGTATGTGATACAATAATAGTACAATGGCTTAACGTTTAACAACGTAAGCCCAACAAGAATGACCCCCTTGCATCACGATCATACAAGATATTAACACGTAGCATCCTAACATGTTTACTTATCACATCAACAAGAAAGTATTTACAAGGCTATCTCAAACCAACACAATCAAGTTATTCACACAAGGTACTTTATGCTAACAAGTTCGGGTATCTATCCCTAAAGTACTTCATACATTAAATCTTTTAAAAGATCCGTTGCTTTCACATAAGTCACACAATACCCGTAGTATAAAAATAGAGTGACTGTCCTTTTAAGTAAACCAAAATACTTACCTTTGTAAAATCAAGTAACACATTATTTTCCAAGCGTTCAAGTTTGCCTAATTTCAAATGTTCACGTTTCTTATTTTAGAAAGGTTCCGTAGTTCATAGTCTTATTCATTTAAGAATATAATTCTCTTTTAAACAATCTGAGAAACATAAGTCTTATATGTGAGTAGGATATTCTTGTTTATAACAATCTTATTCTGTGACCATGATCTAGGAAATATCATTTTGTCTCATCTTAGCTTCTATGCGGATGGAAGTTTCTGGTTTTAATAATACTTAATTATTCAAAACATTTCCTTTTTATTAACGCTGCAGTGGTTTGTCGATACACATTCTGATTTCCGAAATCAGTAAAACATTTTTAAGCCGTTATACCTAACTTCCCATAAAGCTAGTATAACTCTTAAGTTTTTCAAAAACCAAGTATTACTTCTTCTTTCAAAATGATTCAAAAATCTTTTGAAATACTTCAAGTTCTTTATTAACACATAACAAGCGATTATAGTTCAAATCGCACCTTTTAAAAACCACATGTATTTTCTTACCAACATAAAGTCGTTATAACCAACTTCCCATAAAGTCGTTATAACACTTTATGTTTTAACCAATCACATACATTTAGCACGTATGCGTCTACCGTACTACATAGTTCACACATATCATGCTAGAAGAGATAGGAATAGGTTCACATACCTCGCGGCGATTATCGACTAAATAGCAAAACGCTCCAAGTACCTCAAACCGCGGCTACTCCTAAGCCAAGTAGATCGCGCCACGCGTAGTACTTCAACCTATAAGGCCACAAGGCGCTTATTAACATTTAGATCTCATCGTAGAACATTCTACGAAAAATTCGTGCGCTCCCCGCGGCGTAAATCTCCTCTCTATCGAGTGGCTACCAAGCCAACCGGGGGTTATCGTCTAACCTAACGGTACAATTCTACTCCACGGTACTACTACACAAGTCTCTGTAATACAGCCTATGTAATTACTGATTCGGATTCTTCTTTAAAATCGGGCTTAAGTCGCGAACATTGCGTAAGTATTATTCGGGCTTAAGTCAAAAGACATTGCGATAACTACGTTCAGTTCTAATATATAGTATACTTCAACTATATATTCAAGCAATCATGTAATTTCCAATTACAATAGAGGACAAGATAATTACCTCGATAAGCCCATAATTATCCTAGCTTAAAGTCGATCTGGGCAATCGTTTAGCTCGACTCAGCGCTCGACCGCTCTAAACCACCCTTAGAAGTTCTAACCAACTTCACACAATACTCCAACGGACTATGGAGATTTCCTAGGGTTTCGGTTTGGTGACTGACGGGAAGTATAATAGTATATCTGGGCTTTTGTAAAGGTATAACCTTAGAATACTACAAGGTATTGGCTAAGGAAATTTGGGCATTATAACAATACTTTTGAGAGTATTTCTACCAAGAGGGGTATTATATGGAAACAACTAGGCTAGGGGGTACCCAGGCTAACCCAAGGAGGGTATACCCTCGGCCTACCCATGAGGAACTCTCGGACGAGGGGAGGAAGGCTTTTGGGCGAGAACCTCAGAAGGGAGAGGAGGGATTTTAACACTTAGAATATTTTTTGGATGAAGAAGTTCATCAAAGGGAGGGTATTTATAGGTCAAGGATGTGACAAAGGCGAAGATCAATCCGTGTGTTAGGCAAGTGTAGGGCTAGGATTTACCAAACACAAATATCCTACCTACCCTTGACTTTGTGCCAAGGCACAAAGCGTGCCAAGCTTAGCCATTTTCGTCGATGGGCGATTTGAAGTCCACGATGAGAGGGTGCCAAGTGGCGCCCTCTTGTTAATCGACACGTTCGTCTCTCGGAAAAATCCGCAAAAATTAAAAATGACATAGCGGAAATTCCCTACGAAAGTGTGAAAGCGTTTAGTCGAAAACGACTCTAAGCGGGTGTTGTGAAAAAAATTAATCGGCGAGCCTTAATACAAGTTCAAATTTCCTCGTGCGCCCGCGTACATACTGCGGAAATACGGGATATAACATTCTCCTCGCAGAAACATTCGTCGAATGTTCCTTCTAAATCTCAAAACAAGCGGCGCGATATAGTCTTCACTACTATACTTACGAGAACAAACACACGCACGTAGCCACGAAACAAGCTGCGCAAAATACTCGTCCAAGTCCGAGAAACACCTCTAACATCACCACAACCACCCTCTCCGAGTGCAAATATACTTCGCCCGTGCGCCTTCTCTGCAAAAGAAATGATCACATCTATGCTCGCCATACATGCTCGCTTCTCTTACTGCGTCGTAGATACCACTTTGTCACTTTGTCGCGAGCCTTGCCCGACGACCCGACAAATGGTATGCCGGGTGCATGCGATCGGAGGATGTCGTACACTCGAACTCTTACCACGTTACGATCGGCTTGATCTAAAACTCGGGGTTACTATCTCTAACGTGGTCATCATTAAGTGGGAACACTCTGGATGGATCTCGATACTTTTCCCGAACATCACAATCTGAAAGACCGGACCTTGCCTCCACGCCGGACGGCAAATGCTAACATATAGGCAACTGGCCTATCCTTCACATGAACTCACAAAGGCCCAAAGTAACTCGGGCTAAGTTCCTCTGTTTTCCAAACATGCCACACGAACCGGTGGTACTTTGAAAGACCGTCGGCACTGAACTCTGGCGTCGTCGCCGATTATCCGCCGATTTCTGCGAGCTGCGAACTTCTTCTAGACAAGCTTAACTATCCACGATCTGTGGAACAAGCTGAACAGTATGCGAACCTTGCCAACCTCGAACCAATCGGCCAGAACTTACACTTTCGCCGCCACAAGGCTTCGTAAGGCGATATCCCAACACCGAAATGGTAGATCAAACACTACCTCCACGGGAACAACAATCCCAACTATCCACGAAATCCACGCCTTGGCGAGGCGAATGCGGTCTGAGACTCGCACGAGTTCTTAACCTGCTGGTAAACTTTTTAGAAAGCGAAAATAACCACACGGGCTTCACATGCGACATAAGGTAAAGGTAGGCACCGTGCAGCCTTTCAACCGCGGATAACTCAACGGCCAGTAAAGCGGTCGAGCGAAGAACACGATGGGCTGCCCCATCGACCGACCACCGGTCGAATCGTCAGCGAACTCGTGCGTTGGTTAGCGAACATGGGCCTAACACCTCGTGACCCTACCACAGGCGGGACCACCACAACCGACCCGCGCCAAGCAGGCGCGGGTTGACGCATCGGCCTCAATCCGACCCGTCAGCGAGTACAACACTAGTTCCCGATTGAACGATCTCGCTAATCACGTTACGAAAACCTGGCGGTCTTCTTAGCTCACTACCCCTTTCATTCCACACTACTAGGGACTATCCCAACCATAACTCACGTGCTATGCACTCCGATAAAGTCAAACATAACACTACACCTTTCTCGAGATGGCCTCACCTCTAAGGTCTCTACGTAAAGCTCACAAGGCTCGCACCTTCATCCCCCAAAATCTTACTCGGTTAAACAACCATGATCTAATCACGACTAACAACATTATCGAACATAGCACTTAAGGTATACTCACTTATCACACATCTTGATCTCTAGAGGGTTAAAGATATATCTATATCTCTTCTGCTCCATGTCGTTCAAATCAAACACGCCCGTGGCGATAACTAAGGAAGGTGGCGACTACCCATCGATCACGAAGGCTAAGTCCTCCTGAGGACACTCTTCGACACGGACCACGGCGGTCATAGTACAACAAGTACCCGACCTAAAAGATGACATTCCGGGATGGCGTGCATCGCGGCTGTGACCGGAAGCCACGGAGTTCTAACGACTCCTGCGTACCGAATGTCACGAACTCGTGGAAGACCACTCTGCATTGGCGGAGGTGCATAATCTGATCTGTGGTGAGGTGACTCGCCTCGAAAGTTACTAAAGGACCTTCTTTGCTCTGGCCTCTACGGTGTCGCCGTTAACACTGTCGATTTCTACCGTCTCGGCTGCTGCGCATAAGCGTGCAGAGGCCATGCTCGAGCCTAATCGAAGAATTACTCTTGCACAACCTCTTTTAGATAGTCGCCAAGACTCGCGGTACATCGGTATACTCTCGGTAGCCAAATCTATAGCTAATGTGGTCGCCTCTTTGCAATCTAAATTCTCTGTTCGTCGTGGGCGAAGGTTCATATATCATGGCGCGATAGGGGCTGCCCAGTGCCAAACTCTGCGGGGCTAGTGGCGTCGCGAAATCCCGAATGAAGCACTACCTAGGTAATGATTGGGCTGTGCCTCGCCACCTGTACTCTGCTCGCGACTCCGCCATGCGCTTGCCTCACGGGCTCGGGTTGCCTGCAGCGGAGGCATATCGGTAAGGGAAAGAAATACGTTAGAGGTCCAACTTACAACACGACTCTAAGGCACGATCTCGAGTGAGAAGAATAGAAACCAATCCTAAAATATCCTATAGCCTCACGATTATTGATGTGGTGCCTGACACGCGATAATCAAGACTCTTGGATACGGTGCGTAGACACTTTCAGAGGATTAAGCGCTCACGATACCACTTTTGTCACGACCGAACCGGGGCGTGGTAGTGCCTACCGGGCACCCAGTAGACATACATCGAGTGTCGGGAACAAACACAACAACGTGAGATAATAGAAGTATAAAACAAAAATCGAGAAAACTTGCCTTTGGCATATATATAAATAACAACTTTCACAAAACGGTTTAATCCTTTTACAAACCACGCTTGGCGATTACTACGGACCTCAGAAAAGATCGACAACGATGGCGGGGCGGGGCCCGCCGTACCACGAATGTAAATACCTACAACGACGGACTATACGAAGATAAGCCTCGGAGAAGCGGAGCTTTCCCAACCATTGACGTGACCCTAAGGCGAGGATCAACGGCGGTGTACCTTTTCTGCGGCATGAGCGGCCCCGAAGGAGTCGGTCTGGCAACAGTACCAGTATGTGGCGAAAATAAATCAGTAAATGAAATCATAGTAGTCTATATAAAGCGGGAGACATGTATGATAACCAACTACAATTCCTGATAAATAGCGGTCATGTCAAGTCGAGGACTCACGCCTCAAAGTTATCACAATAAAACCGTGCGGGGCAAGTGCGAAGGCATAGCCGACTACTAAGACCAGCGATGCAAAAAATACCTGGCGTATCCGAGGTCTTTCTAGACGCGCATGATCGAAGGCGGCTCGCCGCGATATCAATGTGCGCGTCTATCCACTGGAACTCGCGACTCGCGCATAGGTCCCGCGGACCCGCGTGAGGTATTCCTCGAATCATGGTACTGCACCGCTGAGGTATACCCGCGTCGGCGCTTAACCCCGGTATCCGCAGGCTCCGCGACCGCATAGTCTCAAAATACCGCATAGTCTCAGCGGACCGCATAGGAATCCGCGTCGGGCTAAACACCGGAATGATCAATCCACGGAGCTACCGCGCTCCGCGTAGTCACAAGGACCGCGCGTAGTATAGACCCGCATCGGGTGGCAAGCCCTCGGTATAATAAGTCAAAGGGTATGTGATACAATAATAGTACAATGGCTTAACGTTTAACAACGTAAGCCCAACAAGAATGACCACTTGCATCACGATCATACAAGATATTAACACGTAGCATCCTAACATGTTTACTTATCACATCAACAAGAAAGTATTTACAAGGCTATCTCAAACCAACACAATCAAGTTATTCACACAAGGTACTTTATGCTAACAAGTTCGGGTATCTATCCCTAAAGTACTTCATACATTAAATCTTTTAAAAGATCCGTTGCTTTCACATAAGTCACACTGATACGTAGTATAAAAATAGAGTGGTATCCTTTTAAGTAAACCAAAATACTTACCTTTGTAAAATCAAGTAACACATTATTTTCCAAGCGTTCAAGTTTGCCTAATTTCAAATGTTCACGTTTCTTATTTTAGAAAGGTTCCGTAGTTCATAGTCTTATTCATTTAAGAATATAATTCTCTTTTAAACAATCGAGAAACATAAGTCTTATATGTGAGTAGGATATTCTTGTTTATAACAATCTTATTACATGACCATGATCTAGGAAATATCATTTTGTCTCATCTTAGCTTATGCGGATGGAAGTTTCTACTGGTTTTAATAATACTTAATTATTCAAAACATTTCCTTTTTATTAACGCTGCAGTGGTTTGTCGATACACATTCTGATTTCCGAAATCAGTAAAACATTCTTAAGCCGTTATACCTAACTTCCCATAAAGCTAGTATAACTCTTAAGTTTTTCAAAAACCAAGTATTACTTCTTTCAAAATGATTCAAAAATCTTTTGAAATACTTCAAGTTCTTTATTAACACATAACAAGCCAGTTATAGTTCAAATCAGTACCTTTTAAAAACCACATGTATTTTCTTACCAACATAAAGCTGTTATAACCAACTTCCCATAAAGTCGTTATAACACTTTATGTTTTAACCCAATCACATACATTTAGCACGTATGCGTCACCGTACTACATAGTTCACACATATCATGCTAGAAGAGATAGGAAGAGGTTCACATACCTCGCGACGATTATCGACTAAATAGCAAAGCGCTCAAGTACCTCAAACCGCCGCTACTCCTAAGCCAGTAGATCGCGCCACGCATAGTACTTGACCTATAAGGCCACAGCGCTTATTAACATTTAGATCTCATCGTAGAACATTCTACAGAAAATTCGGCGACCTCCCCGCATGGCGTAAATCTCTCTCTACATCGAGGCTACCAAGCCAACGAGGGGTTATACGTCTAACCTAGCAGTACAATTCTACTCCACGGTACTACTACACAAGTCTCTTGTAATACAGCCCATGTAATTCTGATTCAAGATTCTTCTTTAAAATCGGGCTTAAGTCGCAAGACATTGCAGTAAGTATTATTCGGGCTTAAGTCAAAAGACATTGCCGATAACTACGTTCAGTTCTAATATATAGTATACTTCACTATATATTCAAGCAATCATGTAATTTCCAATTACAATAGAGGACAAGATAATTACCTCGATAAGCCCATAATTATCCTAGCTTAAAGTCGATCCCGGGCAATCGTTTAGCTCGACTCCGAGCGCTCGACCCGCTCTAAACCACCCTTAGAAGTTCTAACCAACTTCTACACAATACTCCAACGGACTATGGAGATTTCCCTAGGGTTTCGGTTTGGTGACTGACGGGAAGTATAATAGTATATATGAGCTTTTTGTAAAGGTATAACCTTAGAATACTACAAGGTATTGGCTAAGGAAATTTGGGCATTATAACAATACTTTTGAGAGTATTTCTACCAAGAGGGGGGGGGTATTATATGGAAACAACTAGGCTAGGGGGGGGGTACCCCACGGCTAGCACCCAGGAGGGGGTATACCCGCCGGCTACCATGAGGGGAACTCTCGGCCAGGGGAGGGAAGGCTTTTGGACGAGAACCTCTAGAAGGGAGAGGGAGGATTTTAACACTTAGAATATTTTTGGATGAAGAAGTTCATCAAAGGGAGGTATTTATAGGTCGAGGATGGCCACCAAAGGCGAGATCAATCCATGTGTTAGGCAAGTGTAGGGCTAGGATTTACCAAACACAAATATCCTACCTACCCTTGACTTTGTGCCAAGGCACAAAAAGCGTGCCAAGCTTAGCCATTTTCGTCGATGGACGATTTGAAGTCCACGATGAGAGGGTGCCAAGTGGCGCCCTCTTGTTGGTCCAACACGTTCGTCTCGGAAAAATCCGCAAAAATTAAAAATGACATAGCGGAAATTCCCTACGAAAGGCGTGAAAGCGTTTCGAAAAACGACTCTAAACGGGTGTTGTGAACAAAATTAATTCGGCCAAGCCTTAATACAAGTTCAAATTTCCTACGTACGCCCACACGTACATACTCTGGAAATACGGGATATAACAAAAAGTATCTATCACATCTGATATAAGTTGTAGTAGTAACGGTCATGATTATTTAACTGTAACATGTCATTGGATAGACTATAAATGGTCTATGCAAAAACCTATTTTAGCATATAGATATATAGATAGTTGTATTTTTATTCAAGAAAATATTTCTTCTGTTTGCGATTATTATGACATATCTGATAAAATCATGACTATTGCATTAGATAACGCTTCTTCTAATATTTCCGTTGTTAGATTATTAAAAACTGTCTTAACTCCATCTTTGCAGATCATTTTCATATAAAATGTGCATGTCATATTTATAACTTGGTTGTAAAGGATGATATAAAACTTTCTATAGACATTCTTGCAAAAATTCAATTTGCTATAAACTATATTTAAAAAAATAATATAATACAACGACTAAAAGAATATAAAAAAACTTGTCACGATTATGGTCTAGCTTACATAAAAAATTTCGAAGAAGTATGCACTAGATGAAATTCTTTATACAACCAACTATGTGTTTCTTATGAGTATAGACAACCTACAACCCAATTTTTTAACACCCTTAATCGAAATCCTAGTGATATGCTTATAGATTCCGATTGAGATACAATTTTAGAACTTAATATATTTTTAGAGAAATTTTATCTAGCTACTAAAGAATTTTTCGGGATTTATTATCCTACTATTTCATCAATGTTATTTTATATAGCTCTAATATTTATATTACTTAGTGAATATATGACAAAACCAGCTTATAAGAAACCTATTAAAAAACTGAAAAAATATTTTATTCCTATTCCCCCAATATTTTTGATTAGTGTTGTATTAAATTCGTCTATTAAAATAGACGGTTGTAAAAATCTTGTTGAAACTATTTACAATTGCATAGATACACTTCCACCTCCAACTCCTAAAAATCCAAATGATCCACCACCTATTGAAATAAGTAGAGAAGAAGTGTTGTCTAGCATTCAAGATGAATGTAAAAAAATATATACGCATTACCAATAAGAAAGTGCTAGCAACCAACCGACTTTCATGTCATCTTCTCCTTCTTCTTCTTCAACACAACCTCAAAAACGACATGCTGTTTCTGCGGCTAGTATTCAAAGTCTCAGACAAAGAATGTTTAGTGGAACCGTTTCTAAACAAGTTAGCGACTTTGATGTTTTTGTTTTGCAGGGTGTTGTACCGTACAAAGCAATTGAAGATGAAGAGAGACGTGAAGACTTGCTAAAATACTAGAGGGGGAATGAGAAGAATTTTCCGACACTAGCAAAGATGGTCCGAGATGTGTTGAACATTCAAGCGTTATCAACAGCGTCCGAAAGCGTATTTTCTGCGGGAAAATTTCAAATAGGGGAGCACAGACATTCATTGGCAGGAGTCTCATTAGAGATTGCAGTTCTATTCAGAGACTGGATTCGTTCAGAGCGTAGGAGGTGCGACCAACCGGAGATCGATGAAGAAGAAGACTACAACTACAACGAAATCTTATCCGACGGATGTACAAGCGACGTCGTCCAATTTGACCAAGATATACCAATTTCAACCGAAGAACCACAAGACATTATAAATAAACTAGAAAATGTGTTTCTTAAAATGTAATTCTTTTAATTGTAATTTTACTATATTTTTTATTTACAACTTTCAATATCACGAAGTTGCAATTTTGAAATTGTATTATAAAAAAAAATCATACTTCTAGTCGAATAATATAAGAGACACAAAAACAGTCTTGTGATTTTTTTATTAAACTATCTTGTTGTGTATGCGTGTTATTTATTTATTTATTTAATTTAAAGGCAAATAAAATAATGACCCACTTTGACCCCACCCCCGACCCCAACCCCGACCTGCGGATCGGGACGGCGGCGACACCCGCCAAAGACCGATCCCGACTTCCGACCTTGCCCCCCACCGCCGATCCCGACCCCGCCAACCCCGACCCGACCTCGCCCCACCCCGCCCCGTTGGACAACTTTGGCTGGGAGGGAGATCACTTGTTTATTGACTTAAGAAAAGATATGCACTTCTTGAATTCTAGGATCAATATGAACTTGCATGTTTGTTTTCCTAAATGCATTGGGTTCCTTAATTTACCCTTTTATCAACATGTCTTGAATAGCCAAGTGTCTTGGGCATTATTGGGATACATAGACTTTATAGATGCTTATGATACTTGGTTATATCATAAAAGTGAGTCATTTAGTGTGTTGGTTACATGTTTTGCTTACTTTAGGTATTATCATTTGCCTTATGATGATTACATTGTTTGTTGTGTGCGAGGATATGTAATCATACTCTTCTATGTCTTGCAAGGTACAAATTCTAGGAGTAATACTTTTGAAGAAGTGGAGGATGATATGATTCTAGGAATCTCATGGGCGACTATGAAGGCTAAAACTCGTGATAGAGCATCGGACATGTATTTCCATGTCACATGCTTTTTGGTGATGGAGACATGGCCATGGAAGGACAAATCATAAATACACATATTGTGTGGATGATTGCTTGAAAGAATCATGGAGATGCTGTCAAATTGATGGAAGCCACACAATGTGGTTGGAAGTGCAAACATGGTTAGAAGTGCAATTTATGGTTAAAGAGTGCAATTTGTGGCTAGGAATGTAATTCATGCAATTCTTGATTAGGAGTGCAAATTCGAGGATATGATTGCAATTCAAGGGGAGAAGAACCAATGTTGGGTTATTTGTGCAAAGACCACTTTTTGGTCTTTGTTGTAATAGAGATACTATATAAGGAACCCTTAGCCTTATTTTCATCCTAAGCTTGAAGATGAATATTGAACTCATTGTTGACATCCAATTTTGACCTATCTTTTGGTTATTTCTTACAATTTTAAGTACTTTTGAACACCGCATCTTAATCATTATTTTTACATATTTTTATCTAATATTCTATATTTTATTTTTTCACAAAATGACATCGCATTTTATATTTTTAATTATGTATTAAATATTTCTTAAATATTATGTTTTTATCATATTGTCATTATTTTTATAATTTTTGTATTTCTTTAAATAATTTTTCTTTAAATAATAAACTCTTTTTGTATTTTACCCGAATGAAAATTAATCTAATCCAAACATCATTCTATTTGAATTAGTCTAAAATGAAATGATCATTCAACCTCCCATTTCTATTTATCATTTTTTTGGTATTCTCCCGCACACACCACACGTTTTCACACTCAACATCAGCCGCCGCACACCTCAGATATATCTCTCCCTCTTTCATTTCAGCAACACTCACACATCAGCAGGATCCATTCTCCTTTCCCCCATTTTTAAATTACTCCTCTCCTTTAGCAAAAACAACAGCCCAACATCCCTCCCCATTTTCATTTTTAACCCTTCACCCCACTACAACGTCTCACCACTGCCACACCCGTCTCTGTCCGCTGCCATTGCCGGAGCTCTGAGCTCCGGCGAACCATCACCATCGTGAACCCCGTCGGTGACCCACACCGTCGAACCACACCACTGCCTCAACTCCCACACCCCCGTCTCCTATCTCGCCGGAGGTAATGACCGACGAATCTCTGAGCTAACAGCAGCCGAACCTCACCATTGCTCCTACACACTCGTCGCACAAGACCAAATAACAGTTGTTTTCTGTTCCACTTTGTCCTCTCTACTACTGCGTGTTGTTTTTCTAAAGATTACCTGTTTTAATTTGGTCTTATTAGTGTTCTTACTCTCATCTCTGTTACATCTAGTGCTCACTCTTTGTATCTCTTGTCAGGGGCATTCTACCTGTTCGGGTGTCTAAAATATTGATTGTTATTTGAGTTGAACCCCTGTTTCGTGAACCCTTCCTGTTTGTGTGTTCAAGTTCTTCTAATCCTTAATGTTCTTGATAGTTTACCCAGTTTGTTCTCATTTATTGTTGAGTGTATGTCTAACGCTGTTCCTTTTTGTCTTTTCTTACTATTGTTATAGGCGGAATTTGTATAATCTTGCTGTGTTAATCTTGTTATTTGCTAGCTTGCTGTCTTTAAATGTGTATCTGTTTGTAACACTTGTCTCTAATGCACGCATATTATACTTCTTTCTAGGCCTGGACAGTGGGTTGGGTCGGGTCGGCACGGTCCCGAATATTTTTTTTAAAAAAATTATGGTAACGGGCCTCGAACCGGGACGGGACATGATATGATCCCGCCTGGCCCGACCCCGACCCGTCCCGCGTCCCGTCCCGATCCCTCCCGAAACCCAGTCAATTGCAAAAATAACTGTTGCAATAACGACCATTTTACATTTTGGCCGTTGCACCTCCCCCAACCACCCTACACCCTTTATATTTATTTTTAACCCCTAAGTTATTATATTTACACTTTAACCTAATTTTTCAACTATAAATATCTCATTTTCTATTCTTATTTTTCACAAATCTTCCTACAATCTCTTATCTATCTAATCTCTCAATAAACCAATCTCTATACAATACATATTCAATCTATTTATTAATTCGGAAATTGAGAGTTAAGTTGACAACTAGCTTGAGGATTATCTATCGAGCAAAGTTTTAATTTTCAACCTCTCGATTACACGTCGACTCTACGTCGGTGTTTGGTACATTCGTTCTCTCATTAAATTATTATTTTGTCTTTATTTCATTTAGCACATTTAATTTCATTATCTTTAACTATTTATTAGCATAATTAAAATGAAATGACTAAGAGGTATGTTGGGTAAGGGTAAGAGTCAGACTTTTTCTAGTAGGGGTAACAAGGGCAGAGAGACTTCTTCTAGTATTCCTAGTCCTACTCCTAGACAAGATCATTTTATTGATCCTGAACAGTTTCCTGAAATACCATATGATCTTGACGGCCATGTATTTTCTCAAAATGAAGAAGACTTTGACTTAGATGTCACTCTAGATGATGATACACTCACTAATGTAGATGATGATACACCCGCTAGTGAAATGCCTCTTATTCCCCCTAGTATGAGACGAGGTCCGGCAAAACGACCATTAAAATTAGCTGTATGGAAATATTTTCACATGAACGTACCGAATCAAGTAGCTATATGTAAAACTTGTAAAGCTGTTTATACTTTTAAAACTGGACAAGGTCATGGTGGGACGAGGGGTTTAGGAAGACACCTATTGCAAAAATACAAAGTCTTACATGCCCAATACATTATTGAAAAAGATGGTGTGCAAGCGTCCTCTCAATCGGGACAAGGTTCACATACTGTCCCGGACAAAGTACATGATCAAATTAACTCTATGACGGAGGAAGTTGTAGGCCCTAAATACGATAAACATAAAGATAGGGAAACACTAGCAAAATTAATTGATGTGGATGGTTTGCCTTTTTCATTTTCTGAATCTCCTGATTTTATTCAGAGATATGTATAATCCTACTTATAAAGGTTTTTCTAGATCAACTGTTAAGAGAGATGCATTTAAATTTGCACATGAATATCAACAGTATTTACGTTATGCATTATATTATTTTAATGGCAAAGTCGCTCTAACTTCTGATATAGGCCGCAGTACTAACAGTCATGATTATTTAACGGTAACCTTTCATTGAATAGATTATAAATGGTCTATGCAAAAACGTATTTTAGCATATAGATATATAGATAGTAAGCACACTGAAGAGTTTATTTCAGAAAATATTTATTTAGTATGCGATTATTACGGAATAAATGATAAAGTTATGAGTATTACATTAGATAATGCATCTTCTAACAATTCTGCTACTTATGTTTTAAAAGAAGTTTTAACTCCGTCTTTTTAAAAAAAAAATCATATCAAATGTGCATGTCATATTTATAACTTAATTGTAAAGGATGATCTTTCACTTTTTCAAAATATTCTTGAAAAAATAAAATATGCTATAAACTTTATTTTTAAAAGTAATAGAATTCAACAGAAAAAAGATTATAAAAAAACTTGTCACGATTATGGACTCTTATAAAAAAATTCCCGAAGAAGTACCCACTAGGTGAATTTTTTTATATGACCAACTATTTGTTGCTTATGATTATAGAAAACCTATCACTTTATTTTTAACGCCCATAATCAAAATCCAACTGATATGATTGTGGATAACGATTGAGACAAAATTAAAGAACTTATTGTATTTCTAGAGAATTTTCATCGAGCAACAAGAATTTTCTACTATATATTATCCTACTATTTCAACTATGTTGTTTTATATAGTTATAATATTTTTACTGCTTAAAGAATATATGGAAAAACCTGCAGGCAGCTATTAAAAAAATGTGTATGAAAATAAAGAAATATTTTATTTCTATTCCCCCGATTTATATTATTGGTGTTGTATTAAACCCGACTATTAAAGTAGACGGTTGTAAAAGTCTTATTGAAAATATTTATAACTGTATGGACGTACTACCACCTCCAACTCCCAAAAATTTAAATGTCCCACCACCTATTGAACAAACGCTAGAAAAAGTGTTAGCTAGCGTAGAAGATGAATGCAAAAAAGTATATCGGTATTACCAGCAAGAAAGTGCTAGCAACCAGGCTTTCGTACCATCTTCTTCTACTTCAACACAACCTCTAAAAAAACATGTCGTTTCTGCGGCTAGTATTGAAAGCCTCAAAAATAGAATGTGCGGTGGTAGCACTGCTAACCAAATTAGCGAGTTATATGTTTATGTTTTGCAGGGTACTTTACCTTACCAAGCAGTTGTCAAGACGGAAAAGAAGACTTGCTGAAATATTGGATGCAGAATGAGAAGACATTCCGACACTTTTAATGATGGCCCGAGATGTTTTGAACATTCAAGCGTCATCAGTCGCTTCTGAAAGCGCTTTTTCTGCCGACAGATTTCAAATAGGAGAGCACGGAGACTCATTAGCCGGAGACAACTTGGAGATGGCGGTACTATTCAGAAATTATATATGAGCGGAGCGAAGAAGGTGTGGTCAACCAGAGATTAACAAAGAAGACGACGAAAACTACAACGACATCTTATCTGAAGGCATGAGTAGCGACGTGAAACAATTTGACCAAGATATACCAATTTCAACCGAAGAACCACACGAAATTATAAAGAAACTAGAAAAAATATTTTCAAATTGGTAATTTATTTCATTGCAATTTTAGTATATTTTTTTCTATGTCTTTTGCAAAAAAATTCAACAACAGTACACTACAATGTTGTAATTTTGAATCTTGTATATTTCAATGAAATATCAAATAATTAATAATATAAGAGACACAAAAACAGTCTTGGGATGTTTTTTTTACACTCTTCTTGTCTTTGTTCAATTATTTAGTTTATAAATATATATGACTATATGTTAGTATTTTTAATTTAGTGGAAAAATTAAAAAAAAAACTATTCCGTCCGACCGTCCCGACCCACTGCCCACGGTATCTTTCCGCTCGTACCGGTTCCACTTGGCCTGCCCCAGCCCGATCCCTCCCCTCCTCTCCGTCCCGATCCCGTCCCGACCCTCCCATCCCAATTCTAGTGGGTCCGTCCCGGCCCACTGGACAACCCTACTTCTTTCCTTATAATATTATATATTATATTAAATATTTTCTTTCGTTGATTGTCTTTTGTTCGAGGCACTGTTGCATTTTTCTTTTGTTGCAAGTACTGATTTGGATTTTGTATATATATTATATCTCTATATATTATACCTCTATATATTATATCTCTATACTTATATATATTAAATATTTTCTTTCCTTAATTGTCTTTGCGAGGCACTGTTGCATTTTTCTTTTGTTGCAAACACTGATTTGGATTTTGTTTTCTGGTTGTGACACAAGAATTTGGTAGACAAGAAGGCTAAAGAAGGCCGATGAAGGAATCTCCGTTTGATTTTCAAAACCTTTTATGTATAAAAGACGGGTTTTATGTTTAGTTTACTTATTAATTCTTGTCGCTTTTTAGAATTATTTACTTTCTTACTAACACTTTTACTAAGTGTCTATACAGGTACCCAGAGATGTATTTTAAGAAGATAATCTTCGAAAATTTATTTTTTGTTATTGTATTTAAATTCAGTTTTTATTTCATTTTGTATTATATTTTCAAACATTCTTTTCTTTAAAATATATATATTTTAAGTACATACATTTTCTAAAGTTTGATAGATAATTAACCTAGGTTGACCGGATAACTGAAAGTTAGCGGATCTTAAAGGATGCCTAACCCCTTCCCTTTAGGATAATAAAGAATCTTGATCCAGAATATCACTAACTTCGCAGACCATTAAACGGAGATCAACAATTGTAGTATTTTTATTGCAATAGTTCAAGTGTCCTAATTCACTTAACTAATTAGTTGGCGACTCTTCAAATACAAGCATTTTGCTCAATCCAGGAAACCGCGCCAAAAGAGCAACGTTGCAGCACCGTTCCGACCCCGCGGTCAAAAATGGGTGCGACACTCATATGAGTGTGTTAGTATTATCTTAGGATGATTTGTAGTGTTAATTAGTGTTTAATGATAGATAATTAAGGTTGACTCTTTAGTTGGTTATTGAACCCAATTTCATCAATTTGATAATTGAGTTGTTTACTCGTGGATTCATTTGAATCATATCTTTTGTTGAAATTGAATATTGTAGGTTCTTTTGGTTGAATTCAATTATGAGGGTTTGGATTTAATATATCCAAATTTGTCCATAAATTCATTACCAATCGTGTTTTGCTTCTATCTCTCTATTCTCATTTCATTTCTTCAATTCTCATCCCCAATTTTTTTTTATTATTTTAGTTTTTACGTTTTTATTGTTTGAATCTGTGTCTTCCACAAGTCGGATCATATCACTCGAGTGCAAGTTCATATTGCCTGAAAGTAGTAATACTGTCGCTATTACTTTCAATTGTCTTTACTTTCTGTCAAAAACAATCATACAAACAAATTACTTTGTAAAATATAAATTCAAATAATTTAAAATAAACCATGGTATATATGAAATTATAGAACAAAATAAAAGCCTAATGATCTATAATAAACCAAAGTAAATAAAGATGATTGGTAAAAAACAGAAGCCTAATGAACTATTGAAAACCCCAAATTTCAAATCCCAAACGTTAAACCCCGATTTCTAAGTCTCAAACCCTAATTTACAAAAGTCTTGTGGACTATGAATAAGTATATCATATATCGGTCCGTGTCAATTGTCAACAGATATGATTTCTGCTCAACTACATTATTTATCAATAATTGAACAATTGATATATATAGGATAGACTACTATTTGGCTAAATAAGCAATAAATTAATTAATTAGCAAAAATTAAAAGACTTAACACTATTTAAACATCACTACTAAGAAAAGGTCCAAAACTGACGGAAAAATCGATGGGATTGGTCGTTTTTTTCTAAAAAATTGACGGAAAACCGACGAAAATAGGTTAGTCGATTTTCAAAAATCGACGGGCAGCGTCGATTTTTTCCGACGGTCCGCGTCGGTAAACTTAGCGTCATATTCTATTTTGATATTAATAATTAAATTAAAATCATACGGATTTCGTCTGTTTTTAATTTAATTATTATTCTTTTTTATTTTTTATTGTATATTTAAATAAATATTATTTATATAATTAAAATCGACATAATTCGTCGGTTTAAATTTTTTTTAAAAAAATTGACAGATTTCATCAAAATTATTTAATAATTATTTTTAGAAAAAAATAACGGAATCCTTTGTTTTTTTTTGCAAAAATACCTGCTGGTTTTTCAGCACCCACCTGTCAAAATATCAAAACTAACATATAGTTCAATTTCAGCTATAAAACAACTGTAATTACTGCCAAAACAGTAATAAACGAACTATAACATAAATAACATTCTAATTATCAATCAAATACGACGTTCAACACATCAAATACATTATAAAAAGTTCAGCAAAGTTCAAAGTTTTCAAATCATTCAAGTACGAATATAACTTACACAAGGGTGATTCTGAGTCCTAAGACATCTCATAATCCGGTGTACGATCTACATACTCATTAGGATGAGACGACTAACCTCTTCTAATTCTCGATAAAAGCTCATTGCTTCTTAATTGAGAGGATTCTCAATAATTTGTTCATGTTCAAACATAGAATGTATCCCAAAAGCATCATTAACCAATCGTTAACTCTATCATATTGCACATGAATATTTTCTTGCGACCTACTACTTTCACCAACAACCAAATTATAGTATATACCATTAATCCCATTAACCTCTCCATGATCAGTTCAAATATAATATCTCTCCTTAAACCCCTTACGATATAAATGAAACTTAAATCATTTCTGGTTTAAAATACTTCATACACTTGCAATTAAAACAAGGACACCTAATTACCCTTCATTTTGATAAGGATCAAGTGACATTGCATGTATGATAAATCTTTGAACACCTTCAACAAATTCATCATTAACATCCACACGGTCACTATTATTCCTATTTTACATCCACATACGATGATTAATCTAAAAAATACCTACAAAATAGAAATATTAAATTATAAGTTAGATTGAATTATTTAAACTTAAACTAAGTTAGGGTAAGTTAGGTTAAATTCTAATTTTAATAACTTAAGAAATAAAAATCTCAACAAACCAACCATCAAAATCCAAAACTAGCAAAAGAACTTCTACAAAAATACCCACAATATCCAAAACTAGCAAATAAAGTCTACAAAATTTTCACAAATTCAACATCAATAACATTACAAATGACGTTTAACTAAGCTAACACAAATACATTAACAATAAACATAAAATATAGCCATTTCACTTTTAAAGAAATAAAAAAAATCATCACCACAATTTATTCACTAATAAAGTCTATTTTTTTTCTTCAAAAAATCAAGTTTATACCCTAAAATAAAGTTTAAAAGCTCTCCATTTCAATTTTGGATATGTTGGGATACTGATTTTATTGGCCTATGGTTCTTTTATTTGGCTTCCATTACTCTTTGTTACTGGACATTTGCTACATTTCTTTGATATTCAGGACAACTAGTTATTATGATACCACAAAATCAAATTTTGCTCATCAGATTAAGCACATGATTAATTATCTTATACAATCATGTCGATAATCAATCATCAAAACCACAATTATATAACATCTTGTAAACCCAAAACTTTACAATTAAAATCAATAGAAGCAACTATAAATTTCAAACAAATATGCCGTGAATAGCCAAGAATTAGGCACAGATGGAACTAGGGCAATTTTTAGCAAAATCCTAAGTGTAAGCAGTAAACCATAAAAAAATTAAGCTTTAATTTAACCTAACCTAAATACACTAATACACTAACCTAAATACATTAATACACTAACATTGAACCTAAAATCTAAAAATAACAATGACATTGAAAGAAATTAAAAAATCCTAAATTGAGTACTAACCTTGATAAATAGTATACCGTGATAAACTTACCATAAGTATATCACGGTTTGGAGCATTGATTTTAGGACAATTTGTATATAATTAGAATTGTACACTTACCATAATTGTATAATTATTGTACAAGTAGAATAAGGTTTTGGGAGTAGAATAGGAATATGATTTTCGTATTATGGAATTTGTAAATTGTATATATACTCTTTCATTAATGAAAATAATCAAGGGATTATTCCAATTTGACACCGGAGCCACTACTCACATGACAACCAACCAAGGTACTCTCTCATCTTATTCTAATATGAGCAATAGTGGTGGAATAATTGTTGGTAATGACAACTCAATTCCAATTCGAGGTTATGGTCATAAAACTTTTGTCACGACCCGAACCCGGGCCCGTGACTGGTGCCTTACCCCGGGCACCCAAGTAGACATACATCAGAGTAATCAGCGGAACATAAAGACAATACATGAAACCAGTGTAATAAGACAGTGAAATAAGAAAAGCTAACCAAAAGCGGTTACCTTGGTATAAATATAAATAGCAACTTTTTCAACATGAGCAGTTTAATCCTTTTTACAAACCACCTTGCACAACTACGGACCTCAGAATGATATGACAACAATGGCGGGACGGGGCCCCGCCAAACCACGAATGTAAACACTTACGACGAGGACTATACGTCGATAAGCCTCGAGAAAGCGGAGCTTCCCAACGCTGGCGTGACCACGAGCTAGGATCAACGGCGGTGTACCTCGACTGCGGCATGAACGCGGCCCCGAGGTCGATCAAACAGTGCAAGTATGTGGCGAAAATACATCTTGTAAATGAAATCATAGCGATCATATAAAGCGAGACATGTATGATAACCAAACTACGATTTACAACAAAGCGATCATGTCAGTCGGGGACTCACGCCTCAAGTCATCACTCAAATATAACAATGGGTCTCGGGCCCACAACATCAATCATGCGTGGAATACCTTCCCAGCTGGCGATCATGATATAAAAGCACGAGGAACACACATGAACACGGGTCCCACGTGTCATAATAAAATGCGGGTAAGTCACGAAGGCATAGCCGACTACTAAAACCCGGTACCAACAAGGTCATGAATCGTATCATAAGATCTGTCCGTAGATCACATGATCAAAGGCGGCCACTTGCGCGATGTCGATCAATCTACGCGTCTAACCACGGAACTCCGCTGACTCGCGTAGGCCAATCTCATCGGCCGCGTGAGGTATTCCGCGTCGAGGTAGCTACTCCGGCATCGTCACGACTTCGATCCGCGTAGCCACGTGGACCGCGTGCCCGTAAAGGACGCACACACGGAACTCGTAGCTCGCGATAGGCCACGGGACTGCGTGAGGTATTCTCGAATCATAGGTCCATCGACCGCTGAGTCTACCCGCGTCGGAGGCGCTTAACCCGGAATCATCTCAAGAGATGAGTGATGTAAAATACTAACACAATGACTTATCGTTAAGCAACATAAGCACAACAAAGGAAACCCCTTTACTCAACATCACAAGATACTAACACACGTAGCATCCTAACATGTTTACTTATCAATCAACAAGAAAGTATTACGGGCTATCACAAACCAACACAATCAAGTTATACACACAAGGTACTTTCTACTATATGCCAACAAGTTCGGGTTTTATCCCCAAAGTACTTCATACATTAACTCTTTAAAAGATCGTTACTTTCACAATGTCACACAATACGTAGTATAAAAATAGAGTGACTATCCTTTTAAAGTAAATCGATTACTTCTCTTTGTAAAATCAAGTAGCAACATTCTTTTCCAATGATCAAGTTTGCCTAATTTCCAATGTTCAAGTTTCTCATTTTAGAAAGGTTTAGTAGTTCATAGTCTTATTCATTTAAGAATATAATTCTCCTTTAAACTATCCGAGAAACATAAGTCTTATATGTGAGTAGGATATTCTCGTTTATAACAATCTTATTACAATGACCATGATCTAGGAAATATCATTTTGTCTCATCTTAGCTTACATGCGGATGGAAGTTTCTCTGGTTTTAATAATACTTACTTATTCAAAACATTTTCCTTTATTAATCCGCAGTGGTTTGTCGATACACATTACGATTTCGAAATCAAGAAAACATTCTTAAGCCGTTATACCTAACTTCCCATAAAGTTAGTATAACTCTTAAGTTCTCAAAACCAAGTATTACTTCAAGTTCTCTATTAATCACATAACAAGCGGTTATAGTTCAAATCGATTACCTTTTAAAAACCACAAGTATTTTCTTACCAACATAAAGTGTTTATAACCGACTTCCCATAAAGCGTTATAACACTTTATGTTTTAAATCAACTAAATACATTTAGCACGTATGCGTCTGGTACTACATAGTTCACACATATCATGCTAGAAGAGATAGGAAGAGGTTCACATACCTCGCGGCGAGTATCGACTAATAGCAAAACGCTCAAGTACCTCAAACCGTCGGCTACTCCTTAGCGGTAGATCGCGCCACGTAGTACTTCAACCTATAAGGCCACAAGGCGCTTATTAACATTTAGGTCTAACCGTAGAACATTCTACGAGAAAATTGGCAAGACTCCCCGCAACAGCGTAAATCTCTCCTCTATCGAGGCCGGCTACCAAGCCAACCGGGGGTTATACATCTAACCCTAACGTACAATTCTACTCCACGGTACTACTACACAAGTCTCTTAATGTCTCTAAGTAAAAGCAGTTTAGTACTCTTCTTGAAAGGTTTCTTATTATTGGGCTTAAGTCCAAAGACATTGCCGACAACAACGTTCAGTTCTATATATATAGTATACTTCAACTATATAGTCTAACAATATGTAATTTCCAATTACAACGGAGAACAAGATAATTACCTCGATAAGCCCATAATTATCCTAGTTAAAGTCGATCTGGGCAATCGTTTAACTCAACTCAGCGCTCGACCAGCTCTAAACCACCCTTAGAAGTTCTAACCAACTTCTACACAATACTCTAACGGACTATGGAGATTTTCCTAGGGTTTGGTTTTTGTGGAAGGAAGTATAATAGTATTTACGGGCATTTTTGTATAGGTATAACCTTAGAATACAACAAGGTATACGGCTAAGGTAATTTGGGCATTATAACAATACTTTTGAGAGTATTTCTACCAAGAGGGGGTATTATACAAAACAACTAGGCTAGGGGTACCCACGGCTAGCACCCAAGGAGGGGGTGTATACCCGCTACTGCCACCAGGGGAACTCTCGACGAGGGGAGGAAGGCTTTTAGACGAGAACCACAAGAAGGGAGAGGGAGGGATTTTAACACTTAGAAGATTTTTGGATGAAGAAAGTCTTGACATAGGGTGGTATTTATAGGCCAACCAATGACCAACCAATGGCGAGATCTTGCCAAGTGCAAGGCAAGTGTAGGGCGAGATCTTGCCAAGTGCCCCAACCAACTAACACACAAATATCCTACCAACTAAAGCCATTCCAATCGGCCACAATCGAGCTCTCACGTCCGCGATGGGAGGTGCCAAGTGGCGCCCTCTTGTTGGCCCAACACGTTCGTCTCTCGGAAAAATCCGCATAAAATTAAAAATGACATAGCGGAAATTCCCTACGAAAGTGTGAAAAGCGTTTAGTCGAAAAACGACTCTAAGCGGGTGTTGTGAACAAAATTAATTCGCCAAGCCTTAGTACAAGTTTCAAATTTTTCTACGTCGTCACGCGTACATACTGCGGAAATACGGTATAACATTCTCCTCGCTTAGAAACATTCGTCGAATGTTCCTTATAAGTCTCAAAACAAGCGCGCCAATATAGTCTTCACTACTATACTTACGAGAACAATCACGCCACAGTGCACTGCGTAAATACTTACGTCAAAGTCCACGAAACACCTCTAATCATCACCACAAAACACTCCTCACCGGTCTAAAATATACTTCTTCCACACTTTTCCAAACAAAAGAAATGGTCACATCAATTCTCGCCATACATGCTCGCTTCTTCCGATACCACTTTTGTCACTTTGCGCGAGGTTCTAGTGTCACTCCGACCCAACAAATGGTGCCGGACTACGCGATCCCCGAGGTGTCGTGACACTCGAACTCTTACCACATTTCCGATATCGCCCGGTTCCAAAACTTCGGTTACTATCCCTAACGTGGTCATCATTAATCGGGAACACTGGATGGATCTCGATACTTTCGAACATAACAATACGAAGGCCGGACGTCGCCTCCTAAGTCGGACGGCAAAAGCTATCATATAGGCAACCTGGCCTATCCTTCACATGAACTCAAAGGCCCAAAGTAACTCGGGCTAAGTTCCCTCTGTATTCCAAAACTCGTCACACCCACCCCGGGGTGGTACTTTCAAGACCGACCGACCACATGAACTCTAAGCGTCGTCGCCGATTATCCGCACGATTTCTCTGAGCTGCCAGAACCTCTTCTAGACAAGCTTTACTCTATCCACAGTCTGCTGGAACAAGCCTGAACCAACTATCTGAATCTTGCCAACGTCGAACCAATCAACCGGCAACTTACACTTCCGCCCCCTACAAGGCGTCACAAAGCGATATCCGAACACTGAAATGGTAGCTTAAACACTTCCTCCACAGGAGACAACAATCCCCCACGACTACCTACGAGATACACACGGCCCGGCGGCGAATGCGGTCGAGATTCACGAGTTCTTAACACATGCTTGGCAAAACTTCCGAAACAACAACGGCCTACCTGGGCTCCACTGTCATCATAAGGTGAAGGTAGGCACCCCGCGACCTTACAACCTTTCGGATAACTCAACACGGAGTAAAGCGGTCGACCGAAGAACACGCGATGGGCTGCCCCATCGACCGACCATCGGTCGAATCGTCCACGAACTCGCGTCTGTTAACTAAACTTGGGCCTAACACCCTCGCAACCCTAACACAGGCGGGACCACCACAACTGGCCCCACCAAACCTACCGCGGGTTGACCCGCGTGGCCTCAACCCGACCCGGCGCCGCATGATACTAGCTCCCGATTGAACAATCTCACAAATCACGTTTGAAAACCTAGCGGTCTTCTTACCTCAACTACCCCTTTCATTCCACACTACTAGGGACCTATCCCAAACATAACTCACGTGCACTATGCACTTAGATAAGGTCAAACATAACACTACACCTTTTCTCGAGATGGCCTCACCTCTAAGGTCTGCGTAAAAGCTCTAAGGCTCGCACCTTCTATCCCCAAAATCTTACTCGGTTAAACAACCATGATCTAATCACGACTAACACCTGTTATCGAACATAGCACTTAAGGTATACTCACTTATCACACATCGATCTCAGAGGGTTAAAGATATATCTATATCTCTTCTTGCTCCCAGTCGTTCAAATCAAACACGCCCGTGAGGCGTAGCTAGGGAAGATGACGAACTACCCACCGATCACGAAGGCTAAGTCCTCCTGCAAGGACACTCTATCGACATCGGACCACGGCGGTCGTAGTACAACAAGTACCAACTAAAGGCGACATTCCGGGATGGCGTGCATCGTATGAACACCGGGGAAAAGCGAATCGGTGTTTGGAACCTACGTGTAGTGAGCGGAAGCTCGGAGCTCGACCAACTCCTGCATACCGAGCGTCCACGAACCACAGCGGAGGACCACTGCTGCTTGGTGGATGCGCATATTCAATCTGGTGAGGTGACTCGCCTCGAAAGTTACCAAAGGACGCTTCGCTCGGCCTCTTCTGCGTCGCCCGTTAACCCGTTGATCTCTACGTTTCTTGGCACATTGCGCGTAAGCCCGTACGAGGCCATGCTCAACCTAAGCGAAGAATTACTCTTGCACAACCTCTCTTAGATAGTCATCAAGACCGTGGTACATCGGTATACTCTCGGTAGCCACGTCCATAGCTAATGTGGTCGTCTTCTTTGCACTCTATATTCACTGTTCGATCGTGGGCGAAGGTTCAAATATCATGGCGCGGTGGGAGCGCATTTGCCGTGCCAAACTCTTTGGGGCTAGTGGCGTCATGAAACTCCCGAATGAAGCACTACCCTAGGTAATGATTGGGCTGTGCCCTCGCCACCCCGAACTCTACTCGCGGCTCCGCCATTTGCCTTGCCTCTGGGCGGGTTGCCTGCAGCGGAGGCATAGCGGTGAGGAAAGAAATCGTCGGAGGTCCAACTTACAACACGGCTCTAAGGCCGCGATCTCGAGTGAGAAGAATAGAAACCAATCCTAAAATATCCTATAGCCTCACGATTATTGGTGTGGTGCACAACACACCGATAATCAAGACTCTCTTGGATACTGCGTAGACACTTTCCAGAGGATTAAGCGCTCACGATACCACTTTTGTCACGACCGAACGGGCGTGGTCGTGCCTACCGGGCACCCAGTAGACATACATCAGTAATCGTGAACATAAAGACAATACATGAAACGATGTAATAAGGCGGTGAAATAAGAAGGCGAGGCTAACCAAAAGCGGTTACCTTCGGTATAAATATAAATAGCAACTTTTTCAACATGAGCAGTTTAATCCTTTTTACAAACCACGCCCACAGCGATTACTACGGACCTCACAGAATGATATGACAACAATGGCGGGGCGGGGCCCAAACCACGAATGTAAACACTTACGGCGACGGGGACTATACCACTGATAAGCCTCGAGAAAGCGGAGCTTCCCAAACGCGTGACCACGAGAGCTAGGATCAACGGCGGTGTACCTCGACTGCGGCATGAGCGGCCCCGAAGGAGGTCGATCTGCAGTGCAGAGTATGTGGCCCGAAAATACATCGTAAATGAAATCATAGCGATCATATAAAGCGGGAGACATGTATGATAACCAAACTACGATTTGACAAAGCGGTCATGTCAAGTCGGGGACTCGCGCCCTCAGTCATCACTCAAATATAACAATGGGTCTCGGGCCCACAACATCAATCATGCGTGGAATACGCCGCCAGCTGCCGTGATCACATGATATAAAAGCACGAGGAACACGCATGAACACGGGTCCGCGTGTCATAATAAAGCTATGCGGGGTAAATGCGAAGGCATAGCCGGCTACTAAAACCCACGGTACCAACAAGGTCATGAAGCGTATCATAAGATCTGTCTAGGCCGTCACGTGATCAAAGGCGGCCACGCGCGATATCGATGTCGCGTCTAACCACTGGAACTCCGCGACTCGCGTAGGCCAATCTCATCGGCCGCATGAGGTATTCCCGCGTCGGTAGCTACTCCGGCGTCGTCACGAACGCGATCCGCATAGCCACATGGACGCGTGCCCGTAAGGGCGCGCTAACACGGAACTCGTAGCTCGCGTAGGCCCGCAGGACTGCGTGAGGTATTCTCGAATCATAGGTCCATCGACCGCTTTGAGTCTACCCGCGTCGGAGGCGACAACCGGAATCATCTCGAGATGAGTGATGTAAAATACTAACACAACGACTTATCGTTAAGCAACATAAGCACAACAAAGGAAACCCTTTCAGCGTCACAAGATACTAACACACGTAGCATCTAACATGTTTACTTATCAATCAACAAGAAAGTATTACGGCTATCACAAACCAACACAATCAAGTTATACACACGAGGTACTTTCTACTATATGCCAACAAGTTCGAGTTTTATCCCCAAAGTACTTCATACATTAACTCTTTAAAAGATCGTTACTTTCACAATGTCACACAATACGTAGTATAAAAATAGAGTGACTATCCTTTTAAAGTAAATCGATTACTTCTCTTTGTAAAATCAAGTAGCAACATTCTTTTCCAATGATCAAGTTTGCCTAATTTCCAATGTTCAAGTTTCTCATTTTAGAAAGGTTTAGTAGTTCATAGTCTTATTCATTTAAGAATATAATTCTCCTTTAAACTATCGAGAAACATAAGTCTTATATGTGAGTAGGATATTCTCGTTTATAACAATCTTATTACGTGACCATGATCTAGGAAATATCATTTTGTCTCATCTTAGCTTACATGCGGATGGAAGTTTCTCTTGGTTTTAATAATACTTACTTATTCAAAACATTTTCCTTTATTAGCGCTGCGGTGGTTTGTCGATACACATTCGATTTACGAAATCAATAAAACATTCTTAAGCGTTATACCTAACTTCCCATAAAGTTAGTATAACTCTTAAGTTCTCAAAACCAAGTATTACTTCAAGTTCTCTATTAATCACATAACAAGCCGGTTATAGTTCAAATCGATTACCTTTTAAAAACCACAGTATTTTCTTACCAACATAAAGTCATTTATAACCGACTTCCCATAAAGCCGTTATAACACTTTATGTTTTAAATCAACTAAATACATTTAGCACGTATGCGTCTGCAGTACTACATAGTTCACACATATCATGCTAGAAGAGATAGGAAGAGGTTCACATACCTCGCGGCAGTATCGACTAATAGCAAAACGCTCGAAGTACCTCAAACCGTCTACTCCTTGCTTGGTAGATCGCGCCACGTAGTACTTCAACCTATAAGGCCACAAGGCGCTTATTAACATTTAGGTCTAGCAGTAGAACATTCTACGAGAAGAAAATTCGGCGCACACACATGGCAGTAAATCTCCTCCTCTATCGGTAGGCTACCAAGCCACGGGGGTTATACATCTAACCCTAACTGGTACAATTCTACTCACGGTACTACTACACAAGTCTCTGCATGTCTGATACTAAGTAAAAGCAGTTTAGTACTCTTCTTGAAAAGGTTTCTTATTATTGGGCTTAAGTCCAAAGACATTGCCGACAACAACGTTCAGTTCTATATATATAGTATACTTGACTATATAGTCTAACAATATGTAATTTCCAATTACAACGAGAACAAGATAATTACCTCGATAAGCCCATAATTATCCTAGTTAAAGTCGATCTGGGCAATCGTTTAACTCGACTCAGAAGCGCTCGACCAGCTAAACCACCCTTAGAAGTTCTAACCAACCACACAATACTCTAACGGACTATGGAGATTTTCCTAGGGTTTGGTTTTGTGTGGAAGGAAGTATAATAGTATTTCTGGGCATTTTTGTATAGGTATAACCTTAGAATACAACAAGGTATAAGCGGCTAAGGTAATTTGGGCATTATAACAATACTTTTGAGAGTATTTCTACCAAGAGGGGGTATTATACGAAAACAACTAGGCTAGGGGTACCCGGCTAGCACCCAGGAGGGGGTGTATACCCTCGGCCTACCCCAGTGGGGAACTCGGCCGAGGGGAGGAAGGCTTTGGGCGAGAACCACGAAGGAGAGGGAGGATTTTAACACTTAGAAGATTTTAGGATGAAGAAAGTCTTCAACATAGGGTGGTATTTATAGGCCAACCAATGACCAACCAATGGCGAAGATCTTGCCAAGTGCAAGGCAAGTGTAGGGCGAATCTTGCCAAGTGCCCCTTAACCAACTAACACACAAATATCCTACCAACTAAAGCCATTCCAATCGGCCACAATCGAGCTCTCACGTCATGATGGGAGGTGCCAAGTGGCGCCTCTTGTTGGCCCAACACGTTCGTCTCGGAAAAATCCGCAAAAATTAAAAATGACATAGCCGGAAATTCCCCTACGAAAGCTGTGAAAACGTTTCGTCGAAAAACGACTCTAAACGGGTGTTGTGAACAAAATTAATTCGGCCAAGCCTTAGTACAAGTTTCAAATTTTTCTACGTACGTCCTTACGTACATACTCTGGAAATACGGGGTATAACAACTTTGTTTCCTCCCTATCCTTCTCTTGTCTTAAAAAAATGCCCTTCATGCCCTAACCTAATTAAAAAATTGTGTCTATTCGTAAATTCACTCTGATAATTGGATTTCTGTTGATTTTGATCCTTTTGGATTTTATGTGAATGATTTCAAGACGGGGATACCTCTCATGAGATGTGATAGTAGGGGAGATCTTTATCTTATCTAAGTTCTCCGAAGTCCTTTCCAAGTTGTCACGACCCGACCTCGGGCCCGCGACTGGTGTCTTACCCCGGGCACACTAGTGATAAGACATCAGAGAAAAATCAGCGAAAAATAAAACTCATGAAAGATAAACAGTGATACAAAAACAGGCTGACCAAACAGTCGCCTTACTGCATATATATGTAAATAAAATCTTGAACAGTTATCCTTTACAAACCACCTTGCAGCGATTACTCTGGACCTAAGAATGTAACAACAACTATGGCGGAGACGGGGCCCGCTATACCACGAATGTACAAGTACCTCTGATGACAGGACTATACAAAAGATAAGCCTCGGAGAAAGCGGAGCTTCCTAAACGCAGAGCTGTGACCACAGGAGGCGAGGATCAACCAGGTGTACCTCTACTGCGGCATGAGCGGCCAGAAGGAGAGTCGATCTGGTACCAGTATGTGGCGAAAAATCTTGTAATGAAATCATAACGATCTATATAAAATAGGAGACATGTATGATAACCAAAATCTGATTACCTGAGGCACAGTTAACAACAAGTAATGAAAATCAACCGTCTTTTAAAAGACCATTTCACAATATATAAGCGATCATGTCAAGTCGGGGACGCGTGCCGAGTCATTACTCAAATATATCCACGGGTCTCGCGCCACGATATAAATCATGCGGTGGAATTCCTTCCTCTTGGCGATGCATGATATAACAACACGCGAGTACACATGAACACGGGTCCCACTGTGTCATAAGAACCGTCTGGGGCAATCTGAGCCGACTACGATTCCTCTGCGTCATCGTGGCCGGCAAGCAATCTGGCGGACTACGGAACCTCTGCGTACAGCAATCTTGTATCACGGTGGCCGGGGCAAGTAAAGCCACTACCGGATACCACTGCGTCACGTGGCCAGGGGCAAGTCACGAAGCTAACTACGGATCGCTGCGTCACGAGACTTCGTCATAAAACTGCTATAACACAACTCACGGTGGCCAGGCAAATGCGAATCTGACTACGGATACCTCTGCGTCGCACATCGGCCAGGGGCAAGTATGAAATCCAACTATCAGATACCTCTGCGCATCACGAGACTCGCCATATCACGGCCGGGCAAGTCACGAAGCCAACTACGGATCGCTGCATCATTTCTGGCCAAGGCAATCAAAGCTAACTACCATATACCTCCTGCATCAGGAAACCTCATGGGGAGCTAGTCCATGTAATAACACTATCAACAGGGAACGAACCCTCATCATGGCCGCATACCCGTGGACCTTCCATCGAGTCAGTATGCCCAAAATGATCGAGAATAACATGACCGGCCCTCCATCGAGAGACGCGGTAGCATAATGATACAATACTTGTACAACAAGGCTATCACAAGCAACATAGGCAAGTTATTCACACTCAATGTACTTTCATTTTATGCCAAAAATCCGGGTTTTAACCCCAAGGTACTACGTACTTTATCTCTTTAAAAAGGGCCATTTCTTTCACAAACGTCACATGATACTAACACCCGTAGTATCAAAATAGAGTAACTATTGTTTTAAGTAAACCAAAACAATTTCCATACTTTATTTTTAAATAAACCAAGACAATACCATGCCTTCTTTTTAAACCAAACCACTTCTCAAATAATATAAGTTTCAAAACTTCAAATTCTCAAGTCTCTTATTTTTAAATCAAGTACCATAGTATGGGAAATCAAGTCTCTTATCTTTTTAAAACAAATGTCAAGTTGCCATTTTAAATCCAATAATAAAACCATTCTTTTGTTTTCATAAAGTCGTTATAACTAATTTCCCATAAAGCTTATTATAACCCTTTATATTTTAAACCAACCAAGGACAACTACCCTCATTTCCGAAATCAAGTTAACTTTATTCTTTTTACGACCAAGAGACTTATACTTTCAAACCGAGCTACACAACTTCCAAAATATTTCAAGTTTCTTAGCTTAGAAAACAAGTTTCTTATCTTTAGAATATTTCCAGAATCAATACTTACAAATCAAGTATTCCATACCTTTCCACATCAAGACATCCTTGTCTACCTTATTAGACTAAACCATTCTTATAACCTTTCCTTAGTAACAGGTGAGTTAATTCTCTAACTCAACCAACTTAGACATTCTTATAACCAGTCAAGCATATCGAATGAATTTACTTCATTTAAATCACGTACGTCTACCGTACTATACAGTTATAACTACTCATGCTCAAGAGATAAGAAAGTTTCCACATACCTCTCCGGCTTATTCCACTTGCCAAGTCCAATATGTCGTCCGTAGTATGTCAACCTATAACGACCATAATATGTCTATTAACTTCTAGCTTCAACGTAGAATATTCTAATTGTAAAGTCCCTTATTCTACGGAAATTTGAACAACACTTCCTTTGTTTCTACGTACTTTTTCACCTTTTTCAAGGCTTGAATTCAATATCCAGACGCCACTTTTAAGGCCCAACAATCCAACAATACAAAGGGTATTACACGCCTAACTTGGACGTGTAAAATTCTGCCCCACAATTCATATTAAAACAATCCAACTAGTTTAAGGCAACTCCTTGGCTATGACATGCTCACCTATCAATCTTTTCAAATCCTTTCAATTCAACTCGTTAATTCAACATGCTATATAAGTATTAACCAATTATAACAACGATATACCCTTCTATATATAACATGTAACGATTTTTGCTAACAACCGAATTGATTACAACATTAGTGACTAATATGCCCATTTTCGGTTTTCAACAAGTCGACATGATCCAAATGTTTTCAAACTTTAATATTTAAACCACATGCTCATTTCTTAACTACTATAATTTGTAATCTTCAATTACATGAGAAGGTGAAAGTTTTACCTCAATAAGCCCTTTTTCTGAAATCTTCTTCACGCTAAAATCACCCACACGAACCCTCTACAAGCTTGCCAACATAATTCCTTCTTGTCGTCTTTCCAAAATTTTACTAGGCCTTGGTTTTTCCTTGGAATTTTTAGAGAGAAGGGAGAGGAATTTTTAGAGAGAAGGGTTCTTTGAAAAATGACCAAGTCTTCAAGACTTGGTCAATAAATAAGACTTCCTCTTGGTCAAAAAGATGGGAGGGACACTTGTCACCCTCCCACAGGCCTTTAACAAAATATCTTCTGATTTTCCCCTGTTTTTCGCGAAATTTCCCGCCTCGGCGCCGCGGCGCTGAAACCTCCGAAAACTTCAGTACATACAGCGCCGCGGAGCTACAACTTCAGAGAACTTCAGTATATTCGGCGCCGCGGCGCTGTGGCACCTGACTGCAAACACTTTCCTGTTCGTCTGCCCACTGAACTTGTAACCTCCATAACTTCCTACGCCGATGTCCTATCGACGAGCGGTTTGTTGCGTTGGAAACTAGACTCAACGAACTTCATACTGGGCTATTGAAACACCTAAAAACTCCTAATGATCTAGGAGATATACCTCTCCAAAGTTGACTCAAAAACTTACCTAAAACATTCTGTCAACTTATCTTTCCAATTTCAATTCTTATTTCCCTTCGTACGTTCCCAATACAGGACCTGAAATTTCGGGGTGTAACACAAGTCTTATGGGAGACGTTGGTAAGAATTGTTAGGCAGTTATGAAGTTTGATTTAAAGCTATGTGACTTGATTTAATTTTAGTAAGTAAATTAATTTTAAAGAGTTTATGTTATGAAGTTTTAAGACTATGAATTTTGATTTCTTAAAAGGTTATGAGACTTTATTTTTCAAGTTATGAGACTTGATTCTTAAAGGTATAAATGACTTGATTTAAAAAGTATGCCTTCCATGATTTATTTCAAAAGTTAAGAGGCTTGATTTCGAAAGAGTATGTAACTTGAGTTTTTAAAAGAAGAAGTTTATTGATTTAAAAGAGAAGGTGTTGTCACGACCCGACCCCGGGGCCGCGACTGGTGCCCTACCGGGGCACCCCGTTCAGGTATACCTCAGAGAATAGCAACGGAACATACATAACACATAAACCTGTAGATAGTAAACATCACTGGCTAGCCGACAAGGCCGCCTTCCATAGAATATACTTAATCAACAGTAAAACAGTACAACTTGTTCTTACAGCCCAAACTACAAACGTGACTACAGACCTCTAGGAAACAACTGTGGCGGGACAGGGCTCCGCCATACCCATGAATGTACATAATACCTATAGCATCAGGGAAAAACCGTACCAACAAAACAAGCCTCCGGAGGAATGGAGCTTCTGACACCAGACCAGTGATCCTAAGAGTGAGGATCCACCACCGCTCTTTACCACCTGCGGCATGAATGCGGCCAGAAGAAGGGGTCGATTACCTGATATGTACTAAGTATGCGGCGGAAAATACTGAAAATACCTCATAAGTCTAAATAACTGGAGACATGTATGATAATCAATTACAGAACACTGTGCCTTACTAATAATGAGAATATCAGACATATACTATACTGCATGAAAATAGGAAGCTCATAATCAAAGCAAGGTCACCCACCCGCAGTATCATTAAGCAATCCTACTCCTGGGACTATTTCACCCACATGGGTTGTGTGGACCCGCATGAGGTATTCCTCGCATAGGCTGTACCCGCCCGCATGAGACTATTTCACCCGCATGAGCCCTACAGACTCGCATGAGGTATTCCTCGCATCATGGGTAGCAAATCCACGAAATATGAAAATGCCACAACCCGGGGAATGACCCCGTAATGAATAATATATCACTAGCACAAACCGACTATCATACATAATACAAGCAAGTTGAGAAATCCCTTAACTTCTTATTAGTCTTGTTCATATACATTCTCATTTTAGTTTACTTAAGGCACTAACATGTCTTTATAAAATCCGGGAATTTAACCCAAATTATTATGTACTTCTACTCTTTTAAAACCTTAGGCAATTGATGCCTTAAAATCAATTTGCCTTCCATTAATTCACGTCATTTATCCTTACTTATTTTACTTAGAATAAATCTCTCTTTTTAACTTTCCATAAGGCTAATATAACCAACTTCCCATAAAGTCGTTATATTAACTTCATACTATAAGTAAATTACGTTTTCCTATATCCAAGGGACTTGTAGATTTAAAACGGAACAAGTATCATACACTTAAAAACACTTCAAGTCTCTTAACCTTGAAAACATAAGACATCCTTACTACTTTTAAAGAAGTGAGTAAATCCCCTAACTCCACCGACTTGGACACTTTAAAAACGAGTAAAGGATACGAGGTCTTGTCGTCTCACCGTACTATATAGGTAAAACTATTCATGCTCGGGAGATAGGAGAGTTCCACATACCTCTTGGTCAATCCACTTGCTAAGTCCATATACCGCACGTGATGCGCTAACTATAATGACCATGTCGTTTATTAACCTCTAGCTTCAACGTAGAATATTCCAAGTGCAAAGTCACTAAATTCTACGGAAAATCGGACATCATTTCCTTTGTTTCTACATACTTTGCCACCTTTTCAAGGTCCGAATTCAACATCCAAACACCACTTTTAAGGCCCAACAATCCAAACAATTCAAAGTGGATTACACACCTAATCTTGGATGTGTAAAATTCTGCCCCACAATGCATATTAACTAAATCAATAAGTTAAAGGTAGTATCTTGGCTATAACATGCTTACATACTAACCTTATTCAATCCCTTCAAATCCAAATCATATTTCTTACATGCAATTTATCTAAGAGCAATATTTACAACTACAAGTCTTTTCTTCTTCACATGCAACACAATAAACTAGCAAAAGAGAAATGATTGTTACCTTAGGGCTTACCCAAATTAATCCAACAAATTCACTAGCCTCCTTTCCATAATCACCACCACAAAAGCTCCTACAAGCTTGCCAACAAGTTTCCTTCTTGCCACCTTTTTCAGATTTTTCTCAAGCCTTGATTTCCTCTTGATTATCTAGAGAGAAGGGAGAGCTTTTAATTTTTAGAGAGAGAAAAGAGCTTGAAGAATGACCAAGTCTTCAAGACTTGGTCAATAAATAGGACATGCAAAATCAGATGAGGGGGACACTTGTCACCCTCCCATGACCTTTTTTTAAAACAAAACAGTTCTGATTTTTCCCCTCAGCCTCGCAGAACCCGCCTCGGCGCCGCGGCCCTGCAGCCGGCGCCGCGGCGCTGAAACCTCCGCAACCTTTCAGAACTTCCGGCGCGCATGGCCTGCTTTCCGGCCGCGGCCACGCTCTGGCCGAAATATTTTTACGTCCATTGCGCCGAACTTGTAACTTCCATAACTTTCTACTCCGATGTCCTATCGACGAACGGTTGGTTGCGTTGGGAACTAGACTCAACGAACTACGTACTAGGCCTTTGAAACACCTTGGAACTCATAATGCGACTGGACATAAACCGCCTCAAAGTTGACTAAAAACCCGTCCGAAACATTCTGTCGACCTATCTTTCAAAATTTTAAATCTCAATTCCTTTCGTATGTTCTCTAAAGCATGACCTGAACTACGGGGTGTAACATTCTCCCCCCTTAAAAACATTCGTCCCGAATGTTCCTTCTAGGCTTACTCAAATCACAATATCGACATAGACCCTCTTAACTATTCTTCTTGCAAATAAAAACGCTCCACATGGCCACAACAATACTTAAGCATAATTGCTAAATTTTAAAAACTAACAATCAGGAAAGTGGGTTACCTGGAGGTGTAGGGAACAAGTGAGGATATTTCTTCATCATGTCCTCCCCTGCTTCCCATGTCATTTCCTACCTGTTCTTGTTCCGCCATAAGACCTTGACGGAAGCCACATCCTTTGTCCGTAGTCGCCTAACCTGACGATCGAGTATCGCTATGGGACTCTCCTCATATGATAACCCCTCTGTCACCTGGACATCACGAATCAGGTGTACTCTAGATGGATCTCCGATACACTTTCGCAACATAGACACATGAAAAACTGGATGTACTGCCTCCAGATCGGACGACAGATCTAACTCATAGGCAACCTTGCCTACCCTACGGTCAATCTGATAAGGCCCAATGTACCTTGGGCTAAGTTTTCCCTTCTTCCCAAATCTCATCACACCCTTCATGGGTGATACATTCAGGAAAACCCAATCATCTACCTCAAACTCCAAGTGTCGACGTCGATGATCTGCATACGACTTCTGTCAACTCTGAGCTGACAATAACCGCTCCTGGATAAACTTCACCTTATCTAATGCCTGCTGAATCAAGTCTGGACCGACTAACTGAACTTCTTCCACCTCAAACCAGCTTATCGGTGACCTGCACTTCCTCCCGTACAAGGCCTCATAAGGCGCCATCTGGATACTAGAATGGTAACTGTTGTTATATGCAAACTCCACAAGAGGTAAATGATCCTCCCAGCTACCCCTGAAATCAATAACACAAGCCGCGACATATCCTCGAGTGTGCGAATAGTACAATCGGCTGTCCGTCGGTGCGAGGATGAAGCGCGATCTTGAGACTCACGTGTGTCCTAATCCATACGGAAAGACCTCAGGAAGTTAGCGAAGCGGGCTCTGCCTGCAAATGATCGATGTTACACCCCGTAATTCAAGGACATGTTTAAGAGAATGTACGTAAGGAACACAAGACTTGAAATTGGTACGAAAGGAAGAATTATTTTTCCGACGGAAAATCTTCCGAACGTCGGAAATAAAAAATGTTCGTTGAGGAGAATTGGGTTCTCAAAATGTATTAATTGAGGATTATGGAATGTATTATCATTATGGAAATTTGTTTTTATGGAGTTGGTCACGTGGGGCCCACCCGAGGAATTTTAAGTTTTGCGAGCCAGAGATTCTGAATTTTATGGACGAATGAGAGTGCGACACGTGGCACCCCCTCATATGGTCTTGGACGAAATATATACAAGGTTAGAATGGTCATTGACCATGGTAGATGAACAAGTCTTCAAAGCTTGAGATTGTTGACTTGTCAACTTGTCCACTTGGCTTTACATTAATGATCTTCATCCAAGCCACACATTTGTATTAATCTAAGACTTCCATTGTGTTATATATACACTACACTAGTGCAAGACTAGTCTTCAACACTTAGAAAATTTCACAACATTTCTTACCCACAAGTGAGGCTCTCGGGTTTGTGACAAAGTCCCACACAAAATTTTGTAGTTTTGATCCATTATTCACAAGACTTTAACCCAAGGTCCCTAAGGGTATTGTAAGTATATCTCAATAGAAAGATTTCGAAAAAACGACGTTTTCACGTTAGTCGCAAGGCGAAAACCTAAGGCATTTTCATAGGTTTTGATTGGAAATTGAAGAGAAGTTGGTTGTGAACTTCTAGAGGCTTCAAATAGCGGATTGGAGCGTAAAGGAAAGGAGCTAAGAATTGCTAAGGAGCGACTTTGAATCTTGGAAGTTATAAGGGATTGTAAAGGTAAAATTCTTGTCGTTTTAGTAATTAAGATTACTTATTGTTTTAGCTATGGACATTAGCAAGTATGAGATATATATTATGAAGTTGATAAGTGTTATGGATATTGGAACCCTAATCCGAAAACTAGTATGTTTAGCCTTGAGATTTCAATTCAATTGGATTATTAGTTTAATCGTGACATGTTATATAAAGAAGGAATTATAATTGTTAAAGTTGTTTATGACTATATAACATGTTAGACCTAAGAAGTTGGGTTGAAAAAGAATTGGAAAGAACTTTGTGTTATTGAATATGTTTAGCCGAGAATGACTTTAAATATGGAACTAGTTTCGTATTAAGTTGTGGGGCGGAATTTTACACGTCCTGTTAAGGCATGTAATCCCCTTTGGTTAGCTGAATTGTTGAGCCTTAAATGTGGCATGTTTGGTTATTGAATTCGGCCTTGAAAAAGGTGGCAAAGTATGTAGAAACAAAGGAAGTGTTGTCCGATTTTCCGTAGAATTTAGTGACTTTGCACTTAGAATATTCTACGTTTAAAGCTAGAGGTTTAATGGACGTATTATGGCCATATAGGTTGAAGTACTAAGAATAGTGTATTCTACTTGAAGGATGGAATAGCTATCAAGGTTGAAGTACTTCGGAGCATTTTTCTATTTGTCGATAATCGTCGCGAGGTATGTGAACCTCTTCCTTCTTTTGACATGATTCTATGTATGGAATATACATGTAGTACTATTTCATGATTCCTTCTACTCTTAGAAGTTAAGAGGTATGTATGTTGATTTACTCTACGTAAAGGTTATGTCTAAGTTATCCTGAGTTCTTACCAAGTCTTATGGGGGATGTTGGTAAGAGTCGTTAGGAGGTATTTGGAGCCAAGTTGACTTGGCTAAGTTACGGCACAAATGAGAATAAGTATCGAACAAGCCACTGCAGCGTTAATAAAGGAAAATGTAATGACAATCAATTAAGTTAAAATGAGTAGAATTCTCCATCTGCATAGAAGCTAAGATAAGACAAAATTGTATTACATTTTCTAGATCATGGCTACTTGATTAAGATCGTTATAAATAAGTATAACTTATTCACAACGCACCAAAGTATATGTTATTTAATTTATAAGAATTTACGTATGAAGTTTTAAGACAATGAACCTCAAATTTATAAAAGGTTAAGAGATTTTATTTTTCAAGTTATGGGACTTGATTCTTAAAGGAAGAAATGAATTGATTTAAAAGTATAGAATACTTGATTTGGAAAGTATTGATTTCTTGCCATTCTAAAGTTAAGAAACTTGTTTTCTTAAAAGTTAAAAGACTTGAAGTATTTTGAAAGCTATGTGATTTGATTTGAAATAAAGAAGGGCAAATTGTTTTAAAGGTACCAATTGCTTAAGGTTTTTAAGAAAGAAGTCACTTGATTTAGAAGCCTGTAAATGTATTTCTAAAAGGTATTGTGACTTGTCTTGAAAAGTACATATGACTTGATACTACAGTTATTGGTATCTTGGAAGTTTATTTGAAAAAGAGTCATTTTAAAGGAGTAGAGCTACGTAGTACATTAGGTTAAATTCTCGGATTTTATTATGACATTATCGCGTCCCAGAGATGGGCCGGGCAGTATACCTTTATGGGCAGACTATATGACATTATCGCGTCCCAGAGATGGGTCGGGCAGTTGTCACGACCCAACCGGCGCGGTACCTGGGGTACCTACCTGTCGAATTATCGTCGAGAGAATAGCGTGAACATACATAACACATAACTTATAAAAGGGTAACATCATGGTCGTAGATAAAGTCGCTTCCATAAAACATACTTAAACAAAGTATAGTAGTATAACTGGTTCTTATAGCCCAAAACATATATGTGACCACAGTCCTCTAAAGATTACAACTGTGGCGGTGGCCCGCCATACCACGAATGTACAAAAACCTATAGCATCGGGAATATCCGTACCGATAGACAAGCTTAGGAGGAATGGAGCTTCGACAGGAATAGTGATCCTAGAGCGAGGATCCTCAATCGCTTACCGCCTGCGGCATGAGCGCGGCCCCGATGAAGGGGTCGATTACATGATATGTACCAAGTATGTAAAGCTGGAAAAATACTATAATAATGATATCATAAGTCTAAAAGTAAGCTGGAGTCATGGAAGACGATACAATACCTTTTACTGTGCCTTACTAACAATGAGAGTGACAAGTATATTTATATAATACTGCATAAAATAGGGGCCTTAGGATCAAAACAGGGTACCTTGCCCGTAGTATCAATAAGCACCCCTACTCCTGGGACTATTTCACCCGCATAGGTCCTGTGGACCCGTGAGTATTCTCGCATAGGCTGTACCCGCCCGCATGGGACTATTTCACCCGCATAAGCCCATGAGGACTCGCATGAGGTATTCCTCGCATCATGGGTAGAAAATCCACGGAACGGGTGGTATAACGATCTTGGGGACTTACCCCTCAGATATACTCTTACCCCGAAGCAGATGGTATAACGATCTTGGGGACTTTCCCATCAGATATACTCTTACACTGAAGCAGCTGGTATAACGATCTTGGGGCTTGCCCCTCAGATATACTCTTACACTGAAGAAGGTGGTATGACGATCTTGGGGCTTGCCCCTCAGACATACTCTTACCCTGGAGAAGGTGGTATAACGATCTTGGGGCTTGCCCCTCAGATATACTCTTACCCTAGCTCAAACTGTCATCACAAATAAGTTGAGAAAACTTATAACTTCTTATTAGTCTTGTTCATATACCCTCTCATTTTAGTTTACTTAAGGCACTTAATCATATCTTTAATAAAAGAAAACCGGGAATTTAACCCAAGTACTACATACTTCAATTCTTTTAAAAGTGACTCTTTTTCATACATAAAGCTCTTGGGCAATTGATGCCTTAAAATCAATTTTCCTTTCATAAATCAAATCATTTGTCCTTACTTGTCTTACTTAGAGTAAATCTCTTCTCATTAACCTTTTATAAAGCTAATAAACCAACTTCCCATAAAGTTGTTATATTAACCCTTCACTTTAGTAAAATTTCACTTTCCCCCTAACTAAGGGACTTATACATTCTTAAAACGACACAAGTCTTTATATACTTAAAACAATTAAGAATACCAAATCTTGTACGTCTACCGTACTACATAGTTATATCTATTCATGCTCAAGAGATAGGAAAGCTCTACATACCTCTTTGGTCAATCCACTTGCTAAGTCCAAACTACCGCAAGTAATATGTCAACCTAAAATAACCATGATACGTTTATTAACCTCTAATCTTAATGTAGAACAATCCAAGTTCAAAGTCACTAAATTCTATGGAAATTTGGGCAGCATTTCCTTTGTTTCTACTCACTTTGCCACCTTTCTCAAGGCCGAATTTATCATCCAAACACCACATTTAAAGTTCAACAATCCAACATTTTAAAGGGGATTACACACCTAAACTTGGGTGTGTAAAATTCTGCCCCATAAGTTTACAACAATTCACTTAACAATTCTAAGGTAGTTTTTAGGCTACAACATGCTCATAATCTCTTCTTAACCCATTCTTCATATCCAAACCACATTTTCTAGCATGCAATGACTCTAAGAGTATTATTTTACTACCACAAGTTCATTCTTCTAAGCATGCAACACTAGAACTAATTCTAAAGGAAGAAATGTTACCTTAAAGTTTTAGCCAAACTTATTCCAAAGATTTTTGCTAGCTTCCTTGCCAAGAACACCACCACAAGCTATCCACAAGCTTCCTTTTATGTTCTTAATTTTTCAGATTTTCTTAGGCTTGGATTTCCTTTGGAAATGTAGAGAGAAGGAGGAGCTTTTGCTTTAGAGAGAGAGAGAGAAATTGGAAGATGACCAAGTCTTCAAGACTTGGTCAATATATTGCATGCAAGAAATCAGATGGGGGGGACACTTGTCACCCTCCCAAGGTCTTTTAAAAGAAAAATCTGACTTTTCTAAGTTTTTCCGCCCAAAATCCCGCCTCGGCCCGCCTCGTGGCCTTGTGCTGAAACCTCATAACCTCTCTAAACTTTGTGTGCGACTCAGCGATACGGCGCGCGTGGCTGCAACCAGCGACCCCTCGATACTTTGGCGCCACCCTGCATCCGTGGCGCCAGCGCTGTCGAAACACATTTCTGTCCGACTGCGCACTGAACTTGTAACTCTCATAACTTTCTACTCCGACGTCATATCGACGGACGATTGGTTGCGTTGGAATCTCGACTCCACGAAATATGCCCTAGGCCTTTGAAACACTTAGGAACTCTCAATGAATCGGGTCATAACCCGCCTCAAAGTTGACTAAAACCCGTCCGGAATAATCCGTCAACCTATCATTTGAAAATTTTAAGTCTTACATGCTTTCGTACACTCTCATACGTAGGGTCAGAACTACGGGGTATAACAGTAGTATACCTTTATGGGCAGACTATATGACATTATCGCATCCCAGAGATGGACCGGGCAGTATACCTTTATGGGCAGACTATATGATATTATCGCGTCCCAGAGATGGGCCGGGCAGTATACCTTTATGGGCAGACTATATGACATTATCGCGTCGAAGATGGGCGGTCAATATACCTTTATGGGCGAACTATATGACATTATCGCGTCGAGAGATGGGCGAGCGAGAATACCTTTATGGGCGGACTATATGACATTATCGCGTCGAGAAATGGGAGGCGATATACCTTTATGGGCGGACTATATGACATTATCGCGTCGAGAGATGGCGAGGCGGTATACCTTTATGGGCGGACTATATGACATTATCGCGTCCCAGTTGGCGGGCAAGATACCTCATGGGCGGACTTATGTGACTTTATCGCGTCCCAGTTGGGCGGGCAATATAAGCGTCCTCGTAAAGGTCGGATTATGTTATGCAAGGTAAGTAAGTTATATGGTAATGAACTTGACGGTTTTTCCTAAGCATGTACGTAAGAATGTGACTATAACTTTTATGTAAAAATGGGAAAAGATAATAAGGTACGATTAAGTTCACGAGATGGTAATGACATGGTAGGATATGGTATTTACCCTTTTTATACTTTCCCCTGTCATTCTTTTGTACAATTATGATTTGTTTACTGTACCTTATTTTCCGTTCCATATTAAATTTTTGTTGTATTGACCCGCCGGAAAGCTGCGTTCATGTCCGAGTTAAGGTACAGATTGTGGATCCGCGAGCTTAGGATCTCCGGTTCAGCATTTTGAGATGGCTCGATGTTCGGAGCTTGTCGTCATGGTTATGTATATTCGAGTGCAGGCGGGGCCTTGTCCGTCATAGTATTTGTCCAAATCTTAGAAGTGCATGTATTCATCGTAAATTTGGGTGGCTAGAGTTATGTTTTTACATTGTTAAACAGTGTAGACCCTTTCGGGTAAATTTTTATGTTATGGCAGCCTTATCGGCTTGGCCTTAGTTTAAAAAAAAAGAGTGTTATGTATCTTCCGCAGTTTGTTATGTTGTATGATTAGAAGGGTGCCCAGGTAGGGCACCAGTCGCGGCCCGGGGTCGGGTCGTGACAAAAGTGTTATCAGAGCAGTTAGTCCTCGGAAAGTGTCTACAGACCGTGTCTAGTAGAGTCTTGATTATCGGTGTGTTGTGCACCACATCTATAATCAGGACGCTGCAGGACATTTAGGATTGGTTTCCATTCTTCTCACTCTGCGATCGTGCGATAGAGCTGTGTTGTTAGGGTCGTCTCTCCCTAACGAGTTATGTTGATTGCAGTTACGAGAACGACAACAGTGACCCAGGAAGGGCTATGTGGATTGCGTATCCAGGTTGGTAATGATTATAGTATAGTTGATATTATGACATACGACTATACGGAGTTATGTATGAGGGTCAGACGCGTGTTGCCTAGAATGATTTTAGATTACCAAGAGTTGGTAAAGACTAACTAGATACCGGGAAGGTATGGAACAGTTAATGAATTCTCGCCAAGGTCTTGTGTTTTATTTTGAGATAATTGGGAAAGGATGAGGTATGCGATGAGGCGGTGAACCCTTAAGAAGTCATGTTAAGAAACTTAATGGAATGCCGTGTTAATAGATTAAGCTATGTGGTATGCGTAAGAGGATTGTACGGATGAGATCCGTATAGAGTGAGTAAGGGTTGTGGTGATCAAGGTGACACGATTATGGTATTGTGAGAAGTTATTGTACCCGTTCACAGAGGATCGTAAGGTAGGCTTGGAGCATGGAATTGCGAGCCTAAGAATATTGATAGCTTTGAGACCTTAGATATATAAGGCTTTCTCGCGATAAGATTTTAAGTCGGTATGGATAAGAGTTAAGTGCGGCGAGTGGTTGAGGACCTATGCGGTCGCCTCATAGTTTGAAATGGAGTGGGATCAGTTGGTAGTAGTTTCGCTACGTGACAGGGTCACGAGGGTGCAAGACCCAAGTCTAGTTAATTGTTTTACGGGTTCGTGGACGCGTTCCACCGGAACCAGGTTGTGGGAGTCGGAAATGGTCTTATGTTGTTTAAAAGAGTGACTCCAAAAGATTGGAGGCCAGCATCGGTATGGAAGTTATGTATTTATACTAGTATGAGTTGGAAATACGGAAGGAGTACGACCAGTAAGAAAGATAACAACCAAGTGTAAAGGAATAGAACCTGAATCCATAAGAACCTTTCATGGTAACTATACCCGTGAGTGTTTGGGGTAGTAGATGAGCGGGTATATGAGATTTGCCCGGTGATGATACAGTCGTCAGACCCTAGTAGACCTAGTAGAGATGTTTATGACAGACTTTAAGGTCATTCTGAGTATGGACTAGTTGGCTTCGTGAGTGCCAAGGTTGACATCTTAGTATAAGTATTGTTATGTGGCCATGGGTGGCATATGTTGTATGAAGGGTGTAGTAAAAGGAGACTATGTCGCTATCTAATTAGATTGGACTCCGAAAGAACATTCGGGGACGAATGTTTCTAAGGGGGGAAGAATGTTACACCCCGTAATTCAAGGACATGTTTAAGAGAATGTACGTAAGGAACACAAGACTTGAAATTGGTACGAAAGGAAGAATTATTTTTCCGATGGAAAATCTTCCGAACGTCGGAAAGGAAAAATGTTCGTTGAGGAGAATTGGGTTCTCAAAATGTATTAATTGAGGATTATGGAATGTATTATCATTATGGAAATTTGTTTTTATGGAGTTTGTCACGTGGGGCCCACCCGAGGAATTTTAAGTTTTGCGGGGCCCACGAGGGTTACGGAATTTTATGGACGAATGAGAGGGCGACACGTGGCACCCCCTCATATGGTCTTGGACGAAATATATACAAGGTTAGAATGGTCATTGACCATGGTAGATGAACAAGTCTTCAAAGCTTGAGATTGTTGACTTGTCAACTTGTCCACTTGGCTTTACATTAATGATCTTCATCCAAGCCACACATTTGTGTTAATCTAAGCCTTCCATTGTGTTATATATACACTACACTAGTGCAAGACTAGTCTTCAACACTTAGAAAATTTCACAACATTTCTTACCCACAAGTGAGGCTCTCGGGTTTGTGACAAAGTCCCACACAAAATTTTGTAGTTTTGATCCATTATTCACAAGACTTTAATCCAAGGTCCCTAAGGGTATTGTAAGTATATCTCAATAGAAAGATTTCGAAAAAACGGCGTTTTCACGTTAGTCGCAAGGCGAAAACCTAAGGCATTTTCATAGGTTTTGATTGGAAATTGAAGAGAAGTTGGTTGTGAACTTCTAGAGGCTTCAAATAGCGGATTGGAGCGTAAAGGAAAGGAGCTAAGAATTGCTAAGGAGCGACTTTGAATCTTGGAAGTTATAAGGGCTTGTAAAGGTAAAATTCTTGTCGTTTTAGTAATTAAGATTACTTATTGTTGTAGCTATGGATATTAGCAATTATGAGATATATATTATGAAGTTGATAAGTGTTATGGATATTGGAACCCTAATCCGAAAACTAGTATGTTTAGCCTTGAGATTTCAATTCAATTGGATTATTAGTTTAATCGTGACATGTTATATAAAGAAGGAATTATAATTGTTAAAGTTGTTTATGACTATATAACATGTTAGACCTAAGAAGTTGGGTTGAAAAAGAATTGGAAAGAACTTTGTGTTATTGAATATGTTTAGCCGAGAATGGCTTTAAATATGGAACTAGTTTCGTATTAAGTTGTGGGGCGGAATTTTACACGTCCTGTTAAGGCATGTAATCCCCTTTGGTTAGCTGAATTGTTGAGCCTTAAATGTGGCGTGTTTGGTTATTGAATTTGGCCTTGAAAAATGTGGCAAAGTATGTAGAAACAAAGGAAGTGCTGTCCGATTTTCCGTAGAATTTAGTGACTTTGCACTTAGAATATTCTACGTTTAAAGCTAGAGGTTAATGGACGTATTATGGCCATATAGGTTGAAGTATTAAGAATAGCGTATTCTTCTTGAAGGATGGAATAGCTATCAAGGTTGAAGTACTTCGGAGCATTTTTCTATTTGTCGATAATCGTCGCGAGGTATGTGAACCTCTTCCTTCTTTTGACATGATTCTATGTATGGAATATACATGTAGTACTATTTCATGATTCCTTCTACTCTTAGAAGTTAAGAGGTATGTATGTTGATTTACTCTACGTAAAGGTTATGTCTAAGTTATCCTAAGTTCTTACCAAGTCTTATGGGGGATGTTGGTAAGAGTCGTTAGGAGGTATTTGGAGCCAAGTTGACTTGGCTAAGTTACGGCACAAATGAGAATAAGTATCGAACAAGCTACTGCAGCGTTAATAAAGGAAAATGTAATGACAATCAATTAAGTTAAAATGAGTAGAATTCTCCATCTGCATAGAAGCTAAGATAAGACAAAATTGTATTACATTTTCTAGATCATGGCTACTTGATTAAGATCGTTATAAATAAGTATAACTTATTCACAACGCACCAAAGTATATGTTATTTAATTTATAAGAATTTACGTATGAAGTTTTAAGACTATGAACCTCAAATTTTTAAAAGGTTAAGGGACTTTATTTTTCAAGTTATGGGACTTGATTCTTAAAGGAAGAAATGAATTGATTTAAAAGTATAGAATACTTGATTTGGAAAGTATTGATTTCTTGCCATTCTAAAGTTAAGAAACTTGTTTTCTTAAAAGTTAAGAGACTTGAAGTATTTTGAAAGCTATGTGATTTGATTTGAAATAAAGAAGGGCAAATTGTTTTAAAGGTACCAATTGCTTAAGGTTTTTAAGAAAGAAGTCACTTGATTTAGAAGCCTGTAAATGTATTTCTAAAAGGTATTGTGACTTGTCTTGAAAAGTAGATATGACTTGATACTACGGTTATTGGTATCTTGGAAGTTTTATTTGAAAAAGAGTCATTTTAAAGGAGTAGAGGTACGTAGTACATTGGGTTAAATTCCCGGATTTTATTATGACATTATCGCGTCCCAGAGATGGGCCGGGCAGTATACCTTTATGGGCAGACTATATGACATTATCGCGTCCCAGAGATGGGCCGGGCAGTATACCTTTATGGGCAGACTATATGACATTATCGCGTCCCAGAGATGGGCCGGACAGTATACCTTTATGGGCAGACTATATGACATTATCACGTCTCAGAGATGGGCCGGACAGTATACCTTTATGGGCAGACTATATGACATTATCGCGTCCCAGAAATGGGCCGGGCAGTATACCTTTATGGGCAGACTATATGACAGTATCGCGTCGAAGATGGCGGGCGATATACCTTTATGGGCGAACTATATGACATTATCGCGTCCCAGTTGGGCGTGCGGTATACCTCATGGGCAGACTTATGTGACTTTATCGCGTCCCAGTTGGTAGGCGGTATGGCGTCCTCGTAAAGGGCGGATTATGTTATGCAAGGTAAGTAAGTTATATGGTAATGAACTTGACGGTTTTTCCTAAGCGTATGCGTAAGAATGTGACTATAACTTTTATGTAAAAATGGGAAAAGATAATAAGATGCGATTAAGTTCACGAGATGGTAATGACACGGTAGGATCGATATTTACCCTTTTTATACTTGCCTGTCATTCTTTTATGCATTATGATTTGTTTCTGTACCTTATTTTCCGTTCCATATTAAATTTTTGTTATGCGACCCCGCCGAAACCGTTCATGTCGCGAGTTTAGGTACGATTGTGGATCCGCGAGCTTAGGATTACGGTTCGGCATTTTGAGATGGCTCGATGTTCGGAGCTTGTCGTCATGGTTATGTATATTGAAGTGCAGCGGGGCCTTGTCGTCATAGTATTTGTCCAAATCTTAGAGTGCATGTATTCATCGTAATTTGGGTGGCTAGAGTTGTTTTTTTACATTGTTAAACAGTGTAGACCCTTTCGGGTAAATTTTTATGTTATGGCAGCCTTATCGGCTTGGCCTTAGTTTAAAAAAAGAGTGTTATGTATCTTCCGCAGTTTGTTATGTTGTATGATTAGAAGGGTGCCCAGGTAGGGCACCAGTCGCGGCCCGGGGCCGGGTCGTGACAGATATAGGCACTCCGTGCAGTCTCACAATCTCTCTGATATACAATTTAGCATAATCCTCGGCGAAAGCGATCGTCTGGCCCGGCGAAAGTGGGCTGATTTAAACTGTCGACAATAACCGGATGGAATCATGCGTCCTCTGAGTGTGAGGTAACCCTGTAATAAAATCCATATTTACCACCTCCCACTTCCAAGTCGGAATATCAATAGCCTGCAATAGCCCACCGGGCTTCTGGTGCTCAACCTTGACCTGCTGACAATTAGGACACTGTGCAACAAAACTTGCCACGTCCCTCTTTAGGCCATCCCACCAATACACACATCTGAGGTCATGGTACATCTTAGTCGACCCTTGATGAATAGAATAACGAGCACTGCGTGCCTCCCCCAGAATCCGCTGACGAAGTCCTGTCACATCGGGAACACACAACCGACCCTCAAATCTTAGCACTCCATCAGGCGCTACCTCAAATAGACTCTTCTCTTCCTGAAGAGCTGCATCTCGATCTGATACCGTAATCGGATCCTCATCGCCGCCTCTTCACCTCCTCGCCGGCGATGGAAGACTGAAACCTCTCGAACCCGAACTCCATTACTATCGGAACCAATCAAGCGAACCCGAGGCTCGCTAGGCGATGTAACTCGCGAACCATGCCGCTTTTCTCTGCTGCACACGGCGGACTACCCGTCGATCTGCGACTAAGGGGCATCTGCAACTACATTGGCCTTCCCGGGTGGTATAGGATATCGACATCGTAATCCTTAGCGGCTCAACCACCGTCTCTGCGCAGTTCGGCTCCTACGGTGAAGATATCGAGACTCTTGTGAGTGTGTAAATATCCACATGAACTCCATATAAATAATGTCTCCGGATCTTGAGCATGAATCACTGCGGCGACTCTAAGTCATGTGTGGGATAGTTCTTCCCGTGCTTCTTTGTCGAGATCGTAGCTATAACTTTGCCGTCTTTGCGTCGATCTTATCGCGACCCGACCCGGCGGGCGCGATTAACGTCCTAATTGGACGTCATTACTGACCTGTCACTCTTAATCCATTTAATACAGATGTCTACATAAATTTGGCGACCGCAATCTGCTTTTACAACATATCCTAAAAGCGGGCGTAAGCAAGTGCGCCAAAACAACAAAACAACAGTCATAATAGGCTAGCCGACTAGGCTGCCACCAACCACATCACGCGCACAAAGGCATAAATCAAAACACGCAAGCCGGCAAGGCTGCTACTAGATAATGACATCAAACCCAAAACAAAGTACAAACATCCAACCCACAACTGTCTACAGACCTCTAAGAGTGTAATACTGACATATGACGGGACAGGACCCCGTCGTGCCCAAAATATGCATAAGTCTAAAAGAGATTCTGTACCAAAACGACAAGCTCTGGATCAAGGAGCTTCCCCAACAGCTGAGTAGGAACCTAGATCGGAGAGTCACCGAACAACACTGTGCGGGCATGAACGCAGCCAGGAAAGGGTCGATGAAATAATGTACTTAGTATGTAAAAATTGAAATACTTAAAATAAGGCCATAAATTTAACAAGTAAAATTGAGAGTCAACTGTATATATATAATGAGAGTCATATCAGAACTCATGAATGCCTACCATAAAATCATCATGTCCATATACCTGTCTGTAAATCTGTACAACGTGTCTCGGCCCTCTAAGGAGGGACTCGATGATATCTGTATATATATATATATATGTATGTATAACGTGTCTCGGCCCTGTAATGAGGGACTCGATGATATATGTATATATGTATAACATGTCTCGGCCCTGTAATGAGGGACTCGATGGAATTATCAATACAACATGTCTCGGCCCTGTAATGAGGGACTCGATGGAATTATCAATATAACATGTCTCGGCCCTGTAATGAGGGACTCGATGAAATTATCAATATAACATGTCTCGGCCCTGTAATGAGGGACTCGATGGAATTATCAATATAACATGTCTCGGCCCTGTAATGAGGGACTCGATGAAATGAGTAATAACACTTGGCACGAGCAGAATATCATGAGCAACCATATATAACTTAGATTATCGTTTGACTCTCAATGGAATAAGAAAAGGCATTATCATATCATATATCATTTAAGTAATCTTTTAGAAAATCAAGGCGCTTAGCGTATCACATATCATCTTTTGAAAAGTCAAGACACTAACTTATCATGAATCATTATTTGATTAAAACTAGCATTTGAAGGAATCACGTACGTCCGCCGTACTTTCATTAAAATCATGCCAAAGGAAGGAAGAAAGATTTTCATAAAATCATGCCAAAGAAGGAAAAGATAGTCTCACATACCTCTTAGGCGAACTAATCAGCTTGGTATTAAGGTATTCCTCGTCTAGTATTTCAACCTATGATAAGGAACAACATGCTCATCAATTCTATGATTCCTAATGTAAGTTATATGCTTAAAAGCTCCCTTATTTCTACAAAAAAAAATTGGGCAGCATTTCCTTTGTTTATATGCGTATCCACAATTTTCCAATAATCCAAATCAACCAACAATTCAACTCCAACTACAATCCAATCAAACCAACAATCCAATTTAAACCAACAATCCAATTCAAACCAACAATCCACCTTATTCCAGAATATAAAATTAACATCTTTCTACACTTTATCCTTTCGAGGCATGTATATGTAACTTATTTTAAATACCAAATTCAGCACATGTCGTCCTATTACGTTCAAAAAATTTCATCGACCTTTCGGCCAACACCTATTTCAATTTCAAAGCTTTTCCAAAATTCCTTACTTTCCAATTAATCTTCCAACAACTTCAATTAACAACTTTAACTTTAAACATCAAGGTTTCATCTAAATTTTCACATGCAATTAGTAATAACATACCAACACAATTACTCAATTTCAACGTACGCCAAGAATAAGTTCTAAATCGGTTTCGACCTCTCATTCACATGCATTGTCTTCTTTCCCTTTCTTCTTTGACATGGATAATTCTCCTAACTATAATATCAATTAATCTATCAAATATCAAGTAAAAGGGATACATTTTCACCAATAGAAGAAGAATTTCATACCTTAAAATTTTACCAAAACAGTCCCAAAAAACGTGACTGTCCAGATTTTTAGCCACTGCTTCGTCAGCTGAACTTGTAACGTCGATAACTCTCTACTCCAGTGTCCTATCGACGAGCGGTTTGTTGCGTTGGAAACTAGACTCGACGAAATTCATTTTAGGCTTTTGAAACACCCAAAAACTTCTAATATGCTAGGAGATATTCCCTTCCAAATTTGACTAAAAATCTGTCCAAAACAGTCCCGAAAATCTACCCACTGCCCAGCGATTTTTCAGCCTCTTTTCGTTGATTTTTTGCCCAAATTCTTCTCTTCTTTCAACCCAAAATGACATGCAACACTTCTACTATAATAACCCAACATTTATACATATTTTCCTTCACAAAATTTGTCCAAAAACTTAAGAAACCACAGCCCTAAAATCTGCCAGCAGTGGGACATTTTCCCCACTGTTTTGGTGCAATATTTGGCTTTAAAATGGTGGGACAATTTAACCCAAGAAGATGGAGTAACAAGCTAAATTTTCTTGCAAAGGAATGGAGATTTTCGATTAACTAGGGGGGAGAAAGGAGAGGAAAGAAATAAGTGTGTTCTTGTTTGTGGAAGAAAAGAACTTAGTGGATAGTTATTTAGGAATTTCAGATTTCATTTTTTTTTATACACTTAGCCCCCTTAAATGCCACACTTTGCTCCCTCTAAGTATTTATTTAACTAAACCAATCCCACTTCTTTTAATCTAATTTCCCATTGCCTTAATTTCTTATCATCGCACCTTATATACCTTACTAACTTAACGAAAAAAAAACAATTTGTTTATTTACACCACCATTTCTAAAGAGATTTTCGGCGTCACATTCGTCATTGTCAAAAATTAATCCGTATTAGCACGTAGAATATTTGTAATTTCGAAAATTGGAAATCCCAATCCTTAATGACGTTCTAAATCTTTGTCTTAACATACGAGGTGTAACATTCTTCCCCCCTTATAAACATTCGTCCTCGAATGTTCATAACAAGTCTCAAGTTCTAGAAATTTCGGCAGAGCCTCCTTCATAATTGTGTCTATCCATCTATATACAACAAACCAACAAATCCCATACACTTGACACAGTAAATTTACCTGAAAAGCTGTCATTTCCTACCATGACATTGTCCAGCAACATGGTATATCACAAAAATCGTCACAGATTCTAACAATTAGAGCTCAACATTTAATTAAAGGTATGAAGGAGAAAATAGTAGGTAAGCTTCATTTTCTATCTTTGGAAGGAAAAATTCAATCTCCATAACTATAGAGCAGATAACGTAGCATCACGGAATACCAATTCATAAGATAGAGACTACTGCAATTCATTTCACAAGTCGACACCTCATTCATGGTCTGGAAGGGATCTCTTCACTACTCGTAATTGTAAGCAAATCCACTTATTTTAACACTTATTCACTTATTTCTTACTTGTCGTACTTTTCATAATTTCAACATATTCTAGTATACATACGTAACCTCGGATATTGCTCCTGGTCCCAATCCTTGACGATACCATCCCTTATTCAGTATATAGAAGATTCTGAAGAGTTTCCTTACCTGACGTGGACCTAGTACCTCCAACACGGTCATCATACTTACTCAAACTCTTTCACTTCCCTTATGGCTTGACGCACCAAGTCAAGTCCGATTTACTCGATTTTTCCGCCAGAGCCATCATTTGTCTTTTGGAACATAAGCGCAACCTGATAATTATTAGGAAGAGGGGGGTTATCCTAATGACATAGCTCTATTGCACGATCTACGAGATGAAAGAGTAGAAACCAATCCTAAATGTCCGGCAGCCTCCTGCGTATAAGTATGGTGCACAACATTGTTATACCCCGTAGTTCCGGAGTATGTATGTAAGGACGTACGTACGAATGTATAAACCCTAATTAGGGTAAGAATGAAAGAATTGTTTTCCGACGGAAAATATTTCCGAACCTTGTGAAGGAAATTTTACGTTTTCGATATTTTATTCAATTATGGAATTTTTCCGAGAGATAAATATTTTGGACCAATAGGAGGGCGACATGTGTCACCCCAAGAAGCCATGTTGGACGTTCTTTTCAAGACAAGTGGGCAAGACAAGTGGCCAAAAGTCTTGCATGGCATTTGCAAGACTAAGTGGACGTTTTTTTCATAGTAGTGGGCTAGTCAAATGGTCAAAGTCTTGCATGGCATTTGTGGGACAAGTGGAGAAAGGAACCGACACAAACAATCTATACCATACACATGTTTCAATCCTAACCCTTGGTTATCCTATATAAACACCTCTAGTTGATGAAAATCTTCCACACTTAGAACATTTAAGACTTGAAAATATTTTTTCTCTCTTTTCTTGTTGTTCTCGTCCAAAGCCTCAATATTTGAGAAAATGTTGTCCAAAAATTCTTAAACTTATAAGTGTTCTTCCTTAATGTATTAGGAAGATTATTAACCAAGAGTTAGACAAAATTTCACACCCCTAGCCTCAAAAACCTTCACAAAGCCGAGAGTGGGCAGATTTGGAACTTTAGTGTTCTTCACTTTTTGGAGTTAATTCTTGAATAGAAGTTGGTTAGGAACTTCTAAGGGTGACTTGTGGTGGTTTGGAACACAAAGATTTGGAGCTAAAACTCAAAGATTTGGAGCTAAGACTTGCTTTGGAACGACTTTAAGTTCTTGGATATTTTTGGGCTATTATTGAGGTAATGAACCTTAACCTCTTTGTGAAGTTGATTATTATGTATATTGGATATTATACATATATTGAAAGTATATTATGGAATATAAGATTTAAGGAAAGATTTGAATCTTGTTAAGATGTTAAAAAGGAGAATTGACATATTAGCCATTAAAATGGTAAATGTATCCATTACTTGACTAAGAAGTTAACAACAAAGAAACTATAACTTATATAAAGATTGGAATATAAGTTGAAGGACTAATGAAGTAATTGGATAAGTAAAATTGTAAAAGTTGGCCAAGGACCCCAACTTAAGGACTGTATTTACTTTGGACCGTATTTACTTTGGACCGTATTTACTTTGGACTGTATTTACATTGTTGTTATGAAGGAGAGATTGTTAATCGCGTTCCGTTTGGGCGTGTTATCCCCTTCTTTAATTATTGTTGTTATGAAGGAGAGATTGTTAATCGCGTTCCGTTTGGGCGTGTTATCCCCTTCTTTAATTATTGTTGTTATGAAGGAGAGATTGTTAATCGCGTTCCGTTTGGGCGTGTGATCCCCTTCTTTAAATTTCGGAATTATTGCGCCTTATTTATGGCATGTTGGTTACTATTATCGGGCCTTGATAAAGGTGGATAATTGAGTAGAAACGGGGGAAGTGCTGCCCAATTTTCCATAGAATAAGAATCGTACTTAGAGGAATTCTACGTAAAACTAGAAGTTGATAGGCGTTTTTTGACTATTATAGGTTGACACTCTGCGCGCGACATATCCGACTTGGCAAGTGGATTTAGCCGAGGAGGTATGTGATTCTTCCTATACTCTTGAGCATGATATTTGTGAAATATATATATAGTACGGTAGACGTACGTGTGTAAAATGAATTTGGTTTATTTGAAACATAAAGTGTTATAATAGCTTTATGGGAAGTTAGTTATAACGACTTTATGAAAACAAAAGAATGGTTTTATTATTGGATTAAAAATGGTAACCTGATTTTGGGAAAGGATACGTAACTTGAGTTTAAAAGTATAAGTAACTTGTTTTCAAATATCGAACTTTTCTTGATAGGAAAATATAAGTGGCTTGGTTTTAAAAGGGTAAGAGTACCTTGATCTTAAAAGAGTTAGTTTCTTGGGTTTTAAAAGTATACTTGACGTTGTTTTAAAAAGTGTAAGCCACTTGGTTTAAAAAGTATAAAGTACTTGATTTAAACATGGACGTGTTTGGTTCTGCGGATATTAGTATCGAGTTGTTTTTACGTAAAAAGAGATCTTTTCGAAAGAATTAAAGTACGTAGTATTTTAGGGTTAAAACCCGGATTGTTGGCACAAAATGGGAGTACTTGAGTTTTTATAAACGATGAATCAATTTACATGTTAATGAAAGTCTAAAAGTATGTTGAACTTGCCTATCCTAGTTGTGATAGCTTTTGTTGTGCAAATATTGTATTTCTATACCACCGCGTCTCTCGATGGGTAGTGACTTGTTGTGAACTTACTTGGGCGTCTGCAGCGGTGACGGAGGATTCCACGGGTATGCTTCCATTGTTATTATCACATGGGTATGTCTACACCGATGAGGGATTCCGGGGGCATGTGACCATTATTGTTGGCGAAGTCTCGTGACTTACGGTTGTGATCTGGTGGTTAGCCTAGTTACTTGCCCCGTCAGCTACGTGGCGCAGACGGATCTGGTAGAGGCTATCACACTTGCACACGCGTGTCGACCGGCGAGTCAGTGTTTGGACGAAGTTTCGTGACTTACGGTTGTGATCTGGTGGTTAGCCTAGTTACTTGCCCCCGTCAGCTACGTGGCGCAGATGGATCTGGTAGAGGCTATCGCACTTGCCACGTGTCAGCTTCGTGATATAGTTATTTAGTATTGTTGGTACGGCTTTGGTAGTTGGATTTCGTACTTGCCCCGGTCAGTTGATGATGCAGGTTGGATCGGTAGCTATGCGCCGTACTTGCCGTGCGGTTTATGACAGGTGGGACACGGTGTTCGTGTGTACTCGCGGTGTTATTATATCATAGAGCTGGCGGTGAGGAAGGTATTCCACGGGCATGATTGATGTTGTGGGCGTGAGACCCATAGTTATGTTTGAGTGATGACTTTGAGGGCGTGAGTCCCTGACTTGACTGCTTATATATTGTGGACTGTAGTTTGGTTATCATACATGTCCCTTGCTTTATATAGACTGTTATGATTTCATTCTGATATTTTGATTTCACATACTTGGTACTGTTGTCGACCTCCTTGAAGTGCGTTCTCTGCGCGAGTTGAGGTACGTAGCTTGCTGATCCGCACTCTTAGGATCACTGTTCAGCTCTTGTAAAGCTCCATTTCTCCGGAGGCTTTGTCTTTTGGTACGATTCCCTGAGGTTGTAGACTTTTGTACATTCAGGGGGTATGGCAGGGCCCTGTCCCGTCATAGTGGTTACACCTTCGTAGAGGTCTGTAGTCCTGTTGTAAAGTTGGGATGTAACTGTTCACTTTTGGTATTTATATGCATGCCGAAAGGCAACTTTTCTTTGGATAGACTGTTCTTATCTTACACTGTTTCATGTTTGCAAGTTTATATGCCGCTGGTTACTCTGATGTATGTCTACTTGGGTGCCCGGGTAAGGCACCAGTCACGGGCCCGGGAACGGGTCGTGACAAAAGTGGTATCAGAGCAGTTAGTCCTCGGAAAGTGTCTAGACCGTGTCTAGTAGGGTCTTGATTATCGGTGTGTTGTGCACCACATCTATAATCAGGAGGCTGCAGGACATTTAGGATTGGTTTCCATTCTTCTCACTCTGAGATCGTGCCTTAGAGCTGTGTTATAAGTTGGACCCCTCTGACGTACTTCTTTTTACCAGTTATGCCTCTGCGAAAGGCAACCAGGGCCCAGAAGGGCAAGGCAGCAGGAGGAGTTACGAGTAGAACACAGAGGAGTGCGATGGCGCAGGCCCGGTCATTACCCGAGGTAATACCTCAGACGGCGAGTTCCGGCGCGCCGGCCCAGCGAGGTTTAGAGCGCGGCGGTGGCTACTAAGACCACGGTACACGAGTCTCAGTTCGCGACCGAGGCCGAGGATATGAGTTACAAGGAGATGGCGATTACTAGCTAGGCTTGTGGCGAGGAATGAGGGCGAGCGTGAGGCGGCGATTCCGGTAGTACGGTGGTTCACCCTAGATCCGATAGTTGGAGACCGGGACTTCGAGTTGCGATCCACGAGTTCTATGGATCGAAGCGAGAAGATCCTCGAGTTTATTCGGCAGTGCGGCGGATCATGAAAGTGATCAAGGCCTCGGAGGCAGTCGGTGGTACTAGGTTCACATCGGCGCGTGATCTGCTGATCGTGGTTTGATTCGTGGGAGCTGTCGGGAGAGCATGCACTTCGGTAGTATGGGACGAGTTCGGAGGCATTTCTTACATTTCTTGCCTCGCGATGAGAAGAGCTCGGGCGAATAGATTTATGATGTTGAGACGAAGCGGACGGACGGTTGGGAATCTGATATAGAGTTTGACTCGTTGGCTCGTTATGTCCCGCTTTAGTGGCGGACATGGAGGATAAAGTGCCGCTATGTCACATGGCTCGATGATTATTTAGCGGAGGTTGCACAGAGTAGCTCTTCACGGGCATGGACATTGCGCGTCGAGCTTATGCACGGGGATTGAGAGCGTAGAGGCCGGCGTGGACCGAGATCAATAGAAGAGGCCGGGGATGCGCGGTCGCCCGGTAACTCAGGAGACAGACCGCCTCAGCAGCAGGCTAGTTATACACCTCCGCCCGATGCAGTGGTCCTCCACGATCTTGAGCGTCCAGGTATTCGAGCGGTCGAGCTCCTGGGTTTGATTTTCAGGGAATAGGAGTACTCGCCGGATGAGGCCACCCGTATCTCAGTGTGGCCGTTGTGGTAAAACCCATAGGGAGGAGTGTCATGCTAGTTTGGGAGATTGCTATACTTGCGGCCAGTAGGGCCATTTTGCGAAGAAGTGTCCGACCAGAGGTAGCGCGGCAAAGGGATAGTGAAGTAGTAGTTACAGGTATATCCTTAACCCTCTAGAGATTTGTATGCGTAATATGATGATTTTATGTTAAAGTGTTATGTTTGGATAGCACTGTGTAGAATTGTGATTTAGAGAACATGGTTAGTTGAAAAGGTAAGTTTAGGGGCAGGGAAATTGTGAGCCTTAAAATATTATAACAGTTGAGACCTTAGAGGTAAGGCCGTCTTGAGTAAAAGATTTTACAGTTAGCATTTGTCGAAGTACTTGGTATGCGTGAAATGTATTGTGGGATAATTCCATAGGTCGAGCAAGATTAAAGTGGTGATTTTCATGACGAGAATAGTAAGATTGTCCCGGACGGGGAACAAGAATTTAGAGCGATAATGGGTCGGGTTGAGGCAAGATCGCGGGTCAACCCGCGGCCCGAATTGAGGTGGGGTCAGTTTGAGGTAATCCCGCTAGGTGATAGGATCACGAGGGTGTTAGGCCCAGGTTTAGGTAACCATCGTACGAGTTCATGGATGCGTTCGACCAGTAGTCGGGCCGATGAGGTCAGCCCATCTTGTCTTTCAGTCAGGACTGTTTACTCGGCGGAGGGTTATGCGATATGTTATATATCAGGAAGGTTGTAAGGCTGCACGGGGTTCCTACTTTTATTTTATGACAGACAGTGGAGCCCAGTTTACGGCTATTTTCTTTTACGAGGTTTTACGGTGGGGTTAGGAACTTCGGTGAGTCTCGATGTGCATTCACCCTCGGGCCGACGGACAAACAACACGTTTTATCCAAACATTTGAGGATAGGTTACGGGCCGGTGTTTTGATTTCAGGGGAGCGGTGAGGATTATTTGCCTCGTGTTGAGTGAGTATTATAATAGCTACCATTTCAGTGTTCGGATGGCACCTTATGAAGCCTTGTATGGGCAGAAGTATAGGTTGCCGGTCGATTGGTTCGATGTTGGCAAGGTTCAGATAGTTGGTCCATACTTGATTCAGCAGAATGTGGATAAGGCGAAACTTATCCAGAAGAGGTTATTAGCAGCTCAGAGTCAACAGAAGTTTTGCGGATAATCGGCGTCAACACTTGGAGTTCAGGTTGACGGTGGGTCTTCTTGAAGGTACCACCCCGGAAGGGTGTGAGATTTGGAAAGCGAGGAAACTTAGCAGAGGTACTTTGGGCCTTTTGGATCATTTGTAGAATAGGCGGGTTGCTATAAGTTAGCAATCTTGTCCGACTTAGGAAGCGATGCGTCCGGTCTTTCATGTTGCTATAATTTGGAAGAGTATCGGAGATTCATCCAGAGTATTCCCAGTTAATGACAACCAAGTTGAAGATAGTAACCCCGAGATTTTAAAAAGCAAGCAATAGCGAAATGTGATATGTATATTAGGAAGAGTTCGAGTGTACGAGGAGGGTACGACGAGTAAAAAAAGAGGCGAAGATGTGTTAAGAAGATGGAAGTGTCCTTTTTATAAGTAAAGATGTGAAGAAAGTATCCTTTAAACCATGGGTGGAGCTAATAGTATTGCTATACGCTTTAGAGATGATTCTTCGTTGGCTCGGATGTGAGTTTTTGCGCGTACGTTGTATTATGGCCATGTTTGGCATAATTGGTTTCGTAAGTATAGTAGGGAAGACTATACCGGCACATGTATGTTTGGAGACTTGGAAGGAACATTCAGGACGAATGTTTCTAAGGGGGGAAGAATGTTATACCCCGTAGTTCCGGAGTATGTATGTAAGGACGTACGTACGAATGTATAAACCCTAATTAGGGTAAGAATGAAAGAATTGTTATCCGAGGAAAATATTTCCGAACCTTGTGAAGGAAATTTTACGTTTTCGATATTTTATTCAATTATGGAATTTTTCCGAGAGATAAATATTTTGGACCAATAGGAGGGCGACATGTGTCACCCCAAGAAGCCATGTTGGACGTTCTTTTCGAGACAAGTGGGCAAGACAAGTGGCCAAAAGTCTTGCATGACATTTGCAAGACTAAGTGGACGTTTTTTTCATAGTAGTGAATAGTCAAATGGTCAAAGTCTTGCATGGCATTTGTGGGACAAGTGGAGAAAGGAACCTACACAAACAATCTATACCATACACATGTTTCAATCCTAACCATTGGTTATCCTATATAAACACCTCTAGTTGATGAAAATCTTCCACACTTAGAACATTTCAAGACTTGAAAATATTTTCTCTCCCTTTTCTTGTTGTTCTCGTCCAAAGCCTCAATATTTGAGCAAATGTTGTCAAAAAATTCTTAAACTTATAAGTGTTCTTCCTTAATGTATTAGGAAGATTATTAACCAAGAGTTAGACAAAATTTCACACCCCTAGCCTCAAAGACCTTCACAAAGCCGAGAGTGGGCAGATTTGGAACTTTAGTGTTCTTCACTTTTTGGAGTTAATTCTTGAATAGAAGTTGGTTAGGAACTTCTAAGGGTGACTTGTGGTGGTTTGGAACACAAAGATTTGGAGCTAAATGTCACGACCCGTTCCGGGGCCCGTGACTGGTGCCTTACCCCGGGCACCCTAGTGATACAACATCAGAGAAAAACCAGCGGAAATAAAAACTTAAGCATTTAAATAGACATGGATCAAGATAAAGAAAATAGGCCAACCAAAACGGTTGCCTTTCAACATATATATATGTATAGACATTTGAACAGTTACAATCCTTACAACGCCACTTGTGGCGAGTGCTCTGGACCTCTAAGATTTATCTGACAACTATGGCGGGACGGGGCCCGCCATACCACGAATGTACAAGAACCTACGGACATCGAGGTAACATGCAAAGATAAGCCTCAGAAGGAAAGGAGCTTCCCAGGCTGAAAGGTGATCCTAAACGCGGGGATCGACAGCCGATGTACCTCTACCTGCGGCATGAGCGCCCGAAGGAGAGTCGATACAAGTACAGTATGTGAAGCGTAAAATCGTAAATGAAATCATAGCGATCTATATAAAGCGGGAGACATGTATGATAACCAAACTACGATGCCACATATAAACAGTCATATCAAGTCGGGGACTCACGCTCCAAATCATCACTCGTGCGTGGAATTCCTTCCTCACCGCTGGCGATGCATGATATAACAACACTAAGGAGTATATGTGAACACGAGTCCTACAGGTCAATAAAACCGTCGGGGCAAGTATAACTACCAGATCCGACCGTACAATATCTTGTACAACCACGTCATGAAGGCGACCGTGGCAAGTGCAATAGCCTCCACTCGCTGCGCCGCGTAGGCGGGGCAAGTGAATCGGCTACGCAGATCACAACCGTAAGTCACGAAGCTCCATCCAAATCTTGACTCGCGCGAAGGCGACCGTGGCGGTGCAATAACCTATACGGATCCACGTCGCGTAGGCGGCGGAAGCAAGTAAACAGCTACGCACCGATCACAACCGTAAGTCACGATGCCGCGCGCGAAGGCGACACGTGGCGGTGCGATAACCTATACCAGATCCACTGCGTCACGTGGCGGCGGGGCAAGTAAGCTACGCGCGCGATCCTGGCCGTAAGTCACGATACTTCGCCATAAATAACCATAATGGTCACGTGTCCACATCATCGGTGTAGACATGCCCATGTAATAATAATAATGGGCGTGCGGTGGAATCTTGATCGCTGCGATGCGTCAAGTAAGTTCTCAACAAGTCAACGACCCTCGGCGAGAGAGCGGTAGAATAGAAACACAATTATTGCACAACAAAGACTATCTCAATAAGCATAGGCAAGTTACCCAACAACAAGCATAGGCGAGTTACACAACAACAAGCATAGGCAAGTTACACAACAAGCATAGGCAAGTTATACACAACTCAAAGTACTTTCATTTTAAGTCAAAAATCAGGAGTTAACCACTAAGTACTACGTCGTTAAATTCCTTTTAAAGAGATCCATTCCTTTTATAAAAGTCACCCGATACGTAGTATAAAATAGAGTGACTCACATTTTAGGTAAACCAAAACACTTTCCTTTTCAACCACATTCTTTTCCCTAAGGTTCGGTTGCCTAATTTCAATTACTCAAGGCTCTTTATTTTAGAAAAGTTTCATAGTTCAATGTCTTAATCTCTTTTAAAACATTTGAGTAACATATGCCTTATATGAGTGTAGGTTATTCTTATTCATAATCAATCTTATTAAGCGACCATGATCTAGGAAATGTAATATCATTTTGTCTCATCTTAGTTTCTATGCGGATGGAGGTTTCTCGGTTTTAATAATACTTCATTATTCATTACATTTTCCTTTATTAACATTGCTAGTGGTTTTATCGATACTCATTACGATTTAGAAATCGATAAAACATTATTCCTTTTAAAACCAAGTACCCATTACTCACGAATGAGGTTTCACATTGTTAACAAACTTCATATCAATACAATTAAGTCAAGTCTCTTATCTTTTAAGATTAAGTCTCTTAACTTCTAAAAATCAGTAAACCATTCTTTTTATCTCTCTTAAGACGTTATACCTAACTTCCCATAAAGCTAGTATAACTCTTATGTTTTCAAAACCAAGTATTACTCTTCTTTCAAAAAGGTTTCTTATTTCCTTTGAAATACTTCAAGATTCTTCTTATTAGGGCTTAAGTCAAAAGACATTGTAACACTACATTCGATTAACACGTCGTCTACCGTACTATATCTATATTCCCTTTAAAATATTTCAAGGTTCTTATTATTCAGGCTTAAGTCAAAAGACATTGCCGTACAACTATATTCAGTTAGCACACGTACATCTACCATATAATATATACATATTATTCAGGTTTAAGTCAAAAGACATTGCCACACGTACGTCTACCGTACTATATGTATTCTTTTTAAAATACTTCATGCTCAAGAGTATAGGAAGAATCACATATCTCGCGACGATTATCGACTATAAGCAAAGCGCTCCACGGCTATAACGGCTAGCCTTGTCCACCTTCTAAGTAGCACATGCTACTTGCGAACATTCGACGATGAAGGTTATCACCATCAGTAAATACGGTTTTAATCTTGACTCTAATATTCTTACGATGTGATTTGGTTCAAGTCTATTACGTAATATCCTTCTATTATAGTTCAATACTCCTCTAGGAATCTTATATTGATTTCAATTCAACTACAGTATGTAATTTCCAATTACACTAGAAGGATAGGATTATTTACCTCGATGAGCCCAAAATTATCCAAGTTTAATGTCGCTCCTGAGCACCGTTTAGCTCTACTCGAGTGCTTCAATCCGCTCCAAACAACCCTTAGAAGTTCTACGCCTTCTACTAAACACTTCAACCGACTATGAAGGTTTTCCTTAGGGTTTCGTTTAGTGGCTAAAGTAAAGTATAATAGTATTTTCCGGGCTTTTCGTATAGAGGGTACTTGGAAATACTACAAAGGTTTTGGGCTAGAATATTTGGGCATTATAACAATACTTGGAGAGTATTTCTACACCACAAAGTGGGGTATTATACGAAAACAACTAGGCTAGGGGGGGGGGAGTGCCCTCTCGGCCAAGCCTCACTCAAGGGGGGGGAGGGGGGAGGGGTGATTTGGACGAGAGCTTTGAGAGGGAGGGAGTATTTTGAGACTTAGAAAGATTGCTCAAGTTTGGATGAAGAAAGTCTTCAACTTAGAGGGGTATTTATAGGTCAAGAAATGACCAACCAATGGCCAAGATTCATCCAAGTGTAAGGCAAGTGTAGGGCTAGATTTTAACCATGTGGACCTTATCCATCTACCACACCAACTTGCACAAATATCCTACTCAACCCAAGGCACAAAAAGCGTGCCATTGTCTTGCCTTTGCCGTCCACTTCCAATGTGAGGGTGACACATGTCACCCTCCCGTTGGTCCAAAATGTTTCGTCTCTCAGAAAAATCCTCAAAAATTAAAAATGACATAGCCGGAATTTTCCCTTCGCAAGTTTAGTAAAACGTTTCGTCGAAAAACGATTCTTTTCGGCACTTGTGCCCAAATTTCGAACCTATGCCTACTTTAAGGCTTCAATTTTTATCGTGCGCCCTCACGTACATACTGCGGAAATACGGGTATAACATTCTCCCCTCCTAGAAACATTCGTCCGAATGTTCCTTCTCAAGACGGATAACGATAAAGTTCTTCTTAACAAGTTGCGATGCCACGCTGGCCACAAAATAACACGCGTTCTCTTCCTTCCTTACTCGTCACTTCTACCGAACACTTGAACTCTTTTAGTATACGTACCACACTTTAGCCATCGCTTTAGTTTCCAAAACTTTGGAGTCACCACCTCGAACTTGGTCCTCTTACTAGCCTCGATCTCGCCAAGGCTATTCGGCCTTCACGATCCGCACGGTCGAACATATCCACGAACTCATCGATGGTCATCTAAACTTGGGCCTAGCACCCTCGTGACCCTACCACTGGCGGGACCACGGAGCCGACCCTACTCGAAAGCAGGCCGCGGGTTGGCCCGCATGCCCCAACCCGACCTACTTAACGTCAAGCTCTTGTTCCACGATCGGAACAATCTTACCTATCTGGTCATGAAAGCTACCACTTCCATTTCACACTACCGAGGACTTATCACCTGATACATTCTAGGCATAAAATGCACTCGACAAGGATCACTTGCAAAATCTTGTACTCAAGCGGCGCTTACATCTAAGGTCTCAGCTGTAATATTCTAAGGTTCATCATTTTCTCACCCCGAGCTTACCTTTCTCACTAACGGGTTTCTAAATCACAATTTAGCACAAAGTTATCGAACATAACACTTAACACATTATTATCACACAGTACATACAAGTCTAGAGGGTTAAGGATATACTGAAAATAGGCGGTTCAAAGGACCGCTAAAGCGGAACTCCCGCGACCTCTGGTGGCGGCCGGTGTGTGTACATCTGCCTAGCTATGGAAGGTGAAGAACCATGGCCCGATCTAGTAGTGCGTGCTATCCGCGATTACTACCCACTGGTCGGATCTCGTCAAATGGCCTGTCGGCGCAAGTATAACAATCTCCCAAACGATCGACATTCCTCATAGGCATTACCACGATGGTCACACCGAGATACGGGTGGCCTCGTCCGTGAACACTTACTCGCGAAGATCTGAAACACAGGAGCCACGACTGCTCTGAATATCCGAAGGATCAGAAAGTGTGGAGGACCACTCTGTCTTGGCGGAGTACATAACTAGTCTCTTGGCGAGGCGGTTCGCCTCAAAAGTCACCAAAGGACCTGCTGTTACGGCCTCTTCTGCGATCTCGGTCATTCCGTCGATTCCTCCGCTCCTCGCATCAGTGCGTAAGCTGCGTGCGGGCAATGTCCATGCGGTGAAGAGCTACGAACAACTCTACGCTAGGTAATCATCGAGCCACGTAACATATCGGTGCACTCGATCCTCCATACTAGCTACTAACGCGGGGACGTCACGGGCGATGAGTCGAACTCCACATTGTACTCCCGAATCGCGCGGATTACGCGCAACACCAAAATCTGTCGGCGAGCCCTCGCCATCTGTGGAGGCAAGAAATATGCAAGAAATGCCTCTGAGAACTCGTTCCACACAGCTGGAAGTGCATTCTCTCCCCGGGACAGCTCCCACGAATCAAACCAGTCGACTGCGGTATCACGCAGCCGATGCGAACCTAGGACCACTGACTCGGTCTCCGATGCCTTGATCACTCTCATGATCCGCTGTAACTGTCGAATGAATTCCTGCGGATCATCCTCAGGTCTCGACCCATAAAAGTCTGGCGGGTTACGTCTCGAGAAAATCCGTAGCCTCAAACTATCGAACTAGGTTGAACGGCTGGTGCTTCTTTGGGCTGCTGCGTCGGCCTATCCTCAAGTCGGCCTGACCACGGCCGTTGGCGGGCCCACTCGCGTAACTCATCTCTTACGCTCCGGTGTGGGGTGGAGGCTCAGTCTTGTGGTCTGTAGAGGCTGCCATTGCTCTACTCGCGACTCCTCCTGCCTTGCCGCCACGGGCGGGTTGCCTTGCGCGGAGGCATAGCGGTGAAAGCGAAATGCGTCGGAGGTCCAACTTATCACCTGCGGCTAAGGCACGATCTCGGAATGAGAAGAATGAAACCAATCCTAAGCGTCCTGCGACCTCACGCTTATAGATGTGGTGCACAACACATCGATAATCGAACTACTAGACACGGTGCATAGACACTTTCAGAGGACTAAGCGCTCACGATACCACTTTTGTCACGACCGTTCGGGGCGTGATCGTGCCTACCGGGCACCCTAGTGATACAACATCGAGAAAAACGGCGGAAATAAAAACTTAAGCATTTAAATAGACATGGATCAAGATAAAGAAAATAGGCCAACCAAAGCGGTTGCCTTTCAACATATATATATGTATAGACATTTGAGCGATTCTACAATCCTACAGCCACGCTTGTGATTACTGGACCTCTAAGATTTATCTGACAACTATGGCGGGACGGGGCCCGCCATACCACGAATGTACAAGAACCTCTGGACGTCGGTAACATACAAAGATAAGCCTCAGAAGAACGGAGCTTCGAGGCTGAAGGTGATCCTAAGCGGGGATCGACAACCGATGTACCTCTACTGCGGCATGAGCGGCCCCGAAGGAGAGTCGATCTAACAGTACCAAGTATGTGAAGCGTAAAATCACGTAAATGAAATCATAGCGATCTATATAAAGCGAGACATGTATGATAACCAAACTCTGATGCGCATATAAGCGATCATATCAAGTCGGGGACTCGCGCCTCCAAATCATCACTCGTGCGGTGGAATTCCTTCCTCGCTGCTGGCGATCATGATATAACAACGAGGGTATATGTGAACACGGGTCCTACAGGTCAATAAAACCGTGCGTGGCAAGTATAACTACGGATCCGCCGTACGATAATCTTGTACAACCGTCATGAAGGCGACGCGTGGCAAGTGCAATAGCCTCCGCGGCTCCACTGCGCCACGTGGCGGCGGGGCAAGTGAATCGACTACGCGCAGATCCTGGCCGTAAGTCACGGCTCCGTCAAATCTTGACTCGCGAAGGCGACCGTGGCGGTGCAATAACCTATACGGATCCACTCGTCACGTGCGTGGCGGCAGTAAGCGAGCTACGCGCGATCCTGGCCGTAAGTCACGATACTTCGCGCGAAGGCGACACGTGGCGGTGCGATAACCTATACCAGATCCACTGCGTCGCGTGGTGGCGGGGGCAAGTAAGCAGTACGCGCCCGATCCTGGCCGTAAGTCACGATCTTCGCCATAAATAACCATAATGGTCACGTGTCCACATCATCGGTGTAGACATGCCCATGTAATAATAATAATGGGCGTGCGTGGAATCTTGATCGCTGCGATGCGTCGAGTAAGTTCTCGACAAGTCAGCGACCCTCCATGAGAGCGGTAGAATAGAAACACAATTCTTGCACAACAAAGACTATCTCGATAAGCATAGGCAAGTTACCCAACAAGCATAGACAAGTTACACAACAACAAGCATAGGCAAGTTACACAACAAGCATAGGCAAGTTATACCTGACTCAAAGTACTTTCATTTTAAGTCAAAAATCCGGGTGTTAACCACAAGTACTACGTCACGTTAAATTCCTTTTAAAGAGATCCATTCCTTTTATAAAAGTCACGATACAGTAGTATAAAATAGAGTGACTCACATTTTAGGTAAACCAAAACACTTTCCTTTTCAACCACATTCTTTTCCCTAAGGTTCGGTTTGCCTAATTTCAATTACTCGAGGCTCTTTATTTTAGAAAAGTTTCATAGTTCAATGTCTTAATCTCTTTTAAAACATTTGAGTAACATATGCCTTATATGAGTGTAGGTTATTCTTATTCATAATCAATCTTATTAAGCAGCCATGATCTAGGAAATGTAATATCATTTTGTCATCTTAGTTTCTATGCGGATGGAGGTTTCTTGGTTTTAATAATACTTCATTATTCACTACATTTTCCTTTATTACTTATTAGTGGTTTGTCGATACTCATTCTGATTTCCGAAATCAGTAAAATATTATTCCTTTTAAAACCAAGTACCCATTACTCACGAATGAGGTTTCACATTGTTAACAAACTTCATATCAATACAATTAAGTCAAATCTCTTATCTTTTAAGATTAAGTCTCTTAACTTCTAAAAATCAGTAAACCATTCTTTTTATCTCTCTTAAGACGTTATACCTAACTTCCCATAAAGCTAGTATAACTCTTATGTTTTCAAAACCAAGTATTACTCTTCTTTCAAAAAGGTTTCTTATTTCTTTTGAAATACTTCAAGATTCTTCTTATTCAGGCTTAAGTCAAAAGACATTGCCGTAACACTACATTCAGTTAACACACGTACGTCTACCGTACTATATCTATATTCCCTTTAAAATATTTCAAGGTTCTTATTATTCAGGCTTACGTCAAAAGACATTGTCGTACAACTATATTCAGTTAGCACACGTACATCTACCATATAATATATACATATTATTCAGGCTTAAGTCAAAAGACATTGCCACACGTACGTCTACCGTACTATATGTATTCTTTTTAAAATACTTCATGCTCAAGAGTATAGGAAGAATCACATACCTCGCGACCATTATCGACTATAAGCAAAACGCTTCACGGCTATAACCCGGCTAGCCTTGTCCACCTTCTAAGTAGCACATGCTACTTGCAGAACATTCAGCCAATGAAGGTTATCAGTCTACTGTAAATACAGTTTTAATCTTCAACTCTAATATTCTTCTGATGTGATTTCAGTTCAAGTCTATTCTGTAATATCCTTCTATTATAGTTCAATACTCCTCTAGGAATCTTATATTCATTTCAATTCAACTACAGTATGTAATTTCCAATTACACTAGAAGGATAGGATTATTTACCTCGATGAGCCCAAAATTATCCAAGTTTAATGTCGCTCCTGAGCAACGTTTAGCTCCTACTCCGAGTGCTCCAATCCGCTCCAAACAACCCTTAGAAGTTCTACGCAACTTCTACTAAACACTTCAACCGACTATGAAGGTTTTCCTTAGGGTTTCGTTTAGTGGCTAAAGTAAAGTATAATAGTATTTTTCGGGCTTTTCGTATAGAGGGTACTTGGAAATACTACAAAGGTTTTGGGCTAGAATATTTGGGCATTATAACAATACTTGGAGAGTATTTCTATACCACAAAGGTGGGTATTATACGAAAACAACTAGGCTAGGGGAGTGCCTCTCGCTGGGGAGGGTGATTTGGACGAGAGCTTTGAGAGGGAGTATTTTGAGACTTAGAAAGATTGCTCAAGTTTGGATGAAGAAAGTCTTCAACTTAGAGGGGTATTTATAGGTCAAGAAATGACCAACCAATGGCCAAGATTCATCCAAGTGTAAGGCAAGTCTATGGCTAGATTTTAACCATGTGTACCTTATCCATCTACCACACCAACTTGCACAAATATCCTACTAACCCAAGGCACAAAAGCGTGCCATTGTCTTGCCTTTGCCGTCCACTTGCTTCGATGTGAGGGTGACACATGTCACCCTCCCGTTGGTCCAAAATGTTTCGTCTCTCGGAAAAATCCGCAAAAATTAAAAATGACATAGCCGGAATTTTCCTTCGCAAGTTTAGTAAAACGTTTCGTCGAAAAACGATTCTTTTCGGCACTTGTGCCCAAATTTCGAACCTATGCCTACTTTAATGCTTCAATTTTTATACGTACGCCCTCACGTACATACTCTGGAAATACGGGGTATAACATTCTCCTCGTAGAAACATTCGTCGAATGTTCCTTCAAGACGGATAACGATAAAGTTCTTCTTAACAAGTTGCGATACGCCACACCGCCACAAAATAACACACGTTCTCTTCCTTCCTTACTCGTCGTGCCATACCGAACACTTGAACTCTTTTAGTATACGTACCACACTTTAGCCATCGCTTTAGTTTCCAAAACTTTGGAGTCACCACCTCCAAACTTGGTCCTCTTACTAGCCTCAATCTCCCTTAAGGCTATTCCCGGCCTTCACGATCCGCTTCTGGTCGAACATATCCACGAACTCATACGATGGTCATCTAAACTTGGGCCTAGCACCCTCGTGACCCTACCACCTGGCGGGACCACCCAGGTGACCTACCTCGAAACAGGCCGCGGGTTGGCCCGCAACATGGCCCCAACCCGACCTACTTAACGCATCAAGCTCTTGTTCCCCGATCCGGAACAATCTTACCTATACAGGTCATGAAAGCTACCACTTCCATTTCACACTACCCAGGGACTTATCACACAATACATTCTAGGCATAAAATGCACTCTGACAAGGATCACTTGCAAAATCTTGTACTCAAGACGGCCTTACATCTAAGGTCTCAACTGTAATATTCTAAGGTTCATCATTTTCTCACCCCACAGGCTTACCCTTTCTCACTAACCAGGTTTCTAAATCACAATTTAGCACAAAGTTATCCGAACATAACACTTAACACATTATTATCACAACAGTACATACAAGTCTCTAGAGGGTTAAGGATATACCTGAAAATAGGCGGTTCAAAGGACCGCTAAAACTGGGAACTCCCACCGCGACCTCTGCCATGGCCCGCCGGTGTGTGTACATCCTGCCTAGCTATGGAAGGTGAAGAACACGCAACTGATCTAGTAGTCTGTGCTATCCCGCGATACCCACAGTCGGACGATCTCGATCAAATGGCCACCTGTCGGCCGCAAGTATAACAATCTCCCAAACCGATGCGACATTCCTCATGGGCATTACCACAATGGTCACACCGAGATACGGGTGGCCTCATCCGTGAACACTTCTACTCGCGAAGATCTGAAACACAGGAGCCACGACCGCTCTCGAATATCCGAAGGTTCAGAAAGGCGTGGAGGACCACTCTGTCTTGGCGGAGGTACATAACTAGTCTGTCTGGCCGAGTCGGTCCGCCTCAAAAGTCACCAAAGGACCTGTTTACGGCCTCTTCTGTGATCTCGGTCATTCCGTCGATTCCTCCGCTCACATCCAGTCGTAAGCTGCGTGCGGGCAATGTCCGTGCGGTGAAGAGCTACACCGAACAACTCTGCGCTAGGTAATCATCGAGCCTGTAACATATCGGTGCACTCGATCCTCCATACTAGCTACTAACGCGGGGGCGTCTGCAGGGCGATGAGTCGAACTCCACATTGTACTCCAGATAAATGCGCGGATTCTGCCGACACCAAAAATCTGTCGGCGAGCCCTCCTCATCCGTGGAGGCAAAAAATGTGCAGAAATGCCTCGAGAACTTCGTTCCACGGTGGAAGTGCATTCTCTCCCGGGACAGCTCGCGAATCAAACCCGATCATTGCGGTATCACGCGGCCCGATGCGAACCTAGGACCACCGACTCGGTCTCCGAAGCCTTGATCACTCTCATGATCCTCTGTAACTGCCGGATGAACTCCTGCGGATCATCCTCAGGCCTCGACCCATAAAACTCTGGCGTGCTACAACTCAGAAAGTCCCGTAGCCTAAAACTATCTGAACTAGTGTGAACGGCTGGTGCTCTTTGGGCCTGCTGCGTCCGGCTATCCTCAAGTCGCCTGACCACGGCCATTAATCGGGCCCAGCTCGCGTAACTCATCTCTTACGCTCGGTGTGGGATGGAGGCTCAGTCTTGTGGTCTCTGTAGAGGCTGCATTGCTACTCGCGACTCACTCTTGCCTTGCCGCCACGGGCGGGTTGCCTTGCGCGGAGGCATAACTGGTGAAAACGAAGTACGTCAGAGGGGTCCAACTTATCACACAGCTCTAAGGCACGATCTCAGAATGAGAATAATAGAAACCAATCCTAAACGTCCTGCGACCTCACGATTATAGATGTGGTGCGCAACATCGATAATCAAGACTCTACTAGACACGATTATAGACACTTTCCGAGGACTAGCGCTCGATACCACTTTTGTCACGACCGTTCGGGGCCCGTGTTCGTGCCTTACCAGCCACCCTAGTGATACAACATCAGAGAAAAACCAGCGGAAATAAAAACTTAAGCATTTAAATAGACATGGATCAAGATAAAGAAAATAGGCCAACCAAATCGGTTGCCTTTCAACATATATATATGTATAGACATTTGAGCGATTACAATCCTTGACCACCTTGTAGCGATTGCTCTGGACCTCAAGATTTATCTGACAACTATGACGGGACGGGGCCGCATACCACAGATGTACAAGAACCTGAGACGTGGTAACATACAAAGATAAGCCTCAGGAAGGCGGAGCTTCCCAAGGCGAAAGGTGATCCTAAGCGAGGATCGACGGCCGATGTACCTCTACTGCGGCATGAGCGCAGCCCGAAGGAGGTCGATAACAGTACCAAGTATGTGAAAGCGTAAAATCGTAAATGAAATCATAGCGATCTATATAAAGCGGGAGACATGTATGATAACCAAACTCTGATGCACATATAAGCGATCATATCAAGTCAGGGACTCACGCCCTCCAAATCATCACTCGTGCTCGTGGAATTCCTTCCTCACTGCCGGCAGTCTATGATTTAACAACACCAAAGAGTATATGTGAACACCAGGTCCTACCTGGGTCAATAAAACCGTACGGGGCAAGTATAACTACCAGATCCGACCGTACCAATAATACTGTACAACCACATCATGAAGCCGACACGTGGCAAGTGCAATAGCCTCGCGGCTCCGCTGCGCCCGTGGCGGCGGGGCAAGTGAATCGACTCGCGCAGATCCTGGCCGTAAGTCACGAAGCTCCATCCAAATACTGACTCGCGAAGCTGACACGTGGCAGGTGCAATAACCTATACCAGATCCACCTACGTCACGTAGCTGACGGGGGCAAGTAAACATGCTACGCACCCGATCAAAACCGTAAGTCACGATACTTCGCCGTGAAGCTGACACGTGGCAGGTGCAATAACCTATACCAGATCCACCTGCGTCACGTGGGCGGCGGGGCAAGTAAGCAGCTCGCCCGATCCTGGCCGTAAGTCACGATCTTACGCCATAAATAACCATAATGGTCACGTGTCCACATCATCGGTGTAGACATGCTCGTAATAATAATAATGGGCGTGCGGTGGAATCTTCCGTCGCTGCGATGCGTCCAAGTAAGTTCTCAACAAGTCAACCGACCCTCCATCGAGAGACGCGGTAGAATAGAAACACAATTCTTGCACAACAAAGACTATCTCAATAAGCATAGGCAAGTTACCCAACAACAAGCATAGGAAAGTTACACAACAACAAGCATATGCAAGTTACACAACAACAAGCATAGGCAAGTTATACACAACTCAAAGTATTTTCATTTTAAGTCAAAAATCCGGGTGTTAACCCTAAGTACTACGTACGTTAAATTCCTTTTTAAAGAGATCCATTCCTTTTATAAAAGTCACCCGATACCCGTAGTATAAAATAGAGTGACTCACATTTTTAGGTAAACCAAAACACTTTCCTTTTCAACCACATTCTTTTTCCCTAAGGTTCCAGTTTGCCTAATTTCAATTACTCAAGGCTCTTTATTTTAGAAAAGTTTCATAGTTCAATGTCTTAATCTCTTTTAAAACATTTGAGTAACATATGCCTTATATGAGTGTAGGTTATTCTTATTCATAATCAATCTTATTAAGCAGCCATGATCTAGGAAATGTAATATCATTTTGTCTCATCTTAGTTTCTATGCAGATGGAGGTTTCTACTGGTTTTAATAATACTTCATTATTCACTACATTTTCCTTTATTAACGCTGCCGTGGTTTGTCGATACTCATTCTGATTTCCGAAATCAGTAAAACATTATTCCTTTTAAAACCAAGTACCCATTACTCACGAATGAGGTTTCACATTGTTAACAAACTTCATATCAATACAATTAAGTCAAGTCTCTTATCTTTTAAGATTAAGTCTCTTAACTTCTAAAAATCAAGAAACCATTCTTTTTATCTCTCTTAAGACGTTATACCTAACTTCCCATAAAGCTAGTATAACTCTTATGTTTTCAAAACCAAGTATTACTCTTCTTTCAAAAAGGTTTCTTATTTCTTTTGAAATACTTCAAGATTCTTCTTATTCGGGCTTAAGTCAAAAGACATTGTCGTAACACTACATTCAGTTAACACACGTCGTCTCACCGTACTATATCTATATTCCTTTTAAAATATTTCAAGGTTCTTATTATTCAGGCTTAAGTCAAAAGACATTGTCGTACAACTATATTCAGTTAGCACACGTACATCTACCATATAATATATACATATTATTCAGGCTTAAGTCAAAAGACATTGCCAGCGTCGTCTACCGTACTATATGTATTCTTTTAAAATACTTCATGCTTAAGAGTATAGGAAGAATCACATACCTCGCGACGATTATCGACTATAAGCAAAAGCGCTCACGGCTATAACGGCTAGCCTTGTCCACCTTCTAAGTAGCACGTACTCTTGCGAGAACATTCAATCGATGAAGGTTATCGATCTCTGTAATAAATCTGTTTTAATCTTCAACTCTAATATTCTTCTGATGTGATTTCAGTTCAAGTCTATTCTGTAATATCCTTCTATTATAGTTCAATACTCCTCTAGGAATCTTATATTCATTTCAATTCAACTACAGTATGTAATTTCCAATTACACTAGAAGGATAGGATTATTTACCTCGATGAGCCCAAAATTATCCAAGTTTAATGTCGCTCCTGAGCAACGTTTAGCTCCTACTCCGAGTGCTCCAATCCGCTCCAAACAACCCTTAGAAGTTCTACGCAACTTCTACTAAACACTTCAACCGACTATGAAGGTTTTCCTTAGGGTTTCGTTTAGTGGCTAAAGTAAAGTATAATAGTATTTTCCGGGCTTTTCGTATAGAGGGTACTTGGAAATACTACAAAGGTTTTGGGCTAGAATATTTGGGCATTATAACAATACTTGGAGAGTATTTCTATACCACAAAGGGGGGTATTATACAAAAACAACTAGGCTAGGGGGGGGAGTGCCCTCTCGTCCAAGCCTCACTCAAGGGGGGGGGGGGGGGGAGGGGTGATTTGGACGAGAGCTTTGAGAGGGAGGGAGTATTTTGAGACTTATAAAGATTGCTCAAGTTTGGATGAAGAAAGTCTTCAACTTAGAGGGGTATTTATAGGTCAAGAAATGACCAACCAATGGCCAAGATTCATCCAAGTGTAAGGCAAGTGTAGGGCTAGATTTTATCCATGTGGACCTTATCCATCTACCACACCAACTTGCACAAATATCCTACTAACGAGGCACAAAAGCGTGCCATTGTCTTGCCTTTGCCGTCCACTTGCTTCCAATGTGAGGGTGACACATGTCACCCTCCGTTGGTCCAAAATGTTCGTCTCTCGGAAAAATGCGCAAAAATTAAAAATGACATAGCCGGAATTTTCCTTCGCAAGTTTAGTAAAACGTTTCGTCGAAAAACGATTCTTTTCGGCACTTGTGCCCAAATTTCGAACCTATGCCTACTTTAAGGCTTCAATTTTTATACATACGCCCTCACGTACATACTCTGGAAATACGGGGTATAACACTAAAACTGAAATATTTGGAGCTACGACTTGCTTTGGAACGACTTTAAGTTCTTGGATATTTTTGGGCTATTATTGAGGTAATGAACCTTAACCTCTTTGTGAAGTTGATTATTATGTATATTGGATATTATACATATATTGGAAGTATATTATGGACTATAAGATTTAAGGAAAGATTTGGATCTTGTTAAGATGTTAAAAAGGAGAATTGGCATATTAGCCATTAAAATGGTAAATGTATCCATTACTTGACTAAGAAGTTAACAACAAAGAAACTATAACTTATATAAAGATTGGAATATAAGTTGAAGGACTAATGAAGTAATTGGATAAGTAAAATTGTAAAAGTTGGCCAAGGACCCCAACTTAAGGACTGTATTTACTTTGGACCGTATTTACTTTGGACCGTATTTACTTTGGACTGTATTTACATTGTTGTTATGAAGGAGAGATTGTTAATCGCGTTCGTTTGGGCGTGTTATCTCCTTCTTTAATTATTGTTGTTATGAAGGAGAGATTATTAATCGCGTTCCGTTTGGGCGTGTTATCCCCTTCTTTAATTATTGTTGTTATGAAGGAGAGATTGTTAATCGCGTTCCGTTTGGGCGTGTTATCCCCTTCTTTAATTATTGTTGTTATGAAGGAGAGATTGTTAATCGCGTTCCGTTTGGACGTGTGATCCCCTTCTTTAAATTTCGGAATTATTGCGCCTTATTTATGGCATGTTGGTTACTATTATCGGGCCTTGATAAAAGTGGAGAATTGAGTAGAAACGGGGGAAGTGCTGCCTAATTTTCCGTAGAATAAGAATCGTACTTAGAGGAATTCTACGTAAAACTAGAAGTTGATAGGCGTGTTTTGACTATTATAGGTTGACACTCTACGCGCGACATATCCGACTTGGCAAGTGGATTTAGCCGAGGAGGTATGTGATTCTTCCTATACTCTTGAGCATGATATTTGTGAAATATATATATAGTACGGTAGACGCACGTGTGTAAAATGAATTTGGTTTATTTAAAACATAAAGTGTTATAATAGCTTTATGGGAAGTTAGTTATAACGACTTTATGAAAACAAAAGAATGGTTTTATTATTGGATTAAAAATGGTAACCTGATTTTGGGAAAGGAGAAGTAACTTGAGTTTAAAAGTATAAGTAACTTGTTTTCAAATATCGAACTTTTCTTGATAGGAAAATATAAGTGGCTTGGTTTTAAAAGGGTAAGAGTACCTTGATCTTAAAAGAGTTAGTTACTTGGGTTTTAAAAGTATACTTGACGTTGTTTTAAGAAGTGTAAGCCACTTGGTTTAAAAAGTATAAAGTACTTGATTTAAACATGGACGTGTTTGGTTCTGCGGATATTAGTATCGAGTTGTTTTTACGTAAAAAGAGATCTTTTAGAAAGAATTAAAGTACGTAGTATTTTAGGGTTAAAACCCGGATTGTTGGCACAAAATGGGAGTACTTGAGTTTTTATAAATGATGAATCAATTTACATGTTAATGAAAGTCTAAAAGTATGTTGAACTTTCCTATGCTAGTTGTGATAGTCTTTGTTGTGCAAATATTGTATTTCTATACCACCGCGTCTCTCGATGGAGGGCCGGCTGACTTGTTGTGAACTTACTTGGACGTACCGGCAGTGACGGAGGATTCCACGGGTACGCTCCTGTTGATAGTGTTATTCCATGGACTAGCTCTCCATGAGGTTTCTTACTGTTCGGCCTTGGTACCTGGTGATCGGCTTTCGTACTTGCCCCGTCTCGTGGCTGATTCGGCCTTAATTGCACAGTAGTTAGCCCTCGCACTTGCCCGTTCGGTGTAGTGACGAAGTCTCGTGATCTGACCTTGGTACACAGTAGTTAGCCCTGCGTCGTGCCGGTCATTCGTGGCCGCCTTGGTATCCGGTAGTCGGCTTCGTACTTGCCGTGTCGAACCGTGGTTTGGTTGTATTGTATTGTTAGTACGGCTTTGGCATCACGTAGGACTTGGTGTTCAGGTGTACTTCTTGGTGTTATCATATCATAGACTGCCGGCAGTGAGAAAGGTATTCCACGGGCCTGATTGATGTTATGGGCGTGAGACCCATCATTATATTTGAGTAATGACTTGGAGGCGTGAGTCACGACTTGATATCTTGTATTTGTGTGTCTTGTAGTTTGGTTATCATACATGTCTCTGCTTTTATAGACTATTATGATTTCATTTCTGATATTCTGATTTCACATACTTAGTACTGTTATCTTGACCTCGCCCGAGGCTGCGTTCATCCGCAGTAAGGTCATTTGTCGATCCGCGTTTAGGATCACATTTCAGCGTATTGGGAAGCTCCGTTCCTTCGGAGGCTTATCTTTTGGTATGTTACCCTGAGTATGTATGTTCTTGTACATTCAGGGGTATGGCGGGGCCCTGTCCCGTCATAGTTGTTGTATAAATCTTAAAGGTCTGTAGCACTGTTGTGGGCAGGGTTGTAAGGATTAAACTGTTCAACTTTGTAATTACTTATATATATGCCGAAAGGCGATTTTCACTCAGGTAAAATGTGTCTCATTTCACATTTTGTTTCATGTACTGTTTTTATGTTCCGCTGATTACTCTGATGTATGACTACTTGGGTGCCCGGGTAAGGCACCAGTCACGGGCCCGGGTTCGGGTCGTAACAAAATACTTCTACAATATCCAACCTAAACCCAATACATGGCGTCTAATCCTATAAAATTCCATCATTTAGTCTTTTATCATGAATACGTTTAGCAATAAAGTTCAAACCTATACCCAAATCGGGCATCTAAACCCACAAAGACTCCACCTTTTCTCAAATAAAGCAAGTCTACTTTAAAGATCCAACCTTTGCATCAACTAAGGCCCATACGTTCATAAATATTCGATCTTTAAACTATTTAAGGCAACATATTAATAAATATTCCGTCTTTATATCTTTTAAAACATGTATCGTCATAGAGGTTCACTTTTTCCATCCTTTATATTAAGGAAACACATAAAGTTCTATCTTTACACTCATTGTACTAAAGAAGTCGTAAAGATTCTATTCTTTCTGCCACGACCCGACCCCGGGCCCGCGACTGCTGCCCTACCTGGGCACCCCTTTCGGTATACATCAGAGAATAGCAGCGGAACATACACAACTGATAAAATGCTTAACATAAAATAACAACAGGCTAGCCGATAAGGCCACCTTCCGTAAACTATACAAATAAAGCGAGACATTTTTTCTTTACAACCCAATCCGATGTGACTACTGCACCTCTAATAATAACAACTTTGGCGGGACAGGGCCCCGCCATACCCCTGAATGTACAACAACCGACAATACCAGGGATAAGCCTCCGAAATAAAGGAGCTTCTCAACAGCTAAACAGTGATCCTAAGAGCGAGGATCAGCAACCTGTACTTCACTGCGGCGTGAACGCAGCCCCAAAGGAGGCGATACAACATGTACCAAATATGTGGCGAAATCTTGTAATGAAATCATAAGTCTATAATAAAACTGGAGACAGGTATGATAACTCAATTAACAGTACATTGTGCCTTACTAACAATGAGAGTAATCAAGAGTATACTTACAACATAAAAATAGGAAGCTCACGATCAAAGCAGGACCACCCGCGCGATATCATTAAGCAATCCTACTCGCAGGACTATTTCACCCGCGTAGGTCGTGTGGACCCGCGTGAGGTATTCCTCGCATAGGATGTACCGCCGCGTGGGACTATTTCACCCGCGTAAGCCCATAAGGACTCGCGTGAGGTATTCGCCGCATCATGGGTAGCAAATCCACGAGCGGTGGTATAACGTCTTGGGGTTTACCCTCATTTATACTCTTACCAGGCGGGTGGTATAACGTCTTGGGGTTTACCCTCATTTATACTCTTACCACGAGAAGGTGGTATAACATCTTGAGGGTTGACACCTCATTTATACTCTTACCCTGGAGAAGGTGGTATAACGTCTTGGGGGTTTAACCCTCATTTATACTCTTACACTAGCTCAACCGGCCATTATACATAACATAAGCCCTCTGAAACATAATACATAACATAAGCACTACCGGCTTATCATACAATAAATAAGCAAGTTAAGAAATCCCCATAACTTCTTATTAGTCTTATTCATATACACTCTCATTTTAGTTTACTTAAGGCACTAACATGTCATTATAAAATCTGGAAATTTGACCCAAAGTACTACGTACTTCTATTCTTTTAAAATGACTCCTTTTCATATAAAACTCTTAAGATACTAATAACCGTAGTATCAAGTCATAACTACATTTTAAGACAAGTCACAATACCTTTTTAGAAAATACATTTTCAGGCTTCTAAATCAAGTGACTTCTTTCTTTTAAAACCTTAAGCAATTGATGCCTTTAAATCAATTTGCCTTTCGTTATTTCAAGTCATTTAACATACTTAAATTACTTAGAGTAAACCACTCTTTTTACTTTCCATAAAGCTATTATAACCAACTTCCCATAAAGCCGTTATACTAGCTTTATACTTTAGAAACTTACATACTTCCTTATAACCAAGAGACTTAAGCTTTCCAACAAAGCAAGTATCAAAAATGCTTTCAACATACTTAAAGTCTCTTAACTTTTGAAAACCAAGATATCCTTAATATTTAAACAAGTGAGTTAATTTCCTAACTCAACCAATTTGGACATTCTTAAAATAAGCCAAGGATATCAAATGGACTAGATTCGTCAAAGACTCGTACGTCTACACTATTATACATTTACAACTATACATGCTCAAGAGATAAGAAAGTTCCACATACCTTTTCGGTTTAATCCACTTGCTAAGTCCAATACGCCGTACGTAGTATGTCAACCTATAATGACCATAGTACGCCTATTAACTTCTTACTTCAAACGTAGAATATTCCAAGTGCAAAGTCACTAAATTCTACGGAAAATCGGACAGCACTTCCTTTGTTTCTACATACTTTGCCACCTTTTTCAAGGCCGAATTCAATAACCAAACACGCCACATTTAAGGCTCAACAAAGTAGTTAACAATAGGGGATTACACGCTTAATCAAGACGTGTAAAATTCTGCCCCACAATTGACATTAAACTAGTCCAAAAATACAATGTCCATTCGACAATTAGGTACAACAATACCAATTCTTTTCCCATTTCCTATTCAATCCATGTTGTTTAGTATAACATGTTATCAAGCCTCAATTGAGTATAACTACTACAATCTTCAAGTAGGTAATATGCGACGATTCTAATTAACGACCAAAATGTAATTCAATTTCAAATGCCTCAACATGTCATTTTCGGATTTGAGCTTCTAAACTTCCATAACACTTATCAATATTCATAACACATATCACATGATCACTTATAACTTATCATAACATGAAATCTTCAATTACAAAAGTAAGATGAAGGTTATACCTCATTTAGCCCAAATATGATCCAAGATCACAAGTCGATCCTTAGCAACTTTAGCTCCTCTTTTCGACGTTCCAATCCATTCCAAGCAACCCTTAGAAGCTTATGAAGAACTTATCTTCAAGTTCCAACTTCAAAGTTGAAGAACTCCTTAACTTTCCGCCTTGCGACTAATACGAAAACGTCATTTTTCCGGAATCTTTCTATAGAGATACCCTTACAATACACTTAGGAACCTTGGTTTAAAGTATGGGGAGTATTGGACAAAAATTGAAAAATCTTCTCTTGGAAACCTAGCATTGTCGAGAGCACACTTTGTGTGTCTTCAAATTTTCTTGAAATTTTCTAAGTGTATAAGCTTGTCTTGCAACTAGTAGACATATATAACACTAGGAAGGGTCTAGATTAGCACACATGTGGGGCTTAGATGAGTTTCACATGGATCAAGCCCAAGTGGCACTTTGACAAGTCAACAATGTCAAGCTCCTTGTCTTTGCAAGACTTGGTCATTTAAATTATGGTCAAATGACCATTTTAACCATGCCATTTTCGTCCAAGACCACTAAGGGGGGATGACACGTGTCGCCCTTCCATTCGTCGCAATATTTCGTTTTCCGACAATTTCAATATTCCGATAAATTTTTACTCGTCTCAAATCTTAACATTTTCGAGTTCTTACGTATGTTCTTATAAACATATCCTGGAATTCCGGGGTGTAACATTCTTCCCCCCTTAGAAACGTTCGTCCCCGAATGTTTTTTTGGGAGTCAAACTTAAAGGTAGCGGCATAGTCTCCTTACAACCCCTACATACCAATAACGCCACACGTGGCCACATAACAATACTTATACAAAAATGCCAACCTGAACCCCCATGTGTCAACGTCGGTTATCTGCATAAAGCTTCTGCTGACTCTGAGCTTACTAATAATCTTTCCTGGATAAGCTTCGCCTTATCCACAACCCGTTGAATCAAGTCTGGACCGAATAAATGAACCTCGCCTATGTCGAACCAACCAACCGGCGATTTACACTTTCTTACATACAAGGCCTCATACAGGGCCATATGAATACTGGAAGGGTATCTATTATCGTACGTAACTCAACAAGAGGCAAAAAAAATTCTTTCAGCTAAATCTGAAATCAATAACACAGGCCCGTCACCTATCCTCAAGTGCCTGGATAGTACGCTCACTTTGTCCGTCGATGCGAGGTGTAATGCAACATCGAGACTCACTGCGTCCCTAATCGCTTTACGAAAAACCTCCGGAAGTTATCCGTAACCGAGCTCATCATGCGACATCATAAGCGTAGGAACCCGTGCGGTCTCACAATCCTCGCTATAAAAGCTAGCATGAAACTTCGATCGAGCAAGTGGTACTAACAGGAAGAACACGATGGTTTAAATCGACTATTACCATGACCCCCAGGGGGTCGCACTTCCTCTGAGTACGACGCCACCCTGTAACAAGATCCACATTAATCACCTCCCATATCTAAGTCGGGATCTAAATCGCCTGTAATAGCCCACTGGGCCTCTGGTGTTCAACCTTGACCTGCTACTAATTCGGACACTAAGCAGTAAGCTCCGATATGTCCCTTTTCCGGTCATTTTACCCATACCTACATCTGAGGTCACGATACAACTTAGTCGACCCCGAACAATTAGCGCAATAAGCGCTGCGTGCCTCCCCTAAAACCTGCTGAATAGCCCTGCAACACCGGGTACACACAATCTATCCTCATATCACAGCACCTCATCCGGTGCTACTCAAACAGGCTCTTCTCTTCTTGGAGAGCCGTATCTCGATACCGTATCATAACTGGATCCTCATACTGTCGCCTCTTTACCTCCTCAACGATGGAAGACTCGGCAACCTCTCGGATCTAAACTTCATTAACCTTGGAAACAAATAATCGAACCCCCCGGCTCGTTAGCTAATGAATCTCACGGACCACGCCATCTGCACGGCTGCCCATCTGACAGACTACCCATAGATCCACGACTAAGAGTATCTGTAACTGTCTTGGTTTTCCCCGGATGGTATAGGATATCGATAGCACAATCCTTGAATAACTCTAACCACCATCGCGTCGCCAAATTCTCGCCTCGATCTGAGATATCTGGGAGGCTTTTGTGGTCTGCACAAATATCCACATGAAGTCTATATATACGTCATGCCCCCAAATCTTCAAGGCATGATTTAACTGCCGCCAACTCTAAATCGTGAGTGGCATAATTTCATTTCCTGCTTCCCTAACTACCGGGAAAACATAGGTTCTATCCTTATCGGGTTGCGTCAGCACACAACCTAGCCCAACACCCAACGTGTTATCATAATAACCTAACCCTCTAGTCTCACAAGAGGGGTTAGAACTGTAGTCGTGGTCAACTTATCTTCCAATAACTGAAAGCCTTTCTCATTCCTGCGAAATATTCGGGTATCCTTAATCTCACTTATGGTTCCTGTTTCCCTTTCTCTGTTGCAACCAAACTTGGTCACTAAAGTTAGACTTAATTCCTTTGCTTGCCTCATGGCTAAGACTTACTGTCAATCACAATTTAGGGGAGAGGTTTCCTTGATCTCGTCAAGTAACAATCCTATTATTCTCTCCCAGCTCGTAGAGATAATAGCCAGGTGTTACCACATTTCCTCGAAATGTTCTTACTTCCCATTATTTACTAATGGTCTTTACACTAGTCTGAGGGTAATCATATCTCGTGCAACTTACATAACCATAGTCGTATTCTCCTTTATCATTCTGGTCATATCCTTACCTTAGGCTTATTATTAGCAAAAGTATTTCTATCATGATTCATAATCGTACAGTTTCATACATGCGTACCACCTGCATTTATATCTTTATGATACTTCCGCGACCAATTCGTACATCGTTCTTAATTACCCCAACACCACACTTTTCCCACGGTTATCCATAATTGTAACCTATGGCATGACGATAACGAAAACCTTACTAGTCTTATATCCTTTGTCTAACAACATGGGTACATGACCCATGTCGTAAAGCGTCCTTTTACGTGGGGGAGAGAACTTATCTCCCTCTTATAGACTTTCCTTGGAGTCACAACCCTAATCACAGGGTCCTCTTGCGGTCCAGTAAATATCTAATCATCACGCACCGCCTTAAAGTCATATAGATTTTTAAAACCTACCAAAGATGCCTCGACTTTCGTAGCGGACTTCGTACTTATTTTATTCTTGCCTTGCACATTTTCACGAAATTATCAGGAAGGTCGTGGCCACCGCCACACAAACCAACTCCAAGTACCTCCAAGGGCACTTAACATAAATTCCTTCAAATTCAATTATTACTTACTTTCTGCGTCAATTTACCTCACATGAACAAGTCACACAGACTTATTAAAATCATCAATGTCAAAGAAGGAAGGATAATTCACTGGTTACCACCACTTCTCTCCCTATCCGCTCGATAACCGACTTACCGGGAAACTGGTACCGAATCAATCTCTCTCTATAGACCACGTTGGTATAACAAGAGACCAACTAGCCCGTACTCATAATGACCTCGATGTCTGTCATAACAGCTCTGCTAGGTCTGCTAGGGTCCAACGACTGTATCGTTACCGGTAATTATTATCTAATCGCTCAGCTACCACCCAACACTCACGGGTGTAGTCACCTCGAAAGGTCCTCATGGATTCAGGCTCCATTTCTTTACACTTGGTTGCTCTCTTTCTTACTGGTCGTACTCTTCCCGTACTTCCAAACTTATTCTTGCGTACGTACATAGCCTTCATACTGATTCGGGCCTCCAATCTTTGGAGTTACTATTCTAAACAACATAAGGCCATTTCCGGCTCTCACAACACAGTTAGGTGGAACGCGTCCACGAACCCGTAAAATGATTAACTAGACTTGGGCCTTACACCTGCGTGACCACATCACGTGGCGGGATACTACCAAGATCGTTCTATTACAGGTATGGGCGACCCTTAATAGGTTCTCAACCCGACTCGGCATCATACTTAACTCTTATCCTTGGTCTGACTTAACTTTTTAATACCCGAGAAGGCCTTATATACCTAAGGTCTCGGCGGTTATCAACATTCTTAGGCTCGCAATTTCCATGCTCCAAGCCTATCTTATCAGTCCCCCCGTAAACATGTACAAAAACTTCTCAATAAACTATAATCGTGTTGTCTTGTCCACAACAACCATACTTACTCCATACGGATCTCACCCGTACCATTCTCGAAATCCTACTACGTAGCTCAATCTATTAACATAGTCTTCCATTAACTCCCTTAATAATAACTTCTTAAGGGTTCATTTCCTTTTCAGACAGCTCATCATTTCCTAATTATCTCAAATTAGTACGTAAAATCTTGATGAGAATTCATTAAACTGTTTCATACCTTCCCGGTATTTATTTAGTCCTTACCAAATCCTGGTAATCTAAAACCATTCTAGGCAACACGCGTCCGACCCTCATACATAAATACGTATAGCTGTAAGTTACAATACCAACTATACTACAAACATTACCTACCTGGATACGTAATCCACATCATCTTTCATGGGTCACTGCTGCCTTTCTCGTAGCTGCAAACAACATAACCTGTTAGGGAGAGACGACCCTAACCACACGACTCTATCATGCGATCTTAGAGTGAGAAGAATGGAAACCAATCCTAAATGTCCTGCGACTTCACGATTATAGATGTGGTGCACAACACACCGATAATCAAGCCTCTACTAGAACGTCTGTGCAGACACTTTCCGAGGACTAAGCGCTCGATACCACTTTTGTAACGACCCGACCGGGCTCGCGGTAGGTGCCCTACACAGGCGCACTTTGGTATACATCAGAGAATAGCAGCGGAACATACACAACTGATAAAATGCTTAACATAAAATAACAACAGGCTAGCCGATAAGGCCACCTTCCGTAAACTATACAAATAAAATAGTACATTTTTTTTTCTTTACAAACCAATCCACAATGTGACTACAGACCTCTAAGAATAACAACTTTGGCGGGACAGGGCCCGTACCTGAATGTACAACAGACAATACCGAGGATAAGCCTCCGAAATAAAGGAGCTTCTCAACGGTGAACAGTGATCCTAAGGCGAGGATCAAGCGCGTACTCACTGCGGCGTGAGCGCGGCCCAGGAGGTCGATACAACATGTACCAAATATGTGGCCCGAAAGTATTGTAATGAAATCATAAGTCTATAATAAAGCGGAGCGGGTATGATAACTCAATTAACGATTACTGCTGTGCCTTACTAACAATGAGAGTAATCAAGAGTATACTTACAACATAAAAATAGGAAGCTCACGATCAGCGGGACCACCGCGCGGTATGTCATTAAGCAATCCTACTCGCGGGACTATTTCATCCGCATAGGTCGTGTGGACCGCGTGAGGTATTCCTCGCATAGGTTGTACCGCGTGGGACTATTTTACCGCGTAAGCCCATAAGGACTCGCATGAGGTATTCCTCGCGTCATGGGTAGCAAATCCACAGGCGGTGGTATAACGTCTTGGGGTTTACCCGCCGTTTATACTCTTACCAGAAGCAGGTGGTATAATGTCTTGGGGTTTACCTCATTTATACTCTTACCCTGGAGAAGGTGGTATAACGTCTTGGGGGTTTACCCCTCATTTATACTCTTACCCTGGAGAAGGTGGTATAACGTCTTGGGGGTTTACCCCTCATTTATACTCTTACCCTAGCTCAACCGGCCATTATACATAACATAAGCCCTACCGGCTTATCATACATAACATAAGCACTGAAACTTTATCATACAATAAATAAGCAAGTTAAGAAATCCCCCTAACTTCTTGTTAGTCTTATTCATATACACTCTCATTTTAGTTTACTTAAGGCACTAACATGTCATTATAAAATCCGGGAATTTGACCCAAAGTACTACGTACTTCTATTCTTTTAAAATGACTCTTTTTCATATAAAACTTCCAAGATACTAATAACCGTAGTATCAAGTCATAACTACATTTTAAGACAAGTCACAATACCTTTTTAGAAAATACATTTTCAGGCTTCTAAATCAAGTGACTTCTTTCTTTTAAAACCTTAAGCAATTGATGCCTTTAAATCAATTTGCCTTTCGTTATTTCAAGTCATTTAACATACTTAAATTACTTAGAGTAAACCACTCTTTTTACTTTCCATAAAGCTATTATAACCAACTTCCCATAAAGCCGTTATACTAGCTTTATACTTTAGAAACTTACATACTTCCTTATAACCAAGAGACTTAAACTTTCCAACAAAGCAAGTATCAAAAATGCTTTCAACAAACTTAAAGTCTGTTAACTTTTGAAAACCAAGATATCCTTAATATTTAAACAAGTGAGTTAATTTCCTAACTCAACCAATTTGGACATTCTTAAAATAAGCCAAGGATATCAAATGGACTAGATTAAATCAAAGACTAAATGCGTCTACCGTACTATACATTTACAACTATACATGCTCAAGAGATAAGAAAGTTCCACATACCTCTTCGGTTTAATCCACTTGCTAAGTCCAATACGCCGTACGTAGTATGTCAACCTATAATGATCATAGTACATCTATTAACTTCTTACTTCAAACGTAGAATATTTCAAGTGCAAAGTCACTAAATTCTACGGAAAATCGGACATCACTTCCTTTGTTTCTACATACTTTGCCACCTTTTTCAAGGCCGAATTCAATAACCAAACACGCCACATTTAAGGCTCAACAAAGTAGTTAACAATAGGGGATTACACGCTTAATCAAGACGTGTAAAATTCCGCCCCACAATTGACATTAAACTAGTCCAAAAATACAATGTCCATTCGGAAATTAGGGACAACAATACCAATTCTTTTCCCATTTCCTATTCAATCCAAGTTGTTTAGTATAACATGTTATCAAGCCGCAATTGAGTATAACTACTACAATCTTCAAGTAGGTAATATCACGTGATTCTAATTAACGACCAAAATGTAATTCAATTTCAAATGCCTCAACATGTCATTTTCGGATTTGAGCTTCTAAACTTCCATAACACTTATCAATCTTCATAACACATATCACATGATCACTTATAACTTATCATAACATGAAATCTTCAATTACAAAAGTAAGATGAAGGTTATACCTCATTTAGCCCAAATATGATCCAAGATCACAAGTCGATCCTTAGCAACTTTAGCTCCTCTTTTCGACGTTCCAATCTATTCCAAGCAACCCTTAGAAGCTTATGAAGAACTTATCTTCAAGTTCCAACTTCAAAGTTGAAGAACTCCTTAACTTTCCGCCTTGCGACTAATACGAAAACGCCATTTTTCCGGAATATTTCTATAGAGATACCGTTACAATACACCTAGGAACCTTGGTTTAAAGTATGGGGATTATTGGACAAAAATTGAAAAATCTTCTCTTGGAAACCTAGCTTTGCCGAGAGCACACTTTGTGTGTCTTCAAATTTTCTTGAAAATTTTCTAAGTGTATAAGCTTGTCTTGCAACTAGTAGACATATATAACACTAGGAAGGGTATAGATTAGCACACATGTGGGGCTTAGATGAGTTTCACATGGATCAAGCCCAAGTGGCACTTTGACAAGTCAACAATGTCAAGCTCCTTGTCTTTGCAAGACTTGGTCATTTAAATTATGGTCAAATGACCATTTTAACCATGCCATTTTCGTCCAAGACCACTAAGGGGGGTGACACGTGTCGCCCTCCCATTCGTCTCAATATTTCATTTTCCGACAATTCCAATATTCCGATAAATTTTTACTCGTCTCAAATCTTAACATTTTCGAGTTCTTACGTACGTTCTTATAAACATATCCTGGAATTCCGGGGTGTAACACTTTCTTTACTTTTTAAGCAAGTAAACCATACAGATTATACCTTTATATCAATAGAGCACATATGGTGTGAAGTTCACATCAACAAGTATAAATGATATTAAATGCGAGTGATATGTATGTTATGCAATGGCCATATGCACCCGATATACACACACTCCTGCAATACGTTTTACGTGACACATGGGGGACTCATGAGGTTCATATACCCATCTAGTCCTAGCTTTGTAGCTGTAATATCATCATTATCATCATCACTCTTACCATGTACAATATTCAAATAATCGGCCTTTTAGGCCCTATTTTTTGTATCTCATCAATCAAGTGCCAATAATATCATGAATGTGTGAAATGGATATGTGTACACCAATTAGAAGCATAAAATCACATTAATTAACAATATGAGTTCCTTTCCAAGATTTAGATGAGATGTAGAGTGATGAATACATGACAAGTCATAATCACATAATCTACCAAACATGGCTACCATAGCCCAATTAAACAGTAGACATACCAAACTCACTCACTACCTGAAGGCTAAACACATAATCTTCTTCACATGCATAACTACTTTACTTTTTAATTACCCATTTAAGTACACCGACACACATACAAGTGCTCGTCACCTCATGAATACGGGACCCCAGTCCCTATTATACCCATTCATTACTTAACTAACACATAAAACTATATTAAGGTATAGTAAGTCCCAACTTTCCTGAATTCAAAGTCGAAGATCACCCAAGCGCTTTTCCTTTCCTCTGAGCCTCTGAACGTGCCCAATCTGCTCAAATACGACATCTAGATGATAATATGAGTCTAACATTATCTATTTTTCCACACAAAAGGATTCAGATCTAAAAGGTCAATCCAAAGTCTATTCCCAATCCCGAGGGCTAACAGTAATTTAACACGAATACGAGTTCATCTTGATCTAGTTAGTATTTTACACGGTCATACGAGTCAAATGACACCCATATTACTATACTAAATTTGAATCCCTAAAATAACCCAAAAAGGGAACACGGGCCCACAAGGACAAAACAAAAAATTAATTATAAATCGTATTACCCATGACCTAATTAGTTTATAACCCAAAAATCATGAAGTTCTAATCATATTTGGGCCCTCAATTTCATAAAAATCATTAAACCCTAGTTCTATGGAAAACTCTCAATCTCCTACTCAAGAATCATGGATTAAAACTTAAACTAAGAGAATAAATCAATGAAAAAGACTAAGATTGTGATTTAGAACTTGCCCCAATGAAGAAATTTGAATTTTGTACTTTGAATCTCCCAAAACTGAGATCTCTAGCTCTCAAAATGAGTTAATGAAGAAAATATTTTGAAGTGAGTTTTAATTCTGTTCAGATAAAAAAAACCAATGCGAATGCGAGACCTCGTGGCGGTCTACCCCCACCCAAACTATCGCAAATGCGATGTGGCCCATCCTGAATACATACGATGGAGTGGCTGACCTAGCCCTAGTCCCAAATACACTTCACAAACGCAGGCCCCTGCCACACGATCGCGACCCTCCCTAGTCCCCCTTCTTCGCGAACACGATGCCTTCTTTGGAAACTCAAAAAAGGAAACCAGAACTGCACACCAGAATTTTCTAGTTTCTTTCTAATCTCGAACCAATAGTTAGAAATTCTTTAGAACCCTATGGACACAAACCAAATATGCAATTTTATCATAAAACATATTTCGGACCTGCTCGCCCACTCAGAATTTATGAAAAAGGGTCTCCTCCACCTGGGTTTGACCAAAGTCAACCCTTAAGTTCTATTTTCTCTACTTCTCAACCAACTCAAAACACACCTGATTGCCTCGGGAACAGAATCGAAGGCTCGACTAAGTCATAAATATCATTCAACTATTAGTCAAACCTCTTCTTCTCTTTAAAAACTTACTAAAATCAATCTGAAACTCACCAGATAGCCTCGGGAACTGTGCCAACCTTCCCCGCAAGCCCTAAACACATATGCAAAACCATATGAGGGGTATTTTAGGGATTTCTGGGTAGACATCTCATAATGACCTAACGGGTCGTTATATCATCTACCACTTAGACATACATTTTTCCTCGAACGGTAAAGAAAAGCACCAAGGCTATCAAGTAGCCGAAGAATCTCCGTCATAAACCTCATGAAAGCCTTCTCATGCAAGAATCACGTTGATAGCACCACTTGTCCACCTTACCAATCATAATTTCCTTTAACTTAGCTAAAAATTCAAATCTCTATTTTCTATATCTGAAACTTCTCCCACAACTGGTCCTCATATATTTGAACTGACTCTGCTCGAATTTCTTGATTTTGACTATAACTATGCCTTTGAACGCAATTGATTGATTCCACAAATTCTATCATCAACACTCTAATCCTTTAGTTGTAGCCATAATCCATTACCAAGCTTGTAGTGATCAAATACTCCAATTCCATCTATCTTTCTTCCACACCATCCAAAGTCGTCTTTAGTACCAAGAATCCATAGAAAATATGTTATCACACGCCGAGAGTCTATATCATGACTTTCTCTCACCAGAAAGAATATGCGCTTGTTTTGAGCCAATTCCAAGCTTTCCACTCAAAAATTGACCTTATTCAAGGCTAGTTGCACTTTTGTTAGTTCCATTTTGTTGAGTTGAAACTACCGAGTCAACTTTCATCATCCACTTCCTCTCAAACCTCCAAATGTCGTAGTATGCTCATTATCCTAGTAATTATCTTAACTTTCCAAATCTATACAAAATCATCTAAAACTCTGATACCAACTTTGTCATGACCCCTTTTAGGTACCGTGGTGACACCTACATAAAATCCACCGGTAGACGAACCACTCATAATCAATCACATGATATATAACGAAAAGCGAAAAGATAACAAAGTATACAATAACTGCCTCATAATATAAATGCGGAAATAAGTCTGAGAAATAACAATACCCCCAAAATCTGGTTAATCCTACAAGAGCTCTAATAAATATGGTACAAGTATGAATAAGGAACGCACACCAAATGAAATCTGATAGTATAAAATTTTGAACATGTCTCTCGACCACAAATAAAATGTCACGACCCGACCTCGGGCCCGCGACTGGTGCCCTACCTGGGCACCCCTTTTGGTAAACATTAGAGAATAGCAGCGGAACATACACAACTAAAAAAAATACTTAAACATAAGTTAACAACAGGCTAGCCGATAAGGCCACGCCAGTAAAAATATACTCAATCAGGAAATAGAGCGATTACACATTTTTTTTCTTTACAACCCAATCCACAATGTGACTACGGACCTTAAGAATAACAACTCTGGCGGGACGGGGCCCGCCATACCACGAATGTACAATAACCGACAATACCGAGAATAAGCCTCGGAATAAAGGAGCTTCTCAACGGTGAACAGTGATCCTAGGCGAGGATCGAACGTACTTTACTGCGGCATGAACGCGGCCCGAAGGTCGAGACAACATGTACCAAATATGTGGCCCGAAATCTTGTAATGAAATCATAAGTCTAAAATAAAGCGGAGACATGTATGATAACTCGATTAACGATAATCGTGCCTTACTAACAATGAGAGTAAATAGGGGTATACTTACAATATAAAGTAGGAAAGCTCACGATCAGCGGGACCACCCGCGCGGTGTCATTAAGCAATCCTATTCGGGACTATTTCACATGCGTAGATCCGGTGGACGCGTGAGGTATTCCTCGCGTGGGACTATTTCACCCGCATAAGCCCTTATGGACTCGCATGAGGTATTCCTCGCATAGGCTGGACCCGCCCGCATTGTCACGACCCGTTCCGGGGCCCGTGACTGGTGCCTTACCCCGGGCACCCTAGTGATACATTCATCAAAGAAAATCAGCGGAAATAAAAACATGGACATGAATTAAGAGACAAGATAAATAAACAGGCCAACCAAAACAGTTGCCTTCATCATATACATAAACACGAACAGTTATCCTTTTTACAAACCACGCCAGCGATTACTCTGGACCTCTAAGATTTATACAACAACTCTGACGGGACAGGGCCCCGCCATACCCCTGAATGTACAAGAACCTACAAACTCAGGGTAACATACCAAAGATAAGCCTCCGAAGGAACGGAGCTTCCCAACACGCTGAAATGAGATCCTAGACGGGGATCGGCGGTAGGTGTCTACTGCGGCATGAACGCGGCCCCGAAGGAGGTCGATGCAACAAGTACCAAGTATGTGAAACTGTAAAATACTGTAAATGAAATCATAATAGTCTATATAAAGCAGGAGACATGTATGATAACCAAACTACAGTTCAAAACATAAAAGCAGTTATGTCAAGTCAGAGACTCACGCCCTCAAAGTCTTCCCTCATGCCCGTGGAACTTCTTCCTCACTGCCGGCAGTCTAGGTACAAATCATGTGGTACGTATAACAGGTCTCGTCCCATCTCATGGACCCAGTATAGAAACGGGTGGAATACATTCCCGGATGAACCGGTAGTCGAGTGAAATACATTCCCGGATGAACCGGTAGTCGAGTGAAATACATTCCCGGATGAACCGGTAGTCAAGTGAAATACATTCCCGGATGAACCGGTAGTCAAGTGAAATACATTCGGATGAACCGTAGTCGAGTGAAATACATTCCGGATGAACCGTAGTCAAGTGAAATACATTCGGATGAACCGGTAGTCAAGTGAAATCTGATGCTTGCACAACAAGGCTATCACACGTAACATGGTCGATTCATAACAACAAGCATAGGCAAGTTATACACAACTCAAGGCACTTTCATTTTATGTCAAAGTCCGGATTTTAACCCTAAAGTACTACGTATGTTAAATTCCTTTTAAAGATCCATTTCTTTTACAAAGGTCACCCGATACTCGTAGTATAAAAATAGAGTGACGAACATTGTTAAGTAAACAAAAATGCTTTCCTTTGTAAAATCAAGTAACAACCTTATTTTCCAAACGTTCAAGTTTGCCTAATTTCAAGTGCTCAAGTTTCTCATTTTAGAAAAGGTTTCGTAGTTCATAGTTTTAATCCTTTAAAACATAATTCTCCTTTAAACGATTTTAGAAACATATGCCTTATATGTGAGTAGGTTATTCTTGTTTATAATCAATCTTATTAAGCAGCCATGATCTAGGAAATGAAATATTATTTTGTCGTCTTAGCTTCATGCGGATGGAGGTTTCTCTTGGTTTTAATACAATACTTCATTATTCAATACATTTTCCTTTATTAACGTATTTGCGGTAGTGCATCGATACTCATTACGATTCCGAAATCAGTAAAACATTATCCCTTTTAAAACCAAGTACTCATTACTCACGAATGAGGTTTCACACTTTTAACAAAATGCATATCAATACCATTAAGTCAAGTCTCTTATCTTTTAAGATTAAGTCTCTTAACTTCTAAAAATCAGTAAACCATTCTTTTATCACCCTTAAGGCGTTATACCTAACTTCCCATAAAGCTAGTATAACTCTTATGTTTTCAAAACCAAGTATTACTCTTCTTTCAAAAGGTCTTTTGGAAATACTTCAAGTTCTCTATTATCACACATCAAGTCGGTTATAAGTCAAATCGATTTACCTTTTAAAACCACAAAGCATTTTCTTACCTACATAAAATTTATTATAACCAACTTCCCATAAAGCGTTATAACACCTTACGTTTCAAACCAATCAAATACATTTAACACGTATGCGTCTACTGCGTACTACATAGTTATACACATTTCATGCTAGAAACGGATGGGAAGAGGTTCACATACCTCGCGATGATTATCGACTATAAGCAAAACGCTCGCGATCTTGTAACGGCTAGCCTTTTCCACTCTTCAAGTAGAACACGCTACTCGTAGTACTTCCACCTATAAGGCCACAAACGCCTATTAACTTCTCTAAATGCGGTTCCATATTCTCTGAGAAAATTGGCGCCTCACCCCGCAACATCGTAAATCTCCTCTCTATCGAGGCGGCTATCAAGCCAACAGGGGGTTACGTCTAACGGACGTGCACAACTCTACTATCTGATAATACCACAAGTCTCTTTGTAATACGGTCTATGTAATTCTGATTCGATTCTCTTCTTTAAATTGAGCTTAAGTCAAAAGACATTGCCGCACAATTATGTTCAGTTCTATATATAGTATACTTCAACTATATATTCCTACAACATGTAATCTCCAATTACAATAAGGGGACAAGAATATTTACCTCGACAAGCCCAAAATTATCCAAGTTAATATGTCGATCCTGAGCAAGGTTTAGCTCTACTCGTGCGCTCCAATCCGCTCCAAACAACCCTTAGAAGTTCTAACCAACTTCTACTTAACTACTTCAACCAACTATGAAGATTTCCTTAGGGTTTCGGTTTGAGACTAAAAGGACAAAAGGTAGTATTTTCGGGCTCTACGTATAGAGGTAACTTTTGGAATACAACAAGGTAAAGGCTAAGGTATTTTGGGCATTATAACAATACTTGGAGAAGTATTTCTACCAAGAGGGGGGGTGTATTATACGAAAACAACTAGGCTAGGGGGGGTACCCCACGGCTAGCACCACAAAGGGGGGAGGGGGAGGCTCTCGGCCACAAAGGGCCTTTACAAGGGAGGGGGGGCTCTTGGACGAGAGTCAAACAAGAGGAGAGGGGAAGGATAGCAAGACTTGGAACATATTTGGATGATGAAGTCTTCAACAAAGGGAGGGGTATTTATAGGGAAGCCAAGGGCCAACCAATGGACAAGATCAAGCCATGTGCAAGGCAAGTGTAAGGCCAAGATCAAGCCATGTGCACCCTAACCCTACTCCACCAAACATGGCACAAAACAAGGCACCAAACATGGCACAAAATAAGGCACAAAATGAGGCACCAATCGGCCCGGCCAACGCCCCTCTTTCTGAGTCAATGAGGGTGACAAGTGTCACCCTCCCATTGGTCCAAAAATGTTTCGTCTCTCGGAAAAATCCGCAAAAAATATAAATGACATAGCCGGAATTTTCCCTACGTAAGCTGTGGAAACGTTTCGTCGAAAAACGACTCCTATCGGGTGTTGTGTACAAATTCCGAAACTTGCCTAACTTAAGGCTCAAATTATTATACGTACGCCCTCACGTACATACTCTGGAAATACGGGGTATAACATTCTCCCCTCGCCGAAACATTCGTCGAATGTTCCTTCTCAAGACGGATAACGATAAAGTTCTTCTAATAAGTTGCCAACGCCACAACTGGCCACGAAACACCCGCGTAAATACTTACATCCAAGTCCACGAGGAAACACCTCTAACATCACAAACTTTCGTCACTTTGCCGCGAGGTTCTAGTGTCACTCCGGCGACCCAACAAATGGTACCGGACTGCATGCGATCCCTGAGGTCTAAAATATACATCCTTCGCACCTTCTCCCTTTACAAGAAATGATCATATCTATGCTCGCAATACATGCTCGCCTCTACCTTTACTCGTCGTACTCTTCTCGAACACTTGAACTCTTCTAGTATACGTACCACACTTCAGTCATCGCTTCAGTTTTCAAAACCTTGGAGTCACTACCTCCAAACTTGGTCATCTTACTAACCTCGATCTCTTCTAGGGCCATTCTCGGCCTTCACGAACTGATTTTGGTCGAACATATCCACGAACTCATACGATGGTCATCTAAACTTGGGCCTAGCATCCTCGTGACCCTACCACCTGGCGGGATCACCTCGGACTGACCTCACCACATTCCGGGTTACGGGTTGACCCGCGAATGGTCCTCAACCCGACCCGTAATCGTGCCAACTTCCTCGTTCTTCGCCCTGCAACATTCTTACAATTTGCGTCATGAAAGCTACCACTTTCACCTCACACAACCCAATGAATTTCCCACAATACATTGTACGCATACCAAGTATTTTAACAAAGACTAACCGTAAGAATCTCTCTTTTAAGACGACCTTACCTCTAAGGTCTCAACATGAAATATTCTAAGGTTCACACTTCCCATGCCCTCATACTTATCCTTCCAACTAACCATGTTTTCTAACTCACAAATAACACAACGCTATCCGTACATAGCACATAATATAAGGTCATCATATCACGTATACAAATCTCTAGAGGGTTAAGGATATACCTGAAGCTACCGCTCCACTCTAATCATAGGCACACTGCCTGCATAGCTATAGAAAGCGATGAACACATCGATCTGGTAGGCTGCGCCAAGCTCTCGGTACCTCTCCTATAAGCACGATCTCGTCACACTACCGACGGCGGCCGCAGGTGAAACAAGCACCAGTAAAAAGACGACATTCCCCGGGATGATGTTTGCCACATCGTGCACACTGAGGGGGACATGAATCCTGCTGGCTAGCACTCACGTATACCTATGAACCAGAAGCCCTGGAGCTCTGACCAGCTCCCGAATACGAGCGCCCCGGCGGTGCGGGGACCACTGCATCTTGGTGGAGGTACATAACTAGGCTGGCACGAGGCGGTCCGCCTCGAAAGTTACCAAAGGACCTGCTGTTCGGCCTCTTCGCCGATCTCGGTCATTCCGTCGACCTCTCCGTGCCTCACATCCTAGTGCATGAGCTTGCGTGCGGGCAATGTCCATGCGGTGAAGAGCTACACCGTACAAGCCTCGCCAAGTAATCATCTAGCCCGTGGCGTAGCGGTGTACTCTGTCCTCCATATCAGCTACCACAGCGAGCACATACCGAGCTAATGAGTCGAACTCCACATTGTACTCTCTAACCGTCCGCCCGTCCTGCCTCACCGTCAAAAATCTGTCGGCCCGAGCCCTCCTCATCCGTGGGCAAGAAATGTGCAAGAAAAGCCCTTGAGAACTCGTCCCATACGGTGGGAGTTCATGCTCTTCCGGGACAACTCGCGAATCAAACCGATCAAGCTGCGATATCACGCATCGATGCGAACCCAATACCACCGACTGCGCCTGCGAGACTCGATCACTCTTGATCCGTAGGTTTCGGATAAACTCACGAGGTCATCCTCGGCTCTCGATCTATAGAACAACGGCGGGCTACAACTCGAGAAAGTCCGTAGCCTCAAACTGCTCGCTCGGGGTGAACTACGGGTGCTCTGGGCTGGAATGCTGCATCCATCCTATCCTCATATCGCCCACGACCACGGCGATGGCCAGAATCGCCATCTCCTTGTACCCGTCATCTGCTCCGGTGTGGGGTGGAGGCTTAGGTCTTGTAGTCTCGTTAGCCACCGCTGCGACTCTAAACTCTCTTTGGTCTTTGGCGCGAAACCCGCCGTCGGGCTCGTCTCAGTCTTGGCCGGGCTGCGCGCTCGTACTCCTCTGTATCTCACTAACGACTCCTCATCGCCTTGCCCATTCGGGCTGGGTTTTACGCGGAGGCATAGCGGTAAATGAAAGGAATACGTCGGAGGGTCCAACTTATCACACAACTCTAAGGCACGATCTCGGAATGAGAAGAATGAAACCAATCCTAAATGTCCTATAGCCTCACGATTATAGATGTGGTGCACAACACACCGATAATCAAGACTACTGAACACGGTGCGTAGACACCTTCCGAGGACTAATCGCTCACGATATCACTTTTGTCACGACCGTTCGGGGCGTGATCGTGTCTTACCGGGCACCCTAGTGATACATTCATCGAGAAAATCAGCGGAAATAAAAACATGGACATGAATTAAGAGACAAGATAAATAAGCAGGCCAACCAAAGCGATTGCCTTCATCATATACATAAACACGACAGTTATCCTTTTTACAAACCACACTTGGCGATTACTCTGGACCTCTAAGATTTATACAACAACTATGACGGGACAGGGCCCCGCCATACCCTTGAATGTACAAGAACCTACAAACTCAGGGTAACATACCAAAGATAAGCCTCAGAAGAACGGAGCTTCCAACACGCTGAAATGAGATCCTAGGCGGGGATCGGCGGTAGTGTACTTCTACTGCGGCATGAACGCGGCCCCGAAGGAGGTCGATAACAAGTACCAAGTATGTGAAAGCGTAAAATCGTAAATGAAATCATAATAGTCTATATAAAGCGGGAGACATGTATGATAACCAAACTACGATTCACAACATAAAGCGATTATGTCAAGTCGAGACTCACGCCTCAAAGTCTTCCTCATGCCCGTGGAACTTCTTCCTCACCGGCGATCTAGGTACAAATCATGTGGTACGTATAATGTGGTCTCGGCCCATCTCATGGACCCGATATAGAAAGCGGGTGGAATACATTCCGGATGAACGGTAGTCGAGTGAAATACATTCGGATGAACCGGTAGTCGAGTGAAATACATTCGGATGAACCGGTAGTCAAGTGAAATACATTCCGGATGAACCGGTAGTCAAGTGAAATACATTCGGATGAACCGGTAGTCAAGTGAAATACATTCGGATGAGCCGTAGTCGAGTGAAATACATTCGGATGAGCCGGTAGTCAAGTGAAATACATTCGGATGAACCGGTAGTCAAGTGAAATACGATCTTGCACAACAAGGCTATCACACGTAACATGGTCGGTTCATAACAACAAGCATAGGCAAGTTATACACAACTCAAGGTACTTTCATTTTATGTCAAAGTCCGGATTTTAACCTAAAGTACTACGTAGGTTAAATTCCTTTTAAAGATCCATTTCTTTTACAAAGGTCACCCGATACGTAGTATAAAAATAGAGTGACGAACATTGTTAAGTAAACAAAAATGCTTTCCTTTGTAAAATCAAGTAACAACCTTATTTTCCAAACGTTCAAGTTTGCCTAATTTCAAGTGCTCAAGTTTCTCATTTTAGAAAAGGTTTCGTAGTTCATAGTTTTAATCCTTTAAAACATAATTCTCCTTTAAACGATTTGAGAAACATATGCCTTATATGTGAGTAGGTTATTCTTGTTTATAATCAATCTTATTAAGCAGCCATGATCTAGGAAATGAAATATTATTTTGTCTCATCTTAGCTTCTATGCGGATGGAGGTTTCTCTTGGTTTTAATACAATACTTCATTATTCAATACATTTTCCTTTATTAACGCTGCGGTGGTGCATCGATACTCATTCGATTTCGAAATCGGTAAAACATTATCCTTTTAAAACCAAGTACTCATTACTCACGAATGAGGTTTCACTTTTAACAAAATGCATATCAATACCATTAAGTCAAGTCTCTTATCTTTTAAGATTAAGTCTCTTAACTTCTAAAAATCAGTAAACCATTCTTTTTATCACCCTTAAGACGTTATACCTAACTTCCCATAAATCTAGTATAACTCTTATGTTTTCAAAACCAAGTATTACTCTTCTTTCAAAAAGGTCTTTTGGAAATACTTCAAGTTCTCTATTATCACACATCAAGTCAGTTATAAGTCAAATCAGTTACCTTTTAAAACCACAAAGCATTTTCTTACCTACATAAGGCTGTTATAACCAACTTCCCATAAAGCCGTTATAACACCTTACGTTTCAAACCAATCAAATACATTTAACACGTATGCGTCTCGTACTACATAGTTATACACATATCATGCTAGAACAGATGGGAAGAGGTTCACATACCTCGCGATGATTATCGACTATAAGCAAAACGCTCCACAGTACTGTAACCCGGCTAGCCTTTTCCACTCTTCAAGTAGAACACGCTACTCGTAGTACTTCCACCTATAAGGCCTGGCGTCTATTAACTTCTAAATGCGGTTCCATATTCTGAGAAAATTGGCAAGACTCCCCGCATGACAGCGTAAATCTCCTCTCATCGAGGCCGACTATCAAGCCAACCGGGGGTTTACACGTCTAACGGGCGTGCAACTCTACTATCTGATAATACCACAAGTCTCATGTGTCTGATCTATGTAATTACTGATTCGATTCTCTTCTTTAAATTGGGCTTAAGTCAAAAGACATTGCGCACAATTATGTTGATTCTATATATAGTATACTTCAACTATATATTCCTACAACATGTAATCTCCAATTACAATAAGGGGACAAGAATATTTACCTCGACAAGCCCAAAATTATCCAAGTTAATATGTCGATCCTGAGCAAGGTTTAGCTCTACTCAGTGCGCTCGATCCGCTCCAAACACCCCTTAGAAGTTCTAACCAACTTCTACTTAACTACGTCAACCAACTATGCAGATTTCCTTAGGGTTTCGGTTTGAGACTAAAAGGACAAAAGGTAGTATTTTCGGGCTCTACGTATAGAGGTAACTTTTGGAATACAACAAGGTAAAGGCTAAGGTATTTTGGGCATTATAACAATACTTGGAGAAGTATTTCTACCAAGAGGGGGGGGTGTATTATCTGAAAACAACTAGGCTAGGGGTACCCAGCATTGCCTGAGGGGAGGAGGCTCTCCGGCCACAAAGGGCCTTTACTAGGGAGGGGGCTCTTGGGCGAGATTCAAACAAGAGGAGAGGGGAAGGATAGCAAGACTTGGAACATATTTGGATGATGAAGTCTTCAACAAAGGGAGGGGTATTTATAGGGAAGCCAAGGGCCAACCAATGGACAAGATCAAGCCATGTGCAAGGCAAGTGTAAGGCCAAGATCAAGCCATGTGCACCCTAACCCTACTCCACCAAACATGGCACAAAACAAGGCACCAAACATGGCACAAAATAAGGCACAAAATGAGGCACCAATCGGCCAAGGCCAACCGCCTCTTTCTGCGTCAATGAGGGTGACAAGTGTCACCCTCCATTGGTCCAAAATGTTTCGTCTCTCGGAAAAATCCGCAAAAATATAAATGACATAGCGGAATTTTCCTACGTAGCTGTGGAAAGCGTTTCGTCGAAACACGACTCCTATCGGGTGTTGTGTACAAATTCCGAAACTTGCCTAACTTAAGGCTCAAATTATTATACGTACGCCCTCACGTACATACTCTGGAAATACGGGGTATAACACGCATGGGACTATTTCACCCGCATAAGCCCTACGGACTCGCATGAGGTATTCCTCGCATCGTGGGTAGCAAATCCACGGAAATATGCAATGCCACAGCCGGGAATGACCCCAATTATTCTTGAACTACTAGCACAAATCCGGCTATCACACATAACATAAGCACTAAACTTATCATACAATATATAAGCAAGTTAAGCAATCCACAACCTTATTATTACATTTCATATACACTCTCATTTTAGTTTACTTAAGGCACTAACATGTTCTTTATAAAAATCCGGGAATTTAACCCAAAGTACTACGTACTTCTATTCTTTCAAAATGACTCATTTCATTATAAAACTTCCAAGATACTAATAACCGTAGTATCAAGTTAGAATTTCTTTTTCAAGACAAGTCACAAAACTTTTAGAAATAAAATTAGGCTTCTAAATCAAGTGACTTCTTCTCTAAGTAAAAGCCTTAGGCAATTGATGCCTTTAAATCAAATTGCCTTTCAAATAAATCAAGCCATTTATCTTTCCATAAAGCCAATATAACCAACTCCCCATAAAGTCGTTATATTCACTTTATACCTAAGTCAAGTACAATTTCCTATCCAAGGGACTTATACGTTTAAAACGAAACAAGTGTCACATTCTTTAAAACTCTTCAAGTCCCTTAACATGCTTAAATTACTTAAGAGTAAACCATTCTCTTATTAACTTTCCATAAAGCTATTATAACCAACTTCCCATAAAGCCGTTATACTAGCTTTATACATTAGCAACTTACATACTTCTTTTTAACCAAGAGACTTAAACCTTCCAACAGAACAAGTATCAAAATACTTTCAACATACTTAAAGTCTCTCAACCTTTGAAAACCAAGATATCCTTAATAAATAAACAAGTGAGTTAATTCTCTAACTCAAACAACTTGGGCATTCTTAAAATAAGCCAAGGATATCAAATAGACTAGATTGTCAAAATCTTGTACGTCTACCGTACTATACATTTACAACTTAATCATGCTCAAGAGGTAAGAAAGTTCCACATACCTCTTGGTTTAATCCACTTGCTAAGTCCAATCGCCGTACGTAGTATGCCAACCTATAATGACCATAGTACGTCTATTAACTTCTAGTTTCAAACGTAGAATATTCCAAGTGCAAGTCACTAAATTGTACGGAAAATCGGACAGCACTTCCTTTGTTTTTACTAACTTTGCCACCTTTTTCAAGGCCGAATACAATAACCAAACAACCCCAATTGGCTCACCACAATTTATAAGGTAGTTCAATATAAATGAATAACCAAACAGCCCCAATTGGCCCACCACAAACGATAACAAACTAGTCTAAACTACTAGTCCAATTTCGGCCACAATGTATATAACAATACCAATTCTTATACAATTTTCAATTCAATCCAAATTGGTAGCATAATATGATATCAAGCCGCCATTAATTATAGCTACTACATTTTCCAAGTAGGTAACATGCGACAAATCAATTTATCGATCAAATTGGATTTCAATTTCAAATGGCTAAATATGTCATTTTCGGATTTTGAGCTTCCAATTCCATAACACTTATCAAACTTCATAACACATATCACAAGACCACTTATAACTTATCATAACATGAAATCTTCAATTACAAAAGTAAAACGAAGATTATACCTCAATTAGCCCAAATATGATCCAAGAGTACAAGTCGATCTCTAGCACCTTTAGCTCCTCCTTTCGACATTCCAATCCACCCCAAGCCACCCTTAGAAGCTTATGAAAAACTCATCTTCAAGTTTCAACTTCAAAGTTGAATAACCCTTTAGGTTTTCGCCTTGCGACTAATACGGAAACACCACATTTCCGGGATCTTTTTATTGAGAAACACTTACTATACCCTTAGGTACCTTGGTTTAAAGTGGGGGAATTATTGGACAACAATTGAATTTTTTTCTTTTCTTGAACCCTCAAAGCCGAGAGCTCCTATGAGTTTCTTCAAACATTTCTTGAAAAAAAACTAAGTGTGGGAACTAGTCATCCTACTAGTAAGCTTATATAACACAAGGAAGGGTTATGATTAAAACAAATGGGCGGCTTGGATGCATTTCACATGGATCAAGCCCAAGTGGCCTTTGACTTAGTCAATCTTATCATGCTACTAGTCTTTGCAAGACTTGGCCATTTATATTATGGTCAAATGACCATCCTATCCATGAATATTTCATCCAAGACTAAGCAAAGGGGAGGGGGTGACACGTGTCGCCCTCCCGTTCGTCGCAATATTTCGTTTCCGACCAATTCCAAAAATTCCGACAAACTAACTCGTCTCAAATCTTAACATTTTTGAGTTCTTACGTACGTCCTTATAAACATATCCTGGAATTTCCGGGGTGTAACATTCTTCCCCCCTTAGAAACATTCGTCCCCGAATGTTCTTTCGGGAGTCACACTTAAAGATAGCGACATTATTCTTTTACAACCCCTACGTACCAATATTACCACACGAGGCCACATAACAATACTCATACTTGAATGTCAAGCTGAACCCCATGTGTCAACGTCGGTTATCTGTATAAAGCTTCGGCTGACTCTAAGCTTACTAATAATCTTTCCCGGATAAGCTTCGCCTTATCCACCGCCCGCTGAATCAATTCTGGACCAAATAACTGAACCTCGCCTATGTCGAACCATCCAACCGGCGATCTACACTTTCTTACATACAAGGCCTCATACAGGGCCATCTGAACACTGAAAGGGTATCTGTTATCGTTACGCAATAAGACAAGAGGCAATTAACCCTCCCGACTATTTCTGAAATCAACAACACCAGCCCGCTACCTATCCCTAAATGCCTGGATAGTACGCTCTGCCTGTCCGTCGGTCTGAGGGTGTAATGCAACACTGAGACCCACCTGTGTCCCTAAAACCCTTCGAAAAACTTCGGAAGTTATTCATGTCGAGCTCATCTGCGACATCATAAACGTAGGAACCCCGTGCAGTCTCACAATCCCCCCCCCCTCCTCCCGCGAGAAGAGCTAGCACGACCCTCAGCCGAGTAAGTGGTCCTAACCGAAAGACCACGGTTGGTTTCGTCAGCCTATTTACCATGACCCCCAGGGAGTCGCGCCTCTGAGTACGATGCCACCCTGTAACAAGATCCATATTAAATACCTCTCATATCTAGGTTGGGATTTCAATCGCCTGCAATAGCCCACTGGGCTTCTGGTGCACAACCATGACCTGCTACTAACTCGGACACTAAGCAGTAAACTCCGCTATGTCCCTTTTCCGGTCATCTTATCCATTCATACATCTGAGGTCACGACACAACGTAGTCGACCCCGAACAATTTGAGCAATAAGCACTGTATGCCTCCCCTAAAACCTGCTGACTAGCCCTGCAGCACTGGGTACACCCAATCTATCCTCATCTCACAGCACCTCATCCGGTGCTACTCTAACAGGCTCTTCTCTTCTCGGAGAGCCGTATTTCGATACCGTATCATAACTGGATCCTCATACTGACGCCTCCTTACCTCCCCAACGACGGGAGACTCAGCAACCTCTCGGATCTAAACTTCGTTAACCTTAGAAACAAATAATCGAACCTCTAGGCTCGATGGCGAAGGATCTCACGGACCATCCGTCACGTCATCGGCTGCCCATCGCGAGACTACCCTTAGGTCCACGACAAAGAGTATCTGTAACTGTCTTGGCTTTTCCCCGGATGGTATAGGATATCAATATCACAATCCCTGAGTAACTCTAGCCACCATCGCTGTCGCAAATTCTACTGCCTCAGCCTGCAGATATACCGAAGGCTTTTGTGGTCTGCACAAATATCCACATGAAGTCTGTATATACGTCATGCCCCCAAATCTTCAAGGCATGATTTAATCGCCTTGACTCTAAATCGTGAGTGGCGTAATTTCCTTTCCTGCTTCCCTAACTACCGGAAAAACATAGGCTCTATCCTTATCGGGTTGCGTCAGCACACAACCTAGCCCAACACCCATCGTGTTATCATAATACCTAACCCTCTAGTCTCACAGGAGGGGTTAGAACTGTAGTCGTGGTCAACTTATCTTCCAATAACTGAAAGCCTTTCTCATTCCTGCGAAATATTCGGGTATCCTTAATCTCACTTATGGTTCCTGTTTCCCTTTCTTTGTTGCAACCAAACTTGGTCACTAAACTTAGATTTGATTCCTTTGCTTGCCTCACGTCTAAGACTTACTGTCAATCACATTTTTGGGGGGGAGGTTTCCTTGATCTCGTCAAGTAGTAACCCGGTTTTCCTTTCCCAGTTTGTAGAGCCTATAACTAGGTGTCACCACATTTTCTTGAAATGTTCTTACTGCCCATTATCAACTAATGGTCTTTACACTCGTCTGGGGTAATCATGACTCGTGCAACTTACATTTATATCTTTACGATACTTCCTCGACCAATTCGTACGTCGTTCTTTATTACTCCAACCCAACACTTTCTCCACGGTTATCCACAACTGTAACCTATGGCATGATGATACCGAAGACCTTACCAGTCTTATATCCTTCATCTAACAACGTGGGTACACGTAACCCCATATCATAAAGCGTCCTTTTACGTGGGGAAGAGAACTTATCTCCCTTACTTAAACTTTCCTTGGAGTCACAACCCTAATCACAGGGTCCTCTCGCGGTCCAGTAATTATCTAATCATCACGCACCGCCTTAAAGTAGTGTAGATTTTCAAAACCTACCAAAGATGCCCTCAGCTTTCATGCGTGACACCGTACTTATTTATTCATGCCTTGCACATTTTCCTGAAATTATCTGGAAGGTCGTGGCCCTGACCGCCACACCAAACCAACTCCAAGTACCTCCAAGGGCATTTAACATAAATTCCTTCAAATTCAATTATTACTACTTTCTGCCTCAATCCACCTCAAATGAACAAATCACACAGACTTAATAAAAACAATTATGCCAAAGAAGGAAGAATAATTCACTGGTTACCACCACTTCTCTTCCTTTCCACTCCATAACCGGCTTATCGGAAAATTGGTACCGAAATCAATCTCTCTCTGTAGTCCACGTTGGCATTACAAGAGGCCAACTAGTCCGTACTCATAATGACCTCAACGTCTGTCATAACAGCTCTGTTAGGTGCGCTAAGGTCCAACGTGTATCGTTACGGTAATTATTATCTACTCATTTCGGCTACCACCCATCACTCGCGGGTGTGATCACCGAAAGGTTCTCGTGGATTCGGGCTTTATTTCTTTACACTTGGTTGCTATCTTTTCAGTCGTACTTTTCCCATACTCCCACTTATTTTAGCGTCGTCATAGCCTTCATGCGATCCGGGTCTCGATCTTTGGAGTTACAAAATTAAACAATCTGAGGCCCATTCGGCTCGCATGACCTGGTTCCGGTGGAATGCGTCCACGAACCCATAAAATGATTAACTAGACTTGGGCCTTGCACCCTCGTGACCCTGTCACGTAGCGGGACTACTACCAACTAATCCCATTTCATTTCAAGCTATGAGGCGACCCTTAATAGGTCCCCAACCCGACTCGGCGTCGTACTTAACTCTTACCCTCGGTCTGACTTAACTTTACTACCCGAGAAGGCCTTATATACCTAAGGTCTCGACGGTTATCACATTCTCAGGCTCGTAATTTCCATGCTCCAAGCCTAACTTATCAGCCCATGGCCGGGTACAAAAACTTCTCGTAAAATCATATTTGTGTTGTCTTGACCACAACAACTATACTTTCTTCGTCCGGATCTCGACCGTACAATTCCCTTAAGCATACCACGTAGCTTAAGTTGCTAACATAGTCTTCCACTTAGTCTCTTAATTAACTTCTTAAGGGTCCATTACATTCTCACTCAACTCATCATCACCTAATTATCTCAAATTAGCACGTAAAACCTTGATGAGAGTTCCTTAACTGCTCATACCTTCCCGGTATTTATTTAGTCCTTACCCAATCCAGGTAATCTAAAATCATCCTAGGCAACACACATGTGACCCCCAAACATAAATCCGTATAGTTGTATGTCACAATACCAACTATACTACAAACATTACCAACCTGGATACGCAATCCACATAATCCTTCCCGGTCATCACGCTTTCTCGTAGCGCAAACAATCATAACTTGTTAGGGAAAGACGACCCTAACCATACAAATTTATCGCACGATCTTAGAGTGAGAAGAATGGAAACCAATCCTAAATGTCCTGCAGACCTCACGATTATAGATGTGGTGCACAACACACCGATAATCAAGACTCTACTAGACACGGTCGTAGACACTTTCCGAGGACTAATCGCTCGATACCACTTTTGTCACGACCGACCCCGGCTCGCGATCGGTGCCCTACTGGGCACCCTTTGTAAACATCGAGAATAGCAATGGAACATACACAACTAAAAAAATACTTAAACATAAGTTAACAACAGTTAGCCGATAAGGCCACCTTCCGTAAAAATATACTCAATCAGGAAATAGAAGACACATTTTTTTTTCTTTACAACCCAATCCACAATGTGACTACTGCACTTAAGAATAACAACTCATGGACAGGCCCCGCCATACCCTGAATGTACAATAACCGACAATACCAGGAATAAGCCTCGGAATAAAGGAGCTTCAACAACGTGAACAGGTGATCCTAAGAGCGAGGATCAAGAACTGTACTTTACTGCGCATTTAACGCACCCCAAAGGAGGTCAAGACAACATGTACCAAATATGTGAAATCGAAAATCTCGTAATGAAATCATAAGTCTAAAATAAGCCGGAGACATGTATGATAACTCAATTAACGACACTGCCTTACTAACAATGAGTAAATAGGGGTATACTTACAATATAAAGTAGGAAAGCTCACGATCAAAGCAGACCACCCGCCGCAGTGTCATTACAATCCTATTCGGGACTATTTCACCCGCATAGATCCGGTGGACCCGTGAGGTATTCCTCGCATGGGACTATTTCACCCGCATAAGCCCTTACGGACTCGCGTGAGGTATTCCTCGCATAGGTCGGACCCGCCGCGTGGGACTATTTCACCGCATAAGCCCTACGGACTCGCGTGAGGTATTCCTCGCATCGGGTAGCAAATCCACGGAAATATGCAATGCCACAAACCCGGGGAATGACCCCGCAATTATTACTGAACTACTAGCACAAATCCGGCTATCACACATAACATAAGCACTACCGGCTTATCATACAATATATAAGCAAGTTAAGCAATCCCCTAACTTCTTATTATTCTGTTTCATATACACTCCCATTTTAGTTTACTTAAGGCACTAACATGTTCTTTATAAAAATCCGGGAATTTAACCCAAAGTACTACGTACTTCTATTCTTTCAAAATGACTCATTTCATTATAAAACTTCCAAGATACTAATAACCGTAGTATCAAGTTAGAATTTCTTTTTCAAGACAAGTCACAAAACTTTTAGAAATAAAATTAGGCTTCTAAATCAAGTGACTTCTTCTCTCGTAAAAGCCTTAGGCAATTGATGCCTTTAAATCAAATTGCCTTTCAAATAAATCAAGCCATTTATCTTTCCATAAAGCCAATATAACCAACTCCCCATAAAGTCGTTATATTCACTTTATACCTAAGTCAAGTACAATTTCCTATCCAAGGGACTTATACGTTTAAAACGAAACAAGTGTCACATTCTTTAAAACTCTTCAAGTCCCTTAACATGCTTAAATTACTTAAGAGTAAACCATTCTCTTATAAACTTTCCATAAAGCTATTATAACCAACTTCCCATAAAGCCGTTATACTAGCTTTATACATTAGCAACTTACATACTTCTTTTTAACCAAGAGACTTAAACCTTCCAACAGAACAAGTATCAAAATACTTTCAACATACTTAAAGTCTCTTAACCTTTGAAAACCAAGATATCCTTAATAAATAAACAAGTGAGTTAATTCTCTAACTCAAACAACTTGGGCATTCTTAAAATAAGCCAAGGATATCAAATAGACTAGATTGTCAAAATCTTGTACGTCTACCGTACTATACATTTACAACTTAATCATGCTCAAGAGGTAAGAAAGTTCCACATACCTCTTCGGTTTAATCCACTTGCTAAGTCCAATCGCCGTACGTAGTATGCCAACCTATAATGACCATAGTACGTCTATTAACTTCTAGTTTCAAACGTAGAATATTCCAAGTGCAAGTCACTAAATTGTACGGAAAATCGGACAACACTTCCTTTGTTTTTACTAACTTTGCCACCTTTTTCAAGGCCGAATACAATAACCAAACAACCCCAATTGGCTCACCACAATTTATAAGGTAGTTCAATATAAATGAATAACCAAACAACCCCAATTGGCCCACCACAAACGATAACAAACTAGTCTAAACTACTAGTCCAATTTCGGCCACAATGTATATAACAATACCAATTCTTATACAATTTCCAATTCAATCCAAATTGGTAGCATAATATGATATCAAGCCGCCATTAATTATAGCTACTACATTTTCCAAGTAGGTAACATGCGACAAATCAATTTATCGATCAAATTGGATTTCAATTTCAAATGGCTAAATATGTCATTTTCGGATTTTGAGCTTCCAATTCCATAACACTTATCAAACTTCATAACACATATCACAAGACCACTTATAACTTATCATAACATGAAATCTTCAATTACAAAAGTAAAACGAAGATTATACCTCAATTAGCCCAAATATGATCCAAGAGTACAAGTCGATCTCTAGCACCTTTAGCTCCTCCTTTCGACATTCCAATCCACCCCAAGCCACCCTTAGAAGCTTATGAAAAACTCATCTTCAAGTTTCAACTTCAAAGTTGAATAACCCTTTAGGTTTTCGCCTTGCGACTAATACGAAAACACCACATTTCCGGGATCTTTTTATTGAGAAACACTTACTATACCCTTAGGTACCTTGGTTTAAAGTGGGGGAATTATTGGACAACAATTGAATTTTTTTTTTCTTGAACCCTCATAGCCGAGAGCTCCTATGAGTTTCTTCAAACATTTCTTGAAAAAAAACTAAGTGTGGGAACTAGTCATCCTACTAGTAAGCTTATATAACACAAGGAAGGGTTATGATTAAAACAAATGGGCGGCTTGGATGCATTTCACATGGATCAAGCCCAAGTGGCCTTTGACTTAGTCAATCTTATCATGCTACTAGTCTTTGCAAGACTTGGCCATTTAAATTATGGTCAAATGACCATCCTATCCATGAATATTTCGTCCAAGACTAAGCAAAGGGGGGGTGACACGTGTCGCCCTCCCGTTCGTCGCAATATTTCGTTTCCGACCAATTCCAAAAATTCCGACAAACTAACTCGTCTCAAATCTTAACATTTTTGAGTTCTTACGTACGTCCTTATAAACATATCCTGGAATTTCCGGGGTGTAACATAAAAGATAAGATAGGGATAGATTATCCAAGGTATGCCGCAGGTAGTATCTCACCCTGAATACTAAATGTCTACCCGCTCAGACTCACACTAGAGCTCACGAACTAGTAGTAGGATCAATATCTGCACTAGAAAAGATGCAGCAAGTGTAGTATGAGTACAACATACCCGCGTAGGGATTATAGGTTGACAATGATGGAAGATACGTAAAAAGATATAAATACCAAGTTGACACCAAATAGTCTTATTTTAACTATTTAAATGTCCAAGTAAGATCACATTATCCACGGCATATTCCATAGAGTTTAAAAATAACATTCTGAGTATCATTGAGTAATTACATGTTTCCTTTATTCTCGAAATTCAATCAACTCATCAATAATCAATTCAACACTTGTTTCATCAACAGGTAATCCATGAATGATTTGTGTATGATATGTTATGAATGCGATGCGAATGCAGGTACCTTGATATTCTAGTATACAGACGCTCAAGTTTTTATTATGAGACGCACACCAATGTGGGACCCCTGAAGTCCGTATACTTCTCTGAAATTTTTCATCAGAGACCAACTCTTGGTTAAATAGAATCATGTTGTAGGCGTGACATCCGTCCCTTCGAACATCATCATCATCATTTCAGTGTTGACATAATCTCTTGGACCTATAACATTCCATACCTCTCATATCAATATCTCAGAATCATGAGTGTATGAATGCAAATGACAATATACGGCAAGAAATTATGATGTAATGAGATGCAATCAAGTATAGAGATGAATATCACATGCTATCAAGAATTTAACGACATAACAATCCAAGTATAAATCAGGGTATCATATCGAAAGCAGGTGTGATGAATAAATAAACAATAACAAATATGGTGACAAGCCCACATATAACGACAACCCCAAATAAATCAGTAATCCGAACTAGCACAAGGCTAATTTCCCAAATCACCCATCAACATAGTCTAATACCGGTACCCACTCAATCGTTCATCACAACCGACTGAGTGGGACCCCCAAACATGCCAAATACTCTTCAATATTTATAACTAATTACACACTTCTATCAAAGTATTATAAAAGTAAATTGTAGCCTACCTCTATGTCGAACAGGATCACTAAACGATTAAGCCTCGGTGATTGCCTTGTCCTTCCATTGCGCCTCATGATAATCGAAGTCTAATCACTTATATACTATTCATTAATGAAGAACTTACACACCATACAAGGATATAATACTTAACAAAGCAAGACTTTAAATACCCACATCACCAAGACTCAAACTTTATTACCCAAATACCAAGAATACATACTAGGGAGTCATATCCTTAAGTTGATTAGGAAACTATACACATTTGAGCCTTCAACTAAACAATATACAAAAGCCCCAATTTGGAAACCTAGAATTTTCCGCAATTGGAATAGGTTTCTATACTCAAATTAAGCTCTATAACATGATAAGCTAGTATAATCAATCACTAATTCACAATAATACAAGTAAACTAGTCCATAATCATCATTTAAATCAAGACTAAACTATCTTATTCTCAAATGGGATCATAATTCATTTTACCCAACTCATAAATATACTAGATCATTATTAAAGGACTTAGAAACATGAAATCATATCTTAAAGGATGGAATTGTTACCTTAAATATGAATTTCTCCTCTAAACCTCTGAATTCTCTCCATTGGCGCCTCTAGTTTCGAGATATACTATTTTGGGAAATGAAATCTGACATAGGAAATTTTATAGGACACCTGATACAGTGGTTCCGCCCCAACAATCCAATCCGCTGGTGCCGACCCGCTATGGCGAATAAAGGCCTCGCTGAGGCAGTGTCACTTAACACCCCTATACACCACGACGTACCCGACTCTAGAGAGGTGGACTCTCCCCTGCAGACCAACCCTCTGCCAAGGCGGAAACACCACATTTTTCCAACCCCCGCTTCGGCGAGCCAACCTCCCACTAGGCAGAAACACCAAAGCGAGAACAAGTGATACCAAGGCGTACACCAGACACTAGATCATGGAAAAATAGCCAAAATCTCTACCAAACTCCCGAAACACTCTCGAGACCCCCTAGACACAAACTAGACATGCTCGTATAAGATAAACAATGCTATAAACTTGCTCGTACCCTCAGATTTCCCATAAACGAAGCTAAGGCATACTTTTCTAAAGAATCATCCTAAACAACCAAATATCCAAATTTTATAAAGAAGGCTACAAAATACATCCGATTGCCTCAGGAAGCAAACTAATAACTTGACTAAGTCATAAATGACCCTCCAGAACTACCGGAAGCGGTAAAACCCAGAAATAAAGCCATCAAATCAAAAGTCAACTTTCAGGCAAACTATCCAACTCTAAGTTTTTGGTTTTTGGTTTTTTTATCCAAAACTCATATAAATGGACCTTGGGATACATGCCTCCCATTCCTTCACATTACCTACCCCACATAGAGTCTATGGGAAGGGTCAAATAAACAAATAAGGGTCTTAAGCTAAAAACGACCAGATGGGTCATTATATTAGATACCAATTAAACAAACGTTTGTCAGTGAATAGAGAGAAACAAACAGAGGAAACATAACGAAAGTGGTAAACAAGTCAGGATATCTGCTCTGCATGTCAGACTCTGTCTCCCAAGTCGCCTCCTTACTAGGATGATACCTCCACTGAACCTTCACATAAGATATCTCTTTAGACCTCAATTTCCTCACATGTCTGTACAAAATAGCTACAAGCTCCTCCTAAAACTCCAAATTTTGTTCAAGCAATACAGAGTCCCACCGATGATATAAGAACCGTCATAATGATACTTCTTCCGTATAGACATATGGAAAACTAGGTGAACACCTGAAAGATCAGGTGGCAGAGCCAACTCATATATCACCTCCTCAACTCTCTAAAGAATCTTAAAAGGTCCAATATACCTCAGACTTAACTTCCATTTCTTTTCAAACCTCATCACACTCCTCATAGGTGAAACCTTCAAAAAAACTCTGTCACCAACCATAAATTCCAAGTCTCGAACCTTTCAGTCCGCATACTCCTTCTGCCTGCTCTGAGCTGTCAGGAGCTTATCTTAGATCGCCTTCACATTCTTTAAGGAATATCTTAATATATCGGTACCCTAAGGTCGGACCTTGAACACATCAAACTATCTAATCGGAGATCGACATCTACTACCATACAAAACCTCAAATGGTGCCATATCAATACTAGATGGATAGTTGTTATTCTATGCAAACTATGCCAAAAGTAGGAACCGATCGCAATGACCACCCAAATCAATCACGTAGTCTCGTAATATGTCCTCCAATACCTGAATAGTCCACTCAGACTGTCGTCGGTCTGAAGGTAAAATGATGTACTGAGATCCAAGCGAGTACCCAACTCTTTCTGCAAAGTCCTCCAGAAATGCAAAGTAAACTGAGTACCCCGATCCGAGATGATAGAAACAGAAACCCCATAAAGACAAACAATCTCACGAATGTAGATCTTAGCCAACTTCACTACATTATAAGTTATCTGGATCGGAATGAAATGGACGGACTTGGTCAACCTATCAACAATGACCTAAATACATTAAACTTGCCCAGGTCTTGGGCAATCCCACAACAAAATCCATGGCAATCTTCCCCCACTTCCACTTGGGAATGGACATCATCTAAGACACACCACTTGGTCGCTGGTGCTCTTATTTGACCTGCTGACAATTCTAACACCGAGCACGAACTCCACAATATCTCTCTTCATCCTCCCCTACCAATAGTACTACTTCAAATGATGCTACATCTTAGTAGTACCTGGATGAATAGAATACCTAGAGTTATGGGCTTCCTCTATAATTAATCTGGTCAAATAACCCACATGAGCCACACACCTTACCCTTAATCCTCAGAACTCTTTTACTTCACAACCTCCTTAGCTTCTACGTTCATCACCTTATCTCTGAGTTTGCACAACGTTACATTATCATAATAGTGAGTCCGAATTTAATCCAAGAGAGATGACCCCGCCTCTACACAAGACAGAATTCTGCCCGGAATTGAAATATCAAGTCTCACGAATTGTTTGGCTAGAGTTTGGACCCACAATGCGAAAAGATTCTCAGAAGCTATTAAATGAGCTAAACTCCCATGTTGACTGCCTTTTGGCTCAAGGCGTGCGCCACCATATTGGCCTTGCCAGGATGATACAAAATAGTCATGTTATAGTCTTTCAACAACTCCATCTACCGACGCTATCTAGAATTCAAATCCATCTGATTGAACACGTGCTGAAGATTGTGGTGGTCGTTATATACCTCAGAATGAACACCATATAAGTAATGCCTCTAAATCTTCAGAGCAAACACAATGACAACCAACTTCAAATCATGAATAGGGAAATTCTTCTCATGCACCTTCAACTACTTCCATGCATAGGAAATAACCTTACCCTCATACATCAACACACAACCTAACCTAATCCTAGAAGCATCACCATACATAGTAAATTATTTTTCCTCCACAGGAAGGGATAAAATCGGAGTTGTGGTAAAAAACTTGAGCTTTTGAAAGATCTCCTCACACTGGTCGGACCACTGAAAATGCATATCTTTCTAAGTCAAACGCGTTAGATGAGAAGCAATAGAAGAGAAAACCTTGACGAACCAACAATAGTAGCTAGAAAGACCCACAAAACTCTGAATCTCTATCACAAAAGTTGGTCTAGGTCAGTCCTTGACTGCCTCTATCTTCTTTGAGTCAACATAGTCCCATCCTTAGTCACTACGAGTTCCAAGAATGACACATAAGTCAACCAAAACTCACACTTTGAGAACTTAGCATACAACTTCTTCCCCTTTAATAAACCAAGGACCACCCTCAAATGTTGTTCATGCTCCTCCTAACTCTTCAAATAGATCAAGATGTCGTCAATGAATACAATCACAAAAGAATCCAAATATGGCTTGAATATCCGATTCATCAAATCCATGAACGCTGCGGGGGTGTTGGTAAGCCCAAAAGAAATCACCAAGAACTGATAATGACCATAGCGAGTATTGAATGCGATTTTGGGAACATCATCAACCCAGATCTTCAACTGATGATACCCATACCTCAAGTCAATATTTGAAAACACTAAATCACCTTAAAGTTAATCGAACAGGTCATCAATACAAGGGATCTGATACTTGTTTCTGATGGTGACATTGTTTAACTAATTGTAATCAATGAACATAAGTATGACACCATCCTTATTATTCATGAACAATGTTACACCACGTAGTTCAGGTCCTGCTTATGGGGACGTACGAAAGGAGTTAAGATTTAAATTTTTGACGGAATGTTTCGGACGGGTTTTTAGTCAACTTTGAGGAGGTGTATGTCCAGTTACATTGAGAGTTCCTAGGCGTTTCAAAGTCCTAGTACGTAGTTCGTTGAGTCTAGTTTCCAACGCAACCAACCGTTCGTCGATAGGGCATCGGAGTAGAAAGTTATGGAAGTTACAAGTTCAGTGCGCAGTCGGACAAAAAATATTTCGGTCAGGAGCCACAGGGCCGCGGCGCCGGATGCAGGGCCGCGGCGCCAAATGTTCTGAATGTTCGCTGAAGTTTCAGCGCCGCGGCGCCAGAAAGCAGGGCCGCGGCGCCGGAAGTTCTGAAGAGTCTCGGATGTTTCAGCGCCGCGGCGCCGGCTGCAGGGCCGAGGCGGGTTCTGCGAGGCTGGGGGAAAAAATCAGAACTGTTTTATTTTAAAAAAGGCCATGGGAGGGTGACAAGTGTCCCCCCCCCCCCATCTGATTTTGCATGTCCTATTTATTGACCAAGTCTTGAAGACTTGGTCATTCTTCAAGATCTTCTCTCTCTCTAAAAATTTAAAAGCTCTCCCTTCTCTCTAGAAAATCAAGAGGAAATCAAGGCTTGAGAAAAATCTGAAAAAGGTGGCAAGAAGGAAACTTGTTGGTAAGCTTGTAGGAGCTTTTGTGGTGGTGATTGTGGAAAGGAGGCTAGTGAATTTGTTGGATTAATTTGGCTAAGCTCTAAGGTAACAATTCTTTCTCTTTTTGCTAGTTTATGGTGTTGCATGTAAAGAAGAAAGAACTTGTAGTGGTAAATATTGCTCTTAGATAAATTGCATGTAAGAAATATGATTTGGATTTGAAGGGATTGAATAAGGTTAGGATGTGAACATGTTGTAGCCAAAATACTACCTTTAACTTATTGATTTAGTTAATATGCATTGTGGGGCAGAATTTTACACAACCAAGATTAGGTGTGTAATCCCCTTGTATTGATTGGATTGTTGGGCCTTAAAAGTGGCGTTTTGATGTTGAATTCGGCCTTGAAAAAGGTGGCAAAGTACGGAGAAACAAAGGAAATGCTGCCCGATTTTCCGTAGAATTTAGTGACTTTGCACTTGGAATATTCTACGTTGAAGCTAGAGGTTAATAAACGTATTATGGTCATTATAGGTTGACGTACTACGTGCGGTATATTGGACTTAGCAAGTGGATTGACCCGAAGAGGTATGTGGAACTTTCCTACCTCTTGAGCATGAATAGTTGCATCTATGTAGTACGGTAGACGTACAAGGCTTTGATATCCCTTACTTGTTTTAATGATGTCTTAAGTTTCAAAGTTAAGGGACTTGGAGTGTTTTAAGTATATGATACTTGTTTCGTTTAAAAGTATAAGTCCCTTGGATATAGGGAGATGTATTTGACTAATGTATAACGTTCATATAACGACTTTATGGGAAGTTGGTTGTATTGGCTTTATGGAAGGTTAACAAAGAAAGATTTACTCTAAGTAAAATAAGTATGGATAAACGATTTGAATTTGTGAGAGGCAAATTGATTTTAAGGCAGTAATTGCCTAAGGTTTTAAAAGAAATGAAGTCACTAGATTTAGAAGCCTATTATATTTCCAAAAGGAAACGTGACTTATCTTGAAAAGTAGTCGTGACTTGATACTACGATTATTAGTATCTTGAGAGTTTTACATAAAAGGAGTCATTTTCTTAAAAGGTTAGAGGTACGTGGTACTTGGGTTGAATTCTCGGATTTTCTCTTGAAATGACATGTTAGTGCCTTAAGTAAACTAAAATGAGAGGATATACTAATAATGTTAATAAGAAGTTAGGGGATATTCTTAACTTGCTTACGTTATGATAAGCCGGTAGCGCTTATGTTATGTATGTGTCACGACCCGACCCCGGGCCACGACTGGTGCCCTACCGGGGCACCCCGTCATGTGTACATCAGAGAATAGCAGCGGAACATACATAACTCATAGCCTGTATAAAGTAAACATCACTGGCAAGCCGATAAGGCTGCCTTCTATAGATTAATTTAATCAAAAGTACAACTTGTTCTTACATCACAACCCAGAAACGTGACTACAGACCTCTAGGAATAACAACTGTGGCGGGACAGGGCCCCGCCATACCCCTGAATATACAAAAATCTACAACTTCAGGGAACCGTACCAAAAAGGCAAGCCTCCGGAGAAATGGAGCTTTCCGAGAACCGAACAGTGATCCTAAGAGTGCGGGTCAGCAAGCTATGTACCTCAACCTGCGGCATGAACGCAGCCCGAGAGTCGATCTGGCCAAGTACCAAGTATGTGGCTGAAAATCACGTAAATGAAATCATAACAGTCTATATAAAACAGGAGACATGCGTGATAACCAAACTACAGTACACGATATATATTAGCAGTCATGTCAAGTCAGGGTCTCACGCCCGTAAAATCATCACTCAAATATAACCCGGAAATTTAACCCGCACAATGGTCGCATGCCCCGGCATCTTACCTCGGTATAAGCATGGCCATGGAACCATTATAATGGGCGCATACCCGTGGACCATCCAACGTGTCAGTATGCCCAAAGGGAATAACAAGATAACACTCACTGTGGAAGCATACCCGTGGGCCACCCAACGTGTCAGTATGTCCAACAAGATCACAAGATAACACTTACCGTGGAAGCATACCCGTGGGCCACCCAACGCGTCAGTATGTCCAAACAAAATAACAAGATAACACTTACGGTAGAGCATACCGTGGGCCTGACTCGTCGGTATGTCCAAACAAAATAACAAGATAACACTTACTGCGGTAGGCGTACGTGGGCCACCCAATGCGTCAGTATGTCCAAACAAAATAACAAGATAACACTTACCGTGGAAGCATACCCGTGGGACACCCAACGCGTCAGTATGTCCAACATGATCGATAATAACATGACCGGCCCTCCATCGCGATGCACGGTAACATAAAGATACAATACTTGTACACCAAGACTATCGCTAGCAAACATAGGCAAGTTATTCATACTCAAGGTACTTCCATTCTATGCCAGAATCAGGGTTTTAGCCCCAAGGTACTACTTACTTTATTTCTTTAAAAAGTCCATTTCTTTTTCACAAAAGTCACATGCTACTGACACCCGTGGAAACAAACTAGAGTAACTATTATTGGAAGTAAACCAAAATCAATTTCCATACTTCCTTTTTCAAATAAACCAAGACAATACCATGTCTTCCTTTTATACCAACTCAAGACAATGCCATGCCTTCTTTTTCTATATCAAATCACTTCTCGAACTAGTATAAGTTTCAAAACTTCAAATTCTCAAGTCTCTTACTTTTAAACCAAATCCCATAACGGGGAAGGATCAAGTCTCACATCTTTTTAAAACAAATGTCAAGTTACCATTTTAAAGCCAATAATAAAACCATTTCTTCGTTTTCATAAAGTCGTTATAACTAACTTCCCATAAAGCTATTATAACACTTTATGTTTAAAACCAACCAAACACAACTATAAGCATTTATGAGACCAAGAGGGCTTATTCTTTAACATCCAAGTACCCATTATTAACAAATAAGGTTTTTACCACTTTTCAACACAATCAAGCCCTTTTCACTTCATATCAAGTCAAGGCACAAAAAAGGGAAATCAAACCACTTTAACACACGTGCGTCTACCGCACTATATATTTCACAAATAATCATACTCAAGAGAATAGGAAGAATCACATACCTCCTCGGCTAAATCCACTTGCTAAGTACAAAATACCACACGTAGTACGTCAACCTATAATGACCATAATACGTTTATTAACCTCAAGCTACAACGTAGAATATTCCAAGTGCAAAGTTACTAGATTCTACGGAAAATCGGGCAGCATTTCCTTTGTTTCTACATACTTTGCCACCTTTATCAAGGCCGAATTCAATATCCAAACGCCACTTTTAAGGCCTAACAATCCAATCAACACAAAGGGGATTACACACCTAATATTGGGTGTGTAAAATTCTGCCCCATAATGCATATTAACTAAATTAAATAAGTTAAAGGTAGTATTTTGGCTACAACATGCTCACATAACCTTCTTATCCAATTCTTTCATATCCAACCCATATTTCTTACATGCAATTTATCTAAGAGCAATATTTTCAACTACAAATTCTTTCTTCTTCACATGCAACACCAAAAACCAACAAAGAGAGAATGAGTTGTTACCTTAGAACTTTAGCCAAATATTCCAACAAATTCACTAGTTTCCTTTCCACAATCACCACCACAAGAATTCCTACAAGCTTGCCAACAAGTTTCCTTCTTGCCACACTTTTCAGATTTTTCTCAAGCTTTGATTTATTCTTGATTTTCTAGAGAGAAGGAAGAGCTTTTAACCTTAGAGAGAGAAGAGAGTGTGAAGAATGACCAAGTATCCAAGACTTGGTCAACAAATAGGACATGCAAAATCAGATGGGGGGGGGGACACTTGTCACCCTCCCATGGCCTTTTTAAAAGAAAATATCTGATTTCCTCAGTTTTTCCGCCAAAGACTCCGCCTCGGCGCCGCGGCCCTACAGCCGGCGCCGCGGTGCTGAAACCCCTGCAACCTTTCAGAACTTCGGCGCGTACAGCTTCCGGCGCCAGCGCTGCAACAAGTGATTCTCGGATTATCCGCGCGCGACCTGCATCCGCGCCCGTACTGGCCACGACCGATGTTGCTTTTACGCTCTCTGCGCCGAACTTGTAACCTCCATAACTTTCTACTCTGATGTCCTATCGACGAATGGTTGGTTGCGTTGGAAACTAGACTCAACGAACTATGGACTAGGCCTTTGAACCACCTAGGAACTCTCAAAGTAACGGGACATAAACCGCCTCAAAGTTGACCAACAACCCGTCCGAAACATTTCGTCAACCCATCATTCTAAAAATTAAAACTTAATTCCTTTCGCCCTAAGCATGACCCGAACTATGGGGTGTAACATTCTCCCCCCCCTTAGAAACATTCGTCCCGAATGTTCCTTCTACGTCTCCAGAACGCATGCGCTGGTGTAGTCTTCACTACTATACCTATAAAACCAATTATGCCACATATGACCATAATATACTAACCACGCAAAATCTTACCTCCCAACCTATGAGGAATTACCTCTAAAGCGTATAACAACTTATTAGTTCCCATTCATGGTCTAAGGTATTCTCCTCACAAAAAAAATCACTCCCATCCTCTTAACACATGTTCGCTTCTTCTTCCATTTGTCGTATCCTCCTTGCACACTCGAACTCTTCCTAAAATACGTACCACCCTCTTGTTCCCAGTCAGAGACAATCTCACAATGCAAGTCACAAAAACCTAGTGGTTTCCTTAGCTTAGCTACCCACTATTATTTCACACCACTCATGGACTTATCACCCAAGTAGACCCCATGTATACTATGTTCCTTGACAAAGGTCCCCTGTAGAATCTTCCACTCAAAATGGCCCTGTATCTAAGGTTCCCACGATTATCAGAATTCTAAGGCTCACAGCTTCCATGTCCCTAACTTACCCCTTCTACAAACCAGGCTTTATAAAATCACAATTTACATAAAATTACCCGCACATAACACTTAATATGTAACCATCTTATCACACCCACTAATCGTTAGAGGGTTAAGGATATACCTGTAACTATTGCTTCACTTTACCCTTGTCGTTCTAATCATGATCCTGCCCTGCACGACGCATAGCAAAAGAAGGCGATGAACGACCAGCGATCCGAAAATTTGAATCTCTACATCCGTGTTATCTCTGGTCGGACAGTTCCTCGCAAAATGGCCTTGTTGGTCGTATGTAAAACAAACTCCCCTACCAGCACGACACTCCCCATCGTGGAGCCTACCACAACGGCCACAACGAGGTAGGGGTGGCCCCATTTGACTAACATCCCTCTTCCTCTGAAAACCTGAAACCTTGGAGCCACGACTGCTCACGAATCTCGAACGTCCACGAAGACTACGGTGGAGTACTCCGTCTTGGTGGCGCGCATAACTACCTTCTTTGGCGGTCCTCCTCGAAAGTCACCAAAATATCCTGCTGTCTTGGCCCTCTTCTGCTGATCTTGGTTATTCCGTCGACCTCTACGCTCCTCACACCCAAGTGCATAAGCCTGCAAGCGGGCAATGTCCATGCCCGGCTGAAGAGCTACCCCCGTGCAACTCTCTGCTAAGTAATCATCGAGCCCTGTGACATAGCGGTGCACCCTGTCCTCCATGTCTGCTACCAAAGCGGGTACATACCGAGCCAACGAGTCAAACTCTACGTTGTACTCCCGGACCGTCCGCCCGCTCTGTCTCAACGTCAGAAACCTATCAGCTCGAGCTCTCCTCATCTGCGGAGGCAAGAAATGGCTAAGGAACGCCTCTGAGAACTCGTCCCAAACAGCTGGAAGCGCATGCTCCCCCCGGGATAGTTCCCATGAATCATACCAGTCAACTGCAGTATCCCGCAGCCGATGTGAACCCAATAATACTGACTCGGTCTCCGAGGCCCTGATCACTCTCATGATCCGCTGTAACTGTCGGATAAACTCCTGAGGATCATCCTCAGGCCTCGACCCATAGAACTCTGGTGGGCTGCAACTCAAAAAGTCCCGAAGTCTCAAGCTATCAGATCTGGGGTGAACTACGGGTACAACCGGAACCGCTGTCTCCCGCCTGTCCTCTTGCCTTGCCACTATCCTGGCTAATAACTGGGCCATCTCCTTGTAGCCCATATCCTCTGCTCGGTGTATGGCGGAGGCTCAGTACCGCATGATCTCGATGGTTATTCTTCTGCCCGAACTCTCTTTGGGGTTGGCGACGTCGTGGAACTCGCTGTCCGAAAAATCTCCTCAGGTAAAGACTGGGCCTGTGCCCTCATAACCCTATGTGTCCTACTAGCAGCTCCCTCAGCTGCCTTGCCCCTCTGGGCTCTGGTTGCCTTGCGTGGAGGCATAACTGGTATAAAAATAATACGTCAGAGGGAGTCCAACTTATAACACAGGTCTAAGGCACGATCTCAGAGTGAGAAGAATGGAAACCAATCCTAAATATCCTGCAGCCTCCTGGTTATAGGTGTGGTGCAAAACACACCGATAATCAAGACTCTACTAGACACGGTCTGTAGACACTTTCCGAGGACTAACTGCTCTGATATCACTTTTGTCACGACCCTACCCCGGGGCCGCGACTGGTGCCCTACCGGGGCACCCCGCCATATGTACATCAGAGAATAGCAGCGGAACATACATAACTCATATCCTGTATAAAGTAAACATCACTGGCAAGCCGATAAGGATGCCTTCCATAGATTAATTTAATCAAAAGTACAACTTGTTCTTACAGCACAACCCACAAACGTGACTACAGACCTCTAGGAATAACAACTGTGGCGGGACAGGGCCCCGCCATACCCCTGAATATACAAAAATCTACAACTTCAGGGAACCGTACCAAAAAGGCAAGCCTCCGGAGAAATGGAGCTTTCCGAGAACCGAACAGTGATCATAAGAGTGCGGGTCAGCAAACTATGTACCTCAACCTGCGGCATGAACGCAGCCCCCCGAAGGAGGTCAGTACAACAGGTACCAAGTATGTGAAACTGAAAATACTGTAAATGAAATCATAACAGTCTATACTAAACAAGAGACATGCGTGATAACCAAACTACAGTACACGATATATATTAGCAGTCATGTCAAGTCAGGGTCTCACGCCCGTAAAATCATCACTCAAATATAACCCGGGAATTTAACCCGCACAATGGTCGCATGCCCCGACATCTTACCTCGGTATAAGCATGGACATGGAACCATTCTAATGGGCGCATACCCGTGGACCATCCAACGTGTCAGTATGCCCAAAGGGAATAACAAGATAACACTCACCGTGGAAGCATACCCGTGGGCCACCCAACGTGTCAGTATGTCCAACAAGATCACAAGATAACACTTACCGTGGAAGCATACCCGTGGGCCACCCAACGCGTCAGTATGTCCAAACAAAATAACAAGATAACACTTACCGTGGAACCATACCCGTGGGCCACCCAATGCGTCAGTATGTCCAAACAAAATAACAAGATAACACTTACCGTGGAAGCATACCCGTGGGCCACCCAACGCGTCAATATGTCCAAACAAAATAACAAGATAACACTTACGGTAGGCGCATACGTGGGCCACCCAGCGTCGGTATGTCGATGTTATACCCGTATTTCGGTATGTATGCGTGGGGCGTACGTAGAAAATTTAAGCCTTAAAGTTTGGCAAGGTTCGAAAATTTGGGCACAAGTGCCGAAATGAGTCGTTTTTCGACGAAACGTTTTACTAAACTTGCGAAGGGAAAAATACGGCTATGTCATTTTTAATTTTTGCGGATTTTTCCGAGAGACGAAACATTTTGGACCAACGGGAGGGTGACATGTGTCACCCTCACATTGGAAGGAAGTGGGGCGGCAATGGACGAAAAAGGTGGCTTGTAGTTGGTAGGATATTTTGTGCAAGTTGGTGTGGTAGATGGATAAGGTGCACATGGTTTAATCTTAGCCTTACACTTGCCTAACACTTGGATGGATCTTGGCCATTGGTTGGCCATTCCTTGACCTATAAATACCCCTCTAAGTTGATGAAATTCTTCATCCTAAAATCATTTTCCAAGTCTAAAAATCCCTCCCCCTTTGAGAAGTTGTGTTCGTCCTACACCCCCCCTTTTTGAGAAGCTTGGCGAGAGGGTACCTGACCTAGTTGGTTTCGTATAATACCCCCCCTTTTGTGGTATAAAAATACTCTCCAAGTATTGTTATAATGCCCAAATACTTTAGCCCATATACCTTGTAGTACTTTCCAAAGCTACCTCTATACGTAGAGCCCGGAAATACTATTATACTTTCCTTTAGCCACTAAACGAAACCCTAAGGAAACCTTCATAGTCGGTTGAAGTGTTAAGTAGAAGTTGCGTAGAACTTCTAAGGGTTGTTTGGAGCAGATTGGAGCACTCGGAGTAGGAGCTAAACGTTGCTCAGGATCGACATTAAACTTGGATAATTTTGGGCTCATCGAGGTAAATACTACTGTCCTTCTATTGTAATTGGGAATTACATACTGTAGTAGTATAGAAATGAATATAAGATTCATAGAAGAGAATTGAACTGTAATAGAAGGATATTACAGAATAGACTTGGACTGAAATCACGTCAGAAGAATATTAAAGAAGTAGAAGATTAAACTGTACTTACATAGGACTGTATTTACAGTAGACTGATAACCTTTATTGGTTGAATGTTCTGCGAGTAGCATGTGCTCCTTGGAATGTGGTCAAGGCTAGCCGGGTTATAGCCGTGGAGCGTTTTGCTTATAGTCGATAATCGTCGCGAGGTATGTGATTCTTCCTATACTATTGAGCATGAAGTATTTTAAAAGAATATATATATGTAGTACGGTAGACGTACGTGTGTTAACTGAATGTAGTGTTATCTTGTTATTTTAAAAGACTATGAACTATGGAACTTTTCTAAAATAAAGAGACCTGAGTAATTGAAATTAGGCAAACTGGAACTTTAGGGGAAAGAATGTTGTTGAAAAAGGAAAGTGTTTTGGTTTACCTAAAAATGTGAGTCACTCTATTTTATACTACGGGTATCGGGTGACCTTTATAAAAGGAATGGATCTCTTTAAAAGGAATTTAACGTACGTAGTACTTTAGGGTTAAAACCCGGACTTGATATAAAATGGAAGTACCTTAAGTTGTGTATAACTTGCCTATGCTTGTTGTTGTATAACTTGCCTATGCTTGTTGTTGTGTAACTCGCCTATGCTTGTTGTCATAGCCTTTGTTGTGCAAGCATTGTGTTTCTATACTACCGCGTCTCTCGATGGAGGGTCGGTTGACTTGTTGAGAGCTTACTTGGACGTCTGGCGGTGTGGAAGATTCCACGGGTATGCTTCCATTATTATTGTTACATGGGCATACGCACCGATGTAAATTAGGGGCATGTGGCCATGCGGCGAGTTGATTACGATATATGGTTATTATTGTTACATGGGCATGTCTGCACCGTCTGAGATTCGGGGCATGTGGCGTGCGGCGAGGTTGATTACGATATATGGTTATTATTGTTACATGGGCGATATGCGCACCGATGTAAATTAGGGCATATAGCCATGCGGCAGGGTTGATCAACAAGTATATTGTTGTTGATGTTACATGGACATATACGCACCGGCGAAATCAGGGGCATATGGCGTATGGCATTGTTATTATTGTTGCATCATGGACGTATGCCGCCGTCTGCAGTCGGGGCATGCGGCCATGATGCGAACATGATTGATGTTGTGGGCGTGAGACCCATAGTTATCTATTGAGTGATGACTTTGAGGGCGTGAGTCCCGGACTTGACTGCTTTTATGTTGCGTACTGTATTTTGGTTATCATACATGTCTCCTGCTTTATATGATCGTTATGATCTAAGCTGCGATATTATCGATTTCACATACTTGGTACTGTTATGCGACCTCGCCGGGGCCGCGTTCATGCCGCAGGTAGGAGTCCCCGGTAGTTGATCCTCGCTCATAGGATCACAGTTCAGCGTATTGGGAAGCTCCGTTTCTCCGGAGGCTTATTCTTCGGTATGTGTTCCCTGAGTTGTAGGTTCTTGTACATTCAGGGGTATGGCGGGGCCCTGTCACGTCATGGTTGTTGTAAATCTTAAGTGCAGAAATCTTGTTGTGGCGAGTTTGTAAAAAGGATTAAACTGTTGGGTTTTATGTATTTATATCTGAAGACAAGCTGTTTTGGTTGCTTTGTTTATATATAATATCTCTTGTTTCATGTCTTGTTTTTATGTTCGCTGATTTTCTCTCGATGTATGACTACTTGGGTGCGGGTAAGGCACGATCCACGCCGGCACGGTCGTGACAAAAGTGGTATCGAGCGATTAATCCTCGGAAAGTGTCTACAGAACGTGTCTAGTAGAGTCTTGATTATCGGTGTGTTGTGCACCACATCTATAATCAGGAGGCTGCAGGACATTTAGGATTGGTTTCCATTCTTCTCATTCTGAGATCGTGCCTTAGAGCTGTGTTGTAAGTTGGACCCCTCTGACGTATTTCGTTTTCACCAGTTATGCCTCCGCGCAAGGCAACCCGGGCCCAGGTGGGCAAGGCAGCCGAGGGAGCTGCTAGTGAGATACAGAGGAGTACGAGGGCGCAGGCCCGATCATTACGAGCGATGCTTGACGGCGAGTTTTGCGATACCGCCCGGCCCAGCAGAGTTTAGAGCGCGGCGGTGGGCGATGAGACCATACACTGCACCTTCCCCCACACCGGGCAGAGGAGTTGGGGTACAAAGACATAGGCCCGCCATCGCCGGGATCGTGGCGAACATGAGGATAGTGGACGCAGCAGCGATTCGTGAGCACCCATGGTTCACCCAAGATCGGATAGTTTGAGGCTACGGGATTTTCTGAGATGTAGCCCGCCAGAGTTCTACGGGTCGAGGCCTGAGGATGATCCGCAGGAGTTCATCCGACAGTTACAGCGGGTCATGAGAGTGATCAAGGCTTCGGAGACCGAGTCAGTGGTCCTAGGTTCGCATCGGCTGCGTGATACCGCAGTCGACTGGTTTGATTCGTGGGAGCTGTCCCGGGGAGAGAATGCACTTCCAGCCGTTTGGGACGAGTTTTCGGGGGCATTTCTTGCACATTTCTTGCCTCCACAGATGAGGAGGGCTCGGGCCGACAGATTTTTGATGTTGAGGCAGAACGGGCGTACAGTTCGGGAGTACAATGTGGAGTTCGACTCATTGGCTCGGTATGCCCCCGCTGTAGTAGCTGATATGGAGGACAGAGTACACCGCTACGTTACCGGGTTAGATGACTACTTGGCAGAGGCTTGTTCGGGTGTAGCTCTTCAGCCGGGCATGGACATTGCCCGCATGCAGGCTTTTGCACTTGGGTGTGAGGCACGGAGAGGTCGACGGAATGACCAAGATCAGCAGAAGAGGGCCAGAACAACAGGGTCCTTTGGTGACTTTCGAGGCGGACCGCCTCAGTAGCATACTAGTTTTGTACCTCCGCCAGGTTAGAGTGGTCCTCCACAACCTTCAGGGCATCCGGGAGATTCAGGAGCAGGTCAGAGCTCCAGGGGTTCAGATTTCCAGGGGAGTAGGGGTGTGGGCCAGATGCAGTCACCCCTACCTCGGTGTGGTCGATGTGGTAGACCGCATTTCGGGGAGTGTCGTGGTACCAAGGGAGCTTGTTATTTTTGCGGCCAACAGGGCCATCTAGCGAGAGACTGTCCGACCAGGGGTAGCGCTGGTAGGATAGCACAGACTACGGGTTCAGTTGCGGGTTCTTCACCTTCCATAGCTAGGCAGGATGTTCATACACCGGCAGGCCACGACAGAGGTCACGGTGGAAGTTGCCAGTTTTAGCGGTCCTTTGAACCGCCTATTTTCAGGTATATCCTTAACCCTCTAGAGACTTGTATGTATTGATGTTATGATAAATGTGTTAAGTGTTATGTTCGGATAGCTTTGTGCTAAAATGTGATTTAGAACCTGGTTAGTGAAAAGGGTAAGCCTGGGGGTGAGAAAATGATGAACCTTAGAATACTACAGTTGAGACCTTAGATGTAAGGCCGTCTTGAGTACAAGACTTTGCGGGTGATCTTTGTCAGAATGTATAAGTATACGTGGAGTAATTGTGGGAAGATTCCTTGGGTGGTGTAAAATGGAAGTGGTAGCTTTCATGACCTGTATAGGTAAGATTGTTCCGGATCGGGGAACAAGAGCTTGATGCGTTAAGTGGGTCGGGTTGGGGCCATGTTGCGGGCCAACCCGCGGCCTATTTCGAGGTGGGGTCAGCTCTGGGTGGTCCCGCCAGGTGGTAGGGTCACGAGGGTGCTAGGCCCAAGTTTAGATGACCATCGTATGAGTTCGTGGATATGTTCGACCAGAAGCGGATCGTGAAGGCCGGGAATAGCCTTAAGGGAGATTGAGGCTAGTAAGAGGACCAAGTTTGGAGGTGGTGACTCCAAAGCTTTGGAAACTAAAGCGATGACTAAAATGTGGTACGTATACTAAAAGAGTTCAAGTGTTCGAGAAGGGTACGACGAGTAAGGAAGGAAGAGAACGTGTGTTATTTTGTGGCCAGGTGTGGCATTGGCAACTTGTTAAGAAAAACTTCATCGTTGTCCGTCTTGAGAAGGAACATTCGGGACGAATGTTTCTAAGGAGGGGAGAATGTTATACCCCGTATTTCCAGAGTATGTACGTAAGGACGTACGTAGAAAATTTAAGCCTTAAAGTTGGCAAGGTTCGAAAATTTGGGCACAAGTGCCGAAAGGAGTCGTTTTTCGACGAAACGTTTTACTAAACTTGCGAAGGGAAAAATACGGATATGTCATTTTTAATTTTTGCGGATTTTTCCGAGAGACGAAACATTTTGGACCAACGGGAGGGTGACATGTGTCACCCTCACATTGGAAGGAAGTGGGGCGGCAATGGACGAAAAAGGTGGCTTGTAGTTGGTAGGATATTTTGTGCAAGTTGGTGTGGTAGATGGATAAGGTGCACATGGCTTAATCTTAGCCTTACACTTGCCTAACACTTGGATGGATCTTGGCCATTGGTTGGCCATTCCTTGACCTATAAATACCCCTCTAAGTTGATGAACTTCTTCATCCTAAAATCATTTTCCAAGTCTAAAAATCCCTCCCCCTTTGAGAAGTTGTGTTCGTCCTACACCCCCCCTTTTTGAGAAGCTTGGCCGAGAGGGGTACCCCCCCCCAGCCTAGTTGGTTTCGTATAATACCCCCCCTTTTGTGGTATAAAAATACTCTCCAAGTATTGTTATAATGCCCAAATACTTTAGCCCATATACCTTGTAGTACTTTCCAAAGTTACCTCTATACGTAGAGCCCGGAAATACTATTATACTTTTCTTTAGCCACTAAAAGAAACCCTAAGGAAACCTTCATAGTCGGTTGAAGTGTTAAGTAGAAGTTGCGTAGAACTTCTAAGGGTTGTTTGGAGCAGATTGGAGCACTCGGAGTAGGAGCTAAACGTTGCTCAGGATCGACATTAAACTTGGATAATTTTGGGCTCATCGAGGTAAATACTACTGTCCTTCTATTGTAATTGGGAATTACATACTGTAGTAGTATAGAAATGAATATAAGATTCATAGAAGAGAATTGAACTGTAATAGAAGGATATTACAGAATAGACTTGAACTGAAATCACGTCAGAAGAATATTAAAGAAGTAGAAGATTAAACTGTACTTACATAGAACTGTATTTACAGTAGACTGATAACCTTTATTGGTTGAATGTTCTGCGAGTAGCATGTGCTACTTGGAAGGTGGTCAAGGCTAGCCGGGTTATAGTCGTGGAGCGTTTTGCTTATAGTCGATAATCGTCGCGAGGTATGTGATTCTTCCTATACTCTTGAGCATGAAGTATTTTAAAAGAATATATATATGTAGTACGGTAGACGTACGTGTGTTAACTGAATGTAGTGTTACGGCAATGTCTTTTGACTTAAGCCTGAATAATAAGGACCTTGAAATATTTTAAAAGGGATATATATGTAGTACGGTAGACGTACGTGTGTTAACTGAATGTAGTGTTACGGCAATGTCTTTTGACTTAAGCCTGAATAATAAAGAATCTTGAAGTATTTCAAAAGATTAATAAACCGTTTTGAAAGAAGAGTAACACTTGGTTTTGAAAACATAAGAGTTATACTAAGCTTTATGGGAAGTTAGGTATAACGTCTTAAGAGTGGTAAAGAGAATGGTTTACTGATTTTTAGAAGTTAAGAGACTTGATCTTAAAAGATAAGAGACTTGACTTAATATGGATGTTTGTGTGAAACCTCATTCGTGAGTAATGAGTACTTGGTTTTTAAAGGAAATAACGTTTTACTGATTTCGGAAATCAGAATGAGTATCGACAAACCACTGCAGCGTTAATAAAGGAAAATGTATTGAATAATAAAGTATTATTAAAACCAGTAGAAACCTCCATCTGTATAGAAGCTAAGATGAGACAAAATGATATTTCATTTCCTAGATCATGGCTGCATAATAAGATTGATTATGAACAAGAATAACCTACACTCATAAGGCATATGTTTCTCAGATTGATTAAAAGAGAATTATATTCTTAAATGATTAAGACTATGAACTATGGAACTTTTCTAAAATAAAGAGACCTGAGTAATTGAAATTAGGCAAACTGGAACTTTAGGGGAAAGAATGTTGTTGAAAAAGGAAAGTGTTTTGGTTTACCTAAAAATGTGAGTCACTCTATTTTATACTACGGGTATCGGGTGACCTTTATAAAAGGAATGGATCTCTTTAAAATGAATTTAACGTACATAGTACTTTAGGGTTAAAACCCGGACTTGATATAAAATGGAAGTACCTTAAGTTGTGTATAACTTGCCTATGCTTGTTGTTGTATAACTTGCCTATGCTTGTTGTTGTGTAACTCGCCTATGCTTGTTGTGATAGCCTTTGTTGTGCAAGCATTGTGTTTCTATACTACCGCGTCTCTCGATGGAGGGCCGGTTGACTTGTTGAGAGCTTACTTGGACGTACCGGCAGTGACGGAAGATTCCACGGGTATGCTTCCATTATTATTGTTACATGGGCATGTCTGCACCGATGTAGAATTCCGGGGGCATGTGGCCATGCGGAAGGGTTGATTACCCGATATATGGTTATTATTGTTACATGGGCATGTCGCACTGGCGCAGTCCGGGGCATGTGGCCATACGGCAGGGTTGATTACCCGATATATGGTTATTATTGTTACATGGACGTGTCTGCACCGATGTAGAATTCCAGGGGCATGTAGCCATGCGGCAGGGTTGATCACCCAGTATATTGTTGTTGATGTTACATGGACGTATGCGCACCGATGCGAGTGCGGGGCATGTGGCCATGCGGCATTGTTATTATTGTTGCATCATGGACAAGTCTGCACCGAGGCAGAATTCCGGGGCATGCGGCCATGATGCGAACATGATTGATGTTGTGGGCGTGAGACCCATAGTTATATATTGAGTGATGACTTTGAGGGCGTGAGTCGGACTTGATCGCTTATGTTGCGTCTTGTATTTTGGTTATCATACATGTCTCCCGCTTTATATAGATTATGATCTAAGCGCAGATATCGATTTCACATACTTGGTACTGTTATCGACCTCCTTGGGGCTGCGTTCATGCCGCAGGTAGGAGTACACCGGTAGTTGATCCTTGCTCATAGGATCACAGTTCAGCGTATTGGGAAGCTCCGTTTCTCCGGAGGCTTATTCTTCGGTATGTGTTCCCTGAGTTGTAGGTTCTTGTACATTCAGGGGTATGGCGGGGCCCTGTCCCGTCATGGTTGTTGTAAATCTTAGAGTGCAGTAATCTTGTTGTGGCAGGTTTGTAAAAGGATTAAACTGTCGGGTTTTATGTATTTATATCTGTAAGGCAAGCTTTTGGTTGGCCTGTTTATATATAATATCTCTTGCTTCATGTCTTGTTTTTATGTTCCGCTGATTTTCTCTGATGTATGACTACTTGGGTGCCCGGGTAAGGCACCAGTCACGGGCCCCGGAACGGGTCGTGACATCCAACATGATCGATAATAACATGACCGTCCCTCCATCGCGAGGCGCGGTAACATAAGGATACAATACTTGTACACCAAGACTATCGCAAGCAAACATAGGCAAGTTATTCATACTTAAGGTACTTCCATTCTATGCCAGAATCCGGGTTTTAGCCCCAAGGTACTACTTACTTTATTTCTTTAAAAAGTCCATTTCTTTTTCACAAAAGTCACATGCTACTGACAGCCGTGGAAACAAACTAGAGTAACTATTATTGGAAGTAAACCAAAATCAATTTCCATACTTCCTTTTTCAAATAAACCAAGACAATACCATGTCTTCCTTTTATACCAACTCAAGACAATGCCATGCCTTCTTTTTCTATATCAAATCACTTCTCGAACTAGTATAAGTTTCAAAACTTCAAATTCTCAAGTCTCTTACTTTTAAACCAAATCCCATAACGGGGAAGGATCAAGTCTCACATCTTTTTAAAACAAATGTCAAGTTACCATTTTAAAGCCAATAATAAAACCATTTCTTCGTTTTTATAAAGTCGTTATAACTAACTTCACATAAAGCTATTATAACACTTTATGTTTAAAACCAACCAAACACAACTATAAGCATTTATGAGACCAAGAGGGCTTATTCTTTAACATCCAAGTACCCATTACTAACAAATAAGGTTTTTACCACTTTTCAACACAATCAAGACCTTTTCACTTCATATCATGTCAAGGCACAAAAAAGGGAAATCAAACCACTTTAACACACGTGCGTCTACCGCACTATATATTTCACAAATAATCATGCTCAAGAGAATAGGAAGAATCACATACCTCCTCGGCTAAATCCACTTGCTAAGTACAAAATACCACACGTAGTACGTCAACCTATAATGACCATAATACGTTTATTAACCTCAAGCTACAACGTAGAATATTCCAAGTGCAAAGTTACTAGATTCTACGGAAAATCGGGCAGCATTTCCTTTGTTTCTACATACTTTGCCACCTTTATCAAGGCCGAATTCAATATCCAAACGCCACTTTTAAGGCCCAACAATCCAATCAACACAAAGGAGATTACACACCTAATCTTGGGTGTGTAAAATTCTGCCCCACAATGCATATTAACTAAATTAAATAAGTTAAAGGTAGTATTTTGGCTACAACATGCTCACATAACCTTCTTATCCAATTCTTTCATATCCAACCCATATTTCTTACATGCAATTTATCTAAGAGCAATATTTTCAACTACAAATTCTTTCTTCTTCACATGCAACACCAAAAACCAACAAAGAGAGAATGAGTTGTTACCTTAGAACTTTAGCCAAATGTTCCAACAAATTCACTAGTTTCCTTTCCACAATCACCACCACAAGAACTCCTACAAGCTTGCCAACAAGTTTCCTTCTTGCCACACTTTTCAGATTTTTCTCAAGCTTTGATTTATTCTTGATTTTCTAGAGAGAAGGAAGAGCTTTTAACCTTAGAGAGAGAAGAGAGTGTGAAGAATGACCAAGTCTCCAAGACTTGGTCAACAAATAGGACATGCAAAATCAGATGGGGGGGACACTTGTCACCCTCCCATGGCCTTTTTAAAAGAAAATATCTGATTTTCTCAGTTTTTCCGCCAAAGACTCCGCCTCGGCGCTGCCTGCAGCTGCGGGCGCGCGTAAACCCCAGCAACCCTTCAGAACTTCTAGCGTCGCGCCTCGCTTCCAGCGCTGCAACTTCAGATGATTCTGGATTATCCGCGCATGCCCGCATCCGGCGCCGCGGCGCTGTGGCCCCTGACCGATGTTGCTTTTCTGCTCGACTGCGCACTGAACTTGTAACCTCCATAACTTTCTACTCTGATGTCCTATCGACGAATGGTTGGTTGCGTTGGAAACTAGACTCAACGAAATACGGACTAGGCCTTTGAACCACCTAGGAACTCTCAAAGTAAAGGGACATAAACCGCTTCAAAGTTGACCAACAACCCGTCCGAAACATTTCGTCAACCCATCATTCTAAAAATTAAAACTTAATTCCTTTCGTACGTCACCCTAAGCATGACCCGAACTACGGGGTGTAACAGTATGATATCCGGTTGTGCTGGGTTATGTATTACTATTATTATTACTACTTATGCCATGGATTTGCTACCCATGATGCGAGTGCGGCGCTTGTACTCATGCGGACCCACCGGGTCCATGCGGGTGAAATAGTCCCATGCGGGTGAAATAGTCTCATGCGAGGCGAATGATCTCATGCGGGTGAAATAATCTCATGCGGGTGAAATAGTCCTATGCGAGGTGGATGACCTCATGCGGGTCCACAGGACCTATGCGGGTGAAATAGTCCCAGGAGTAGGATTGCTTAATGATACTACGGGCGAGAGACCCTGTTTTGATCATGAGCCTCCTATTTTTATGCAATAAAGTTTATACTTGTTACTCTCATTGTTAGTAAGGCACAGTGCAAGGTAATTTGATTTTCACCCATGACTCCAGCTTATTTTAGACTTATGATATTATTACAGTATTTTCCAGTTTTACATACTTGGTACATATTGTGTACTAAACCCCTTCCTCGGGGGCTGTGTTCATGCCGCAGGTAGGGGTAAGCAAGTGGTGGATCCTCATTCTTAGGATCTTTGCTCAGGTGTCAGAAGCTCCATTTCTCCGGAGGCTTGACTTGTGGTACGGTCCTCCCTGGTGTTGTAGATGTTTTGTACATTCAGGGGTATGATGGGGCCCTGTCCCGTCATAGTGGTTACACAATCTTAGAGGTCTATAGTCCTGTTATAAATTGGGTTGTTAAGGATGTAACTGTTCAGTTTTTGTTATATTTAGAGGTAGCCATTTTGGGTTAGCCTGCTTTATATTCTATATGGGTTCTTGTTGTGAGTTTATTTTTCCTCTGGTTTTCTCTGATGTTGTATCACAAGGGTGCCCGGGGTAAGACACCAGTCACGGATCCGTGGTTGGGTCATGACAAAAGTGGTATCAAAGCAGTTAATCCTCGAAAAAGGGTCTACAAGCCGTATCTAGTAGAGTCTTGATTATTGGTGTGTTGTGCACCACATCTATAATCAGGAGGCTACAGGATATTTAGGATTGGTTTCCATTCTTTCACTCTAAGATCGTGCAATAGAGCTGTGTTATAGGTTGAACTTCATCTGACATATTTTTATGTATCAGTTATGCCTCCACGCAAGGCAACCGCGGCCCAGAAAGGCAAGGCAGCTGAGGGAGCTGCTAGTAGGACACAGAGAGTTACGAGGGCACAGGCCCAGTCTTTACCTGAGATGATGTTTCGGACGGCGAGTTCCACGACGTTGCCACCCCCAGCAGAGTTCGGGGCAACAACAGCGGCTACTGAGACCGCGATACCTGAGCCTCCAGTTACACAGCCTGGAGCAGAGGAGATGGGTTACAAGGAGATTGCCCAGTTATTAGCCAGGATCGTGGCAAGGCAGGAGGACAGACGGGAGGCAGCGGTTCCGGTTGTACCCGTAGTCCACCCCAGATATGATAGCTTGAGACTTCGGGACTTTTTGAGTTGCAGCCCACCAGAGTTCTATGGGTCGAGGCCTGAGGATGATCCTCAGGAGTTTATCCGACGATTCTGACGGATCATGAGTGATCGGGGCCTCGGAGAGCAGTCGGTATTATTGGGTTCACATCGGCCGCGGATCGCATTTGGTGGTATGATTCATGGGAACTATCCCGGGGGGAGCATGCGCTTCCAGCTGTTTGGGACGAGTTCTCAGAGGCGTTCCTTAGCTATTTATTGCCTCCGCAGATGAGGAGAGCTCGGGCCGATAGATTTCTGATGTTGAGACAGAGCTGGCGGACGGTCCGGGAGTACAACGTAGAGTTTGACTCGTTGGCTCGGTATGTACCCGCTTTGGTAGCAGACATGGAGGACAGGGTGCACCGCTATGTCACAGGGCTCGATGATTACTTAGCAGAGAGTTGCACGGGAGTAGCTCTTCAGCCGGGCATGGACATTGCCCGCATGCAGGCTTATGCACTTGGGTGTGAGGAACGTAGGGGCCGACGGATTGATAGGTATCAGCAGAAGAGGGCCAGGACAGCAGGGTCCTCTGGTAGTTTTCGAGGTAGACAACCTCAGCAGCAGACCGGATTTGCACCTCAGCCGGTTCAGAGCGCTCCTCCACCATCTTCGGACGTCAGGTATTGAGGCGTGACGAGTTCGTGGCTTCGGGTTCCCAGAGGGACCAGAGTTCCAGTCAGATGAGGCCACCTATACCTCGGTGTGGTCGATGTGGCGATTGCCATTATGGGGGGTGTCGTGTTCCTCCAGGAGCTTGTTACTCTTGTGGCCAGCAGGGCCATTTGAGGAGAGATTGTCCGACCAGAGGCGGCGGGAATGTTATGGTTCACCGGCAGTCGATTCTTTGGATCTTCGTCTTGGTGGCGTCGCCCGAGGCAGGGTGTTCACGGACCAGCAGGCCGCGGCAGGGGTCGTGGTAGGGGTCCCAGTTCCAGCGGTCCTCAGAACCGCATTTATGTTATGTCCAGCCGTCAGGACCAGGAGGCGTCACCAGATGTCGTCACAGGTACATTATTGGTTTCATGTTGTGATGTATATGCTTTGATAGATCCAGGTTCTACATTGTCCTATATATCTCCTCATATTGCTAGTACAATAGGGATATATCCCGAGTCCATAAAACCTTTTGAGGTGGCTACGTGATGCGCGAAAAGATGCACACACTTTAACGCAAGTGCACGTTATCGTAACAAGTAATATAGTCTTAATAAGACCGAATATCGTCCACAAGGATTAGGGTTCAAGTACCAACTATCTATCTTTTGGTATCTATTTGGTAAATTGATATTTGATTTTTGTTGTTTATAACTAAGAATTATAAAGACTAATTTATCTAATGAGTTTACTTCAGTTGTGATGGGAATAGGGCTTCCATGTCTCCTCAACTATCCGCTTATGTTATTTATTAATACAACGAATTATGGTCTTCTTCTCTCGGAGCTAGCAGGTTTACGAAATCGTTTTATATTCCCGTTAAGGATATATAAACACTCAACCCCAGTATTGCACCTTACCTACCTTTCGGTGATAAGGATAACTCTATAGGAGGATTAAGAACAAAAACCTAGTTAACCGTCACGCACCATGCGCAAAATTAGGGTTGTTAAGCCTCTCATTAACGCTACATAAATAATTGAGGTATTTTCATCCCCAATCCAAGAATGTCTATCCAACTTACATCATATTCACAATCTCTCCTTTCGAAGTAAATTAGAAATCATATAAGGATAATTAGTTGTCAATTAATTACCAAGCATTCAACGCAATTATTGGATAAATATCTCAAAGAAGAATAATAACCATAAACATGTATTAATTCATAACATAAGTTTCTAGTGAATCAACATGGAAAGCCCTAAAAGAGAATTAGTTCCTAGCCATAGATATGACAAGAACTAATTCAAAGTTCATCATACAAAAACTGAAATAAAGAAAAGAAAAGGAAAAGAAAGTACTTAAGAACGAGTCTCCAAGCCTTCTAGCATCCAAGGATTGTGTTGTGGAATATTTACAAGATGGATTGGTGGAAGGATTGATGTAGAATGGTGAATGGTGGAATGGATAATGAATAATTCTTCTAATGATGTAGAGTATTTATAGCCAAAGAATCCTTTTGGTGAAGGGTTAGGGATTTTGTAGGTAGGAAAAGTTATTAGAATCCTTTTTGGTAAGGGTTTTAAGGTAGGAAAAATTATCCCTTTAGGTAGGAAAAGTTATCCCTTTAGGTAGGAAAAATAATCCCTTTAGGATTCTGAAAACATGTCAAATTCGGCCCAAACTTCATAAATCCCGCGTCGGCGCCGCGACCCTGCAGACTGGCGCCGCAATGCCTGAAAATCAGCAACTCTCGGGACTTTCAGCACTTTGGGCGCCGCGGCGCTGCTTCCAGGCGCCGCGGCTCCGGTGACGTTTTTCTGGCAGTTCCGTCTCGTTGCCCTTTTTTCGTCCGGACTTCGTCTAAACTCCTCTATAATTTTCGGAACTTCTTAGACTTTATTTCTTGGCCCTTTTTGTGTGCAATTCCATCTCATTTATGCTCATTTCATCTTCTTTTCGTCATTTCTTCATTTATGACCGCTGTGACACAAAAGAAAGGAAAATGACTCTAATACTATACTAAACATAAATAAAATGAGTAAAATACTAATTAAAAATTACTCAAAAAGTGTATATAAAATACACCGATCAAATACCTCCAAACTTAACCTTTGCTCGCCCTCGAGCAAAGATCAAAAGAAAGAAATACAGACTCAAGGAAAACGAAAAATAAAAGACTCAATGACATTGATCACTTTGCTGCATTGGCGCTACTTGGAAAAACATGAAGATTAGTAGAATAATATGCAGGAACATATAGCATGAAATTTCAGCATTCTAAATACATTAAGCTAGATATTTCGCAAACTCATTTTTATCATGCTTAATGTAAGTCAAATACTGAATCATGCATGTTAATTTCAAAATTCCTATCGCATGTTTTACTTGCTATTCTCCACTAATCATGGCTATGCATCTAAGAGATCTTCAGGACTTTTAAGGGTTGTAATGTAGGCTTAGGCACGGGTAGGTAAAAATAGGCATTTAGGCTCATTTTTGTGTACCATAAGCTCTTTAGCTTTTCAATTTTTCCCTTTTCTTTTGATTCTTTCCTTCACTTCAATTCTATCTTTCCCCTTTTTTGTTTTGGGAGAGTGAAGTGTATTATAATAACAAGCACCCCCAAACTTAGGCTTTTGCCTCTTTCTTATTACTTTTTCATTGGGGTGCATCAAACTTATTCACTCTTTTTGTCTCTTTTTTAACACAATTTATTCCAACTATTTCACATTTTTACTTATGGCACAATTGTAGGAATATATGGTGTCAAATAAAAAGTTTCATGTTTTTAGGCTCAATGGGGCTGACTAGGGATATTTTTAAAGTCAGGGATAGAAAAGAGTGGTAAGAATTGGCTAACAAAGAAATGCCTGAGTCATCTACCTAACATGCATATCCTAACTATTTCGCCTCAAATAGCAAGTAATCATAACACATAGATTTTAATCTTTTAACAATGCACAAATCAAGCAAGATACTCCCAATAGACAGATTTCATGAGTTTTTGGCATATCTAACCTAAGTGTTTAGATGGTTGCTTCTAATTCCATTACATTATTCAACCTTACTTCACTAGGCAATTCAAGTAACTACAACATGCATGATCTTAAAAAAAAAAATTATGACTAAAAAATGACTCAAAAATACACAAAACAATTCAACAAGACTCAAAAACAATAAAACATCCCCCCAAACTTAAATCACACATTGTCCCCAATGTGTGCAAGACTAAAAAAAAATTAGTGACAACTTACTGACACAACACAACGGTCATAACGGAGGTCTAGGAGGAAGAATTCTGGAATTTGCACGGAATATGGTCCTCTGAAGTTTCAAGGCCATGCTCGATTCTGGCGATCGCTTTTCATTTTTTCAGCGTTTTTGCTCCTTTTTCCTCGGTTTCAGCTTTCAGTCCACCTGTCATCCAACAACACAAAACAAGAACCCAAGACCGTGAGACTGTTCAAGACAAAATAAAAATAAAATAACAACAGAATTTAAAATAACATAATTAAAAACATTGGGTTGCCTCCCAACAAGCGCTGTCTTTAACGTCTTTTAACCGGACGCAATTAACCTTTTCGAGTGCCCATTGGATCCTTCTGCGAACTGCTCGCAATCCGCAGAGTTATTATTGCAGATCTCACTTCAACTACAACAATTGCTTCAAATAAGGGCCTCAAATATACGATTATCCCCCATGTACACAAGATATGCTTGTCTTTTATGCTCTCTCTAGTGTAGGGATCAGTGAGATTCCCAACATCTCTCAACTCTAGGGGGTGCCCTTGATGGTATGTACTTTCTGTTTGGGGGTCAACTTTGACAGCTGGTGGTGTTTCTTCTGCAATAGGTACAAGAAAAAGATTTTCCAAGGAATCCAAGAAGGTGAATAGTTGGATCTCTGCAATATTTTCCTTCTCTACACCAACTATCTCGCCAGATTCCTCAATAGTTGGGTGTGGTTCAGGCTCCTCAATTTGCTTGCCATCTCCCACAGGTGCAGATTGCTTTTCTTGCATTTTGCTGTTCAAAATGACTGCGAGTTCTCCTATTTGCAGTTCCAACTTTCTGAGGGACTCTCTTGTCTCAGCCATAAACTGAGCCTGGCACTTGGCGAACATAAGTATGTCTGCCTGCAACTCATTTCGATCTTCCTCTGACATCCGCGGTTAAGTCTGTTGATGACTCCACTGTCTCTGATAGTAGTAGTCCATGTGTCCTGATTTTATTATATATATATATATATATATATATATTTTCGTTTTTTTTCCCCTGCAAAATAAGACAAACAAAAAAAAAGGTGATAAAAAGATGCTCGCAGAACAAGTTAGAAACTTGTTCTTGGAGCAAAAAACAAATAACAATAAAAACAGAAATAAAACCAAATTAGAAATTAAAAATAGATAAAATTGATATTGAACTATGCCTAATCCCCGACAACGGCGCCAAAAACTTGATGCGCGAAAAGATGCACACACTTTAACGCAAGTGCACGTTATCGTGACAAATAATATAGTCTAGATAAGACCGAATATCGTCCACAAGGATTAGGGTTCAAGTATCAACTATCTATCTTTTGGTATCTATTTGGTAAATTGATATTTGATTTTTGTTGTTTATAACTAAGAATTATAAAGATTAATTTATCTAATGAGTTTACTTCAGTTGTGATGGGAATAGGGCTTCCATGTCTCCTCAACTATCCGCTTATGTTATTTATTAATACAACGAATTATGGTCTTCTTCTCTCGGAGCTAGCAGGTTTACGAAATCGTTTTATATTCCCGTTAAGGATATATAAAAACTCAACCCCAGTATTGCATCTTACCTACCTTTCGGTGATAAGGATAACTCTATAGGAGGATTAAGAACAAAAACCTAGTTAACCGTCACGCACCATGCGCAAAATTAGGGTTGTTAAGCCTCTCATTAACGCTACATAAATAATTGAGGTATTTTCATCCCCAATCCAAGAATGTCTACCCAACTTACAGCATATTCACAATCTCTCATTTCGAAGTAAATTAGAAATCATATAAGGATAATTAGTTGTCAATTAATTACCAAGCATTCAACGCAATTATTGGATAAATCTCTCAAAGAAGAATAATAACCATAAACATGTATTAATTCATAACATAAGTTTCTAGTGAATCAACATGGAAAGCCCTATAAGAGAATTAGTTCCTAGCCATTGACATGACAAGAACTAATTCAAGGTTCATCATACAAAACTGAAATAAAAGAAAAGAAAAGAAAAGAAAAATACTTAAGAACGAGTCTCCAAGCCTTCTAGCATCCAAGGATTGTGTTGTGGAATATTTACAAGATGGATTGGTGGAAGGATGGATGTAGAATGGTGAATGGTGGAATGGATAATGAATAATTCTTCTAATGATGTAGAGTATTTATAGCCAAAGAATCCTTTTGGTGAAGGGTTAGGGATTTTGTAGGTAGGAAAAGTTATTAGAATCCTTTTTGGTAAGGGTTTTAAGGTAGGAAAAGTTATCCCTTTAGGTAGGAAAATTTATCCCTTTAGGTAGGAAATATTATCCCTTTAGGATTCTGAAAACATGTCAAATTCGGCCCAAACTTCATAAATCCGCGTCGCGCATTTCAGATCAGTGGCGCATGCTGAAAATCAACAACTCGGGACTTTCAAGACTTTGGCGCGCCTCCGGTGACGTTTTCGCGCCTGCCTCGTTGCCCTTTTTTCGTCCGGACTTCGTCTGAACTCCTCTATAATTCCCGGAACTTCTTAGACTTTATTTCTTGGCCCTTTTTGTGTGCAATTCCATCTCATTTATGCTCATTTCATCTTCTTTTCGCCATTTCTTCATTTATGACCGCTGTGACACAAAAGAAAGGAAAACGACCCTAATACTATACTAAACATAAATAAAATGAGTAAAATACTAATTAAAAATGACTCAAAAAGTGTATATAAAATACACCGATCAAATACCCCCAAACTTAACCTTTGCTCGCCCTCGAGCAAAGATCAAAAGAAAGAAATACAGACTCAAGGAAAACGAAAAATAAAAGACTCAATGACATTGATCACTTTGCTGCATTGGTGCTACTTGGAAAAACATGAAGATTAGTAGAATAATATGCAGGAACATATAACATGAAATTTCAGCATTCTAAACACATTAAGCTAGATATTTCGCAAACTCATTTTTATCATGCTTAATGGAAGTCAAACACTGAATCATGCATGTTAATTTCAAAATTTCTATCGCAGGTTTTACTTGCTATTCTCCACTAATCATGGCTATCCATCTAAGAGATCTTCAGGACTTTTAAGGGTTGTAATGTAGGCTTAGGCACGGGTAGGTAAAAATAGGCATTTAGGCTCATTTTTGTGTACCATAAGCTCTTTAGCTTTTCAATTTTTCTCTTTCTTTTGATTCTTTCCTTCACTTCAATTCTATCTTTCCCCTCTTTTGTTTTGGGAGAGTGAAGTGTATTATAATAACAAGCACCCCCAAACTTAGGCTTTTGCCTCTTTCTTATTACTTTTTCATTGGGGTGCATCAAACTTATTCACTCTTTTTGTCTCTTTTTTAACACAATTTATTCCAACTATTTCACATTTTTACTTATGGCACAATTGTAGGAATATATGGTGTCAAAGAAAAAGTTTCATGTTTTTAGGCTCAATGGGGCTGACTAGGGATATTTTTAAAGTCAGGGATAGAAAATAGTGGTAAGAATTGGCTAACAAAGAAATGCCTGAGTCATCTCCCTAACATGCATATCCTAACTATTTCGCCTCAAATAGCAAGTAATCATAACACATATGTTTTAATCTTTTAACAATGCACAAATCAAGCAAGATACTCCCAATAGACAGATTTCATGAGTTTTTGGCATATCTAACCTAAGTGTTTAGATGGTTGCTTCTAATTCCATTACATTATTCAACCTTACTTCACTAGGTAATTCAAGTAACTACAACATGCATGATCTTAAAAAAAAATTATGACTCAAAAATGACTCAAAAATACACAAAACAATTCAACAAGACTCAAAAACAATAAAACATCCCCCCAAACTTAAATCACACATTGTCCCCAATGTGTGCAAGACTAAAAAAAATTAGTGACAACTTACTGACACAACACAACGGTCATAACGGAGGTCTAGGAGGAAGAATTCTGGAATTTGCACGGAATATGGTCCTCTGAAGTTCTGCCGCATGCCCCGAGATTCGGCGTCGCCAGGCTAGTACTTGTGGCCCTCTGAGTTCGCCGGCGCCGGCGACTGCTTTATCTTTTTTCAGCGTTTTTGCTCCTTTTTCCTCGGTTTCAGCTTTCAGTCCACCTGTCATCCAACAACACAAAACAAGAACCCAAGACCGTGAGACTGTTCAAGACAAAATAAAAATAAAATAACAACAGAATTTAAAATAACATAATTAAAAACATTGGGTTGCCTCCCAACAAGCGATGTCTTTAACGTCTTTTAACCGGACGCAATTAACCTTTTCGAGTGCCCATTGGATCCTTCTGCGAACTGCTCGCAATCCGCAGAGTTATTGTTGCAGATCTCACTTCAACTACAACAATTGCTTCAAACAAGGGCCTCAAATATACGATTATCCCCCATGTACACAAGATATGTTTGTCTTTTAGGCTCTCTCTAGTGTAGGGATCAGTGAGATTCCCAACATCTCTCAACTCTAGGGGGTGCCCTTGATGGTATGGACTTTCTGTTTGGGGGTCAACTTTGACAGCTGGTGGTGTTTCTTCTGCAATAGGTACAAGAAAAAGATTTTCCAAGGAATCCAAGAAGGTGAATAGTTAGATCTCTGCAATATTTTCCTTCTCTACACCAACTATCTCGCCAGATTCCTCAATAGTTGGGTGTGGTTCAGGCTCCTCAATTTGCTTGCCACCTCCCACAGGTGCAGATTGCTTTTCTTGCATTTATTTGTTCAAAATGATGCGAAGTTCTCCTATTGCAGTTCCAACTTTACGAGGACTCTCTTGTCTCAGCCATAAACTGAGCCTGACACTTGGCGAACATAAGTATGTCTGCCTGCAACTCATTTCGATCTTCCTCTGACATCTGTGGGTTAAGCTGCTGTTGATGACTCCACTGTCTCTGATAGTAGTAGTCCATGTGTCCTGATTTTATTATATATATATATATATATATATATATTTTCGTTTTTTTTCCCCTGCAAAATAAGACAAACAAAAAAAAAGGTGATAAAAAGATGCTCGCAGAACAAGTTAGAAACTTGTTCTTGGATCAAAAAACAAATAACAATAAAAACAGAAATAAAACCAAATTAGAAATTAAAAATAGATAAAATTGATATTGAACTATGCCTAATCCCCGACAACGGCGCCAAAAACTTGATGGGCGAAAAGATGCACACACTTTAACGCAAGTGCACGTTATCGTGACAAGTAATATAGTCTTGATAAGACCGAATATCGTCCACAAGGATTAGGGTTCAAGTACCAACTATCTATCTTTTGGTATCTATTTGGTAAATTGATATTTGATTTTTGTTGTTTATAACTAAGAATTATAAAGACTAATTTATCTAATGAGTTTACTTGATTGTGATGGGAATAGGCTTCCATGTCTCCTCAACTATCCGCTTATGTTATTTATTAATACAACGAATTATGGTCTTCTTCTCTCGGAGCTAGCAGGTTTACGAAATCGTTTTATATTCCCGTTAAGGATATATAAACACTCAACCTCAGATTGCACCTTACCTACCTTTGGTGATAAGGATAACTCTAGGAGGATTAAGAACAAAAACCTAGTTAACCGTCACGCACCATGCGCAAAATTAGGGTTGTTAAGCCTCTCATTAACGCTACATAAATAATTGAGGTATTTTCATCCCCAATCCAAGAATGTAACGCCCAACCCGTTCGCATCGTGCCTTACCGGCACCCTAGTGATACAACATCGAGAAAACCAAATGGAAAATAAAACACGAGTCATGAAACAAGAGATATAATAAATAAGCAGCCAACCAAAGCGGTTGTCTTGTGATATACATAAAAACCCAGCAGTTATCCTTTACAAACCCCGCCTACAACAAAGGCTGCACTCTAAGATTTACAACAACTATGACGGATGTGGCTCCGCCATACCCCGAATGTACAAGAACCTACAACTCAGTGGAAACATACCAAAGATAAGCCTCCGAAGGAACGAGCTTTCCAACGCTATTGAAATGAGATCCTAAGAGCGGATCCACGGCCGATGTACCTCTACTGCGCAGATGAACGCAGCCTCAAGGAGGTCAAGATAACAGTACCAAGTATGTGAAATCACAAATCAGTAAATGAAATCATAATAGCCTAAAAAGCAGGAGACATGTATGATAACCAAAATACAGTACGCAACATAAAAGCAGTCAAGTCAGGGACTCACGCCCTCAAAGTCACCACTCAAATATAACTATGGGTCTCACGCCCACCACATCCATCATGTTCGCATCATGGCCGCATGCCCCTAATATCAGACGGTGTAGACATGTCCATGATGCAACAATAATAACAAGGCCGCATGGCCACATGCCCCCGGAATACTGCATCGGTGTAGACATGCCCATGTAACCTCAATAACAATATACTGGGTGGTCTACCCTGCCGCATGGCCACATGCCCCCGGAATACTGCATCGGTGTAGACACGTCCATGTTACAGTAGTAACCATATATCGGGTAATCAACCCGGCCGCATGGCCACATGCCCCCGGAATACTGCATCGGTGTAGACACGTCCATGTGACATCAACAACAAGACAGTAATCAAAATGGAAACATACCCGTGGAATTCTCCATCACTGCCAGCACGTCCAAGTAAGTTCTCAACAAGTCAACCGGCCCTCTAACGAGAGACGCGGTAACACAGAAATACCACACTTGCACAACAAAGGCTATCATCACAAGCATAGGCAAGTTTCACAACAACAAGCATAGGCAAGTTTCACAACAACAAGCATAGGCAAGTTTCACAACAACAAGCATAGGCAAGTTTCACAACAACAAGCATAGGCAAGTTTCACATCACTCAAAGTACCTTCATTTTATGCCAAAGTCCGGGTTTTAACCCTAAAGTACTACGTACGTTAAATTCTTTAAAAGAGATCCATTACTTTTATCAAAGTCACCCGATACCCGTAGTATTAGAATGACCAATCCACATTCCTTTTCAAAATCAAGTAACAACATTCTTTTCCTAAGTTCCAGTTTGCCTAGTTTCAATTACTCAAGCTTCTCATTTTCAAATGGTTTCATAGTTCATAAACTTAATCACTTGATTCCTTTTTAGAACAATTGAGTAACATATGTCTCACGTGGGAGTAGGTTATTCTTGTTTACAACATTCTTATTACAGCAGCCATGATCTAGAAAATGTAATATCATTTTGTCTCATCTTAGTTTCTATGCAGATGGAGGTTTCTACTGGTTTTAATACGATACATCATTATTCAATACATTTTCCTTTATTAACGCTGCAGTGGTCTATCGATACACATTCTGATTTCCGAAATCAGTAAGACATTATCCCTTTAAATAAAACCAAGTACTCCTTACTCACGAATGAGGTTTCGCACAAACATCCACATTAAAACAAATAAGTTAAGTCTCTTATCTTATAAGATCAAGTCTCTTAACTTCTAACATCAGTAAACCATTTTCTTTACCTCTCTTAAGACATTATACCTAACTCCCCATAAAGCTAGTATAATTCTTTTTTAAAACCTTTAAAACCAAGTGTTACTCTCCCTTCAAAACAATTTATAAATCTTTTGAAATACATCAAGTTCTTTATTATAACTAGCCAGTTATAATTCATATCAGTTACCTTTTAAAACCACAAAGCATTTTCTTACCTACATAAAGCTGTTATAACCAACTTCCCATAAAGCCGTTATAACACTTTATGTTTTAAAACAATCAAACACGCTTAACACGTACGTCACCGTACTACATAGTTCACACATATCATGCTAGAAGAGATAGGAAGAGGTTCACATACCTCGCGACGATTATCGACAATAAGCAAAAAGCTCCAAGTACTACAACCTTGCTAGCCCTTTCCACCTCTCGAGTAGAATACGCTACTCTTAGTACTTTCACCTATAAAGGCCACAAACGTCTATTAAATCTTAAACACAAGTTCCCATCTTTCTACAGAAAATTCGGCAGCACCTCCCCCCCCGCAACAGCGTAAATCTCCTCTTTTATCGAGGTCGGCTACCAAGCCAACCAGGGGGGGGGTTAACACGTCTAACCGACGCTGCATAATTCTACTACACAAGAATGCTACATAAGTCTCAGTAATACAGCCCTAGGTAATTACAATTCTTCTTCTTTATTATCCTTCATGTGATTACTGTTCAATTCTTCATTCTTCAGCTTAAGTCAAAAGACATTGCCACAAGATTAAGTTGATTCTATATATAGTATACAACAACTATATATTCAACACTTATGTAATTTCCAATTACAATAGGGGGACAAGATATTTACCTCGATAAGCCCAAAAATTATCCGAGTTTAATGTCGCTCCTGAGCAAGGTTTAGCTCCTCCTCCGAGTGCTCCAATCCGCTCCAAACAACCCTTAGAAGTTCTAACCAACTTCTCTTAAGTACTTCAAACAACAATGAAGATTTCCTTAGGGTTTCGTTTAGTGGCTAAAGGAAAGTATAATCGTATTTTGGGCTTTTATAAGTGTAACCGGGAATACTACAAGGTATTTGGGCCAAGGTATTTGGACATTACAACAATACTTTGGAGAGTATTTCTATACCACAAAGGGGGTATTTATACGACAACTAGGCTAGGGGGGGGGTGGACCCCACGGCTAGCACTACTAGGAGTGGGGAATACTTTCGCCGGGGCCTTCTCAAAGGGGAGGTGTGGCGGATTTAATACAACAAGGAGAGGGAGGAGATTTCAAGACTTAGGCACATTTTTGGATGAAGAACTCTTCAAGCTTAGGGGGGTATTTATAGGTCAAGGAATGGCCAACCAATGGCCAAGATCCATCCAAGTTTATAGCAAGTGTATGGCTAGGATTCACCTAAGTACACCTTATCCATCTACCACCAAAATATCCTACCTAATCCTTGACAAAAGCCAAGGCCAAATCGTCCACCATTGCCGCCCAACCTCATCCAATGTGAGGGTGACACATGTCACCCTCCCGTTGGTCCAAAATGTTTCGTCTCTCGGAAAAATCCGCAAAAATTACAAATGACATAGCCGGAAATTCCCCTACGAAAGCTGTGAAAACATTTCGTCGAAAAACGACTCTAACCGGGTGTTGTGCACAAAAAGAATTCGGCCAAGCCTAAAGAAGTTCGAAAATTTCTACGTACGTCCCCACGCATACTGAAATACGGTATAACATTCTCCTTCCTTAGAAACATTCGTCCGAATGTTCCTTCTAAGTCTCAAAACAAGCGGCGTCAAGATAGTCTTCACTACTATACTTACGAGAATCAAACATGCCACACCTGGCCACAAAATAACATGCGCGCAAAACCCAAATCCACGCCAACGAGGAACCACCTCAGTTGGCACAAAAGTCCCCACCAAGGTATAAAATATACACCCTTCGCACCTACATTTCACAAAAGAAACGATCACACACGTTCACTTCTCCCCTATCTCGTCGTACCCTTCTCGAACACTCGAGCTCTTTCTAGTATCCGTACCACACTTCCGGCCAACGTTTGCTCCAACCCTTGGAGTTACTACCTCCAAACTTGGTCATCTTACTACCTCGATTTCTAAGGCCATTCTCGGCCTTCACGAACCGATTCTCGTCGAACATATCTATGAACTCATACGATGGTCATCTAAACTTGGGCCTAGCACCTCGTGACCGCCACCGGCGACCACCTGAGCTGACCCTTCCGAACGGGACGCGGGTTGGCCCGCAACATGGCCCCAACCCGACCCACTGTAGCGCCAACTTCCGCTCCTCGACACGGAACACATCATGGAAGCTACCATTTCCATCTCACACTAACCAGATTTTTAAATCACACTATGGCACAAAGCTATCCGAACATAACACTTAACACATCATTAACATCAATACATACAAGTATCTACAGGGTTAAGGACATACCTGAAACTAGGCGGTTCAAGGACCGCTAAAACTGGGAACTTCCACCGCGACTTCTACCGTGGCCCGCAAATCGCTAAGAATCAGGCCGCCCTACCGCTACTCGTCGGACAGTCTCGTCATATGGCCCTGTTGGCCGCAAGAATAACAAGCTCCTTGGTACTACGACACTTCGAAATGCGGTCTACCACATCGACCACACCGAGGTAGGGTGATCGATCCGCCAACACCCCTACTCCCCGAACATTCGAAACACAGGAGCCCCGACCGCTTCCCGAATATCGAGGTCCCGGCGTGCGGAGGACCACTCTGCAATGGCGGAGGTACATAACTAGTCTGCCGAGGCGGTCCGCCTCGAAGTCGCCAAAATATCCGCCGTCTTGGCCTTCTTCTGAAAGCGGTCCACCTGCCGATCTGCGCCTCGCACCTGCGCACGAGCTGCATGCGGGCAATGTCCATGCCCGGCTGAAGAGAAACACCCGCACAAGATTCGGCCATATAATCATCTAGCCCGGTGACGTAGCGATGCACGCTATCCTCCATGGTCGCTACTAAAGCGGGGACATATCGAGCTAATGAGTCGAACTCCACATTATACTCTCTAACCGTCCGCCCATCCTGCCTTAATGTCAAAAATATGTCGGCCCGAGCCCTCCTCATCTGTGGAGGCAATAAATGTGCAAGGAATGCCCTCGAGAACTCATCCCAAACTGCTGGAAGCGCATGCTCTCCCCTGGATAGCTCCCACGAATCAAACCAGTCGACTGCAGTATCACGCAGCCGATGCGAACCGAAGGTCACAGACTCGGTCTCTGAAGCCTTGATCACCGCGTGATCCTCTCAGAATCGACGGATGAACTCCTGCGGATCATCCTCGTGCCTCGACCGTAGAACTCTGGCGGCTACAACTCGTAAAATCTCGTAGCCTCAAACTATTCGCTCGGGTGCACCACGTGCCGCTGAATCGGAACTGCTGCGTCCGGCCTTATCCTCATATCTCGCCACAACCCGGCCAATAATCGCCATCTCTTGTGACCCATCTCCCGCTTCCGCATCGGGACCGGAGGCTCAGTGCTTGTAGTCTCATCGCCCATCGCTGCGGCTCTAAACTTCGCTGTGGCAAGGCGTCGCGAAACTCGTCGGCTTAAGACTGTCTCAGTCTCGACCGCTCGCGCTCGTGCTCTCAGATCCCACTAGCGCCTCCTCGGGTGCCTTGCCCTTCTGGCACCGTCGCCTGCTGCGAGGCATAGCGGTAAAATGAAACACATCGAGGGGTCCAACTTACAACTCACTAAGGCACGATCTCGGAATGAGAAGAATGGAAACCAATCTCGCATGTCCTATAGCCTCACGATTATAGATGTGGTGCACAACACACCGATAATCAAGACTCTACTAGACACGGTCGTAGACACTTTCCGAGGACTAAGCGCTTCGATACCACTTTGTAACGCCCGAACTCGTTCGCATCGTGCCTTACCGGGCACCCTAGTGATACAACATCGAGAAAACCAATGAAAATAAAACACGAGTCATGAAACAAGAGATATAATAAATAAACAGGCCAACCAAAGCGGTTGCCTTGGTATATACATAAAACCCGAACAGTTATCCTTTTACAAACCCCCGCCACAACAAGCATGCACTTAAGATTTACAACAACTATGACGGACGGGGCCCGCCATACCACGAATGTACAAGAACCTACAACTCAGTGGAAACATACCAAAGATAAGCCTCCAAGGAACGGAGCTTTCCAACGCTACAAATGAGATCCTAAGAGCGGGATCCACGATCGATGTACCTACTGCGGCATGAACGCAGCCTCGGCGAGGTCAAGACAACAGTACCAAGTATGTGAAATCACAACATCAGAAATGAAATCATAATAGCCTAAAAAGGGAGACATGTATGATAACCAAAATACGACGCAACATAAAAGTCAAGTCGTGGACTCACGCCTCAAAGTCACCACTCAAATATAACTATGGGTCTCACGCCCACCACATCCATCATGTTCGCATCATGGCGCATGCCCCGAATCTCGCATCGGTGTAGACATGTCCACGATGCAACAATAATAACAAGGCCGCACGGCCACATGCCGAATCGCACGGTGTAGACATGCCCATGTAACCTCAATAACAATATACCGGGTGGTCTACCGCCGCACGCCACATGCCCCGAATCGTGACGGTGTAGACACGCCCATGTTACAAGAGTAACCATATATCGGGTAATCCACCGGCCGCATGGCCACATGCCGGAATCGTGACGGTAGACACGTCCATGTGACATCAACAACAAGACAGTAATCAAAATGGAAACATACCCGTGGAATTCTCCATCACTGCCAGCACGTCCAAGTAAGTTCTCAACAAGTCAACCGGCCCTCTAACGATAGACGCCAGAATACGTAAATACCACACTTGCACAACAAAGGCTATCATCACAAGCATAGGCAAGTTTCACAACAACAAGCATAGGCAAGTTTCACAACAACAAGCATAGGCAAGTTTCACAACAACAAGCATAGGCAAGTTTCACAACAACAAGCATAGGCAAGTTTCACATCACTCAAAGTACCTTCATTTTATGCCAAAGTCCGGGTTTTAACCCTAAAGTACTACGTACGTTAAATTCTTTAAAAGAGATCCATTACTTTTATCAAAGTCACCCGATACCCGTAGTATTAGAATGACCAATCCACATTCCTTTTCAAAATCAAGTAACAACATTCTTTTCCTAAGTTCCAGTTTGCCTAGTTTCAATTACTCAAGCTTCTCATTTTCAAATGGTTTCATAGTTCATAAACTTAATCACTTGATTCCTTTTTAGAACAATTGAGTAACATATGTCTCACGTGGGAGTAGGTTATTCTTGTTTACAACATTCTTATTACAGCAGCCATGATCTAGAAAATGTAATATCATTTTGTCTCATCTTAGTTTCTATGCAGATGGAGGTTTCTACTGGTTTTAATACGATACATCATTATTCAATACATTTTCCTTTATTAACGCTGCAGTGGTCTGTCGATACACATTCTGATTTCCGAAATCAGTAAGACATTATCCCTTTAAATAAAACCAAGTACTCCTTACTCACGAATGAGGTTTCGCACAAACATCCACATTAAAACAAATAAGTTAAGTCTCTTATCTTATAAGATCAAGTCTCTTAACTTCTAACATCAGTAAACCATTTTCTTTACCTCTCTTAAGACATTATACCTAACTCCCCATAAAGCTAGTATAATTCTTTTTTAAAACCTTTAAAACCAAGTGTTACTCTCCCTTCAAAACAATTTATAAATCTTTTGAAATACATCAAGTTCTTTATTATAACTAGCCAGTTATAATTCATATCAGTTACCTTTTAAAACCACAAAGCATTTTCTTACCTACATAAAGCTGTTATAACCAACTTCCCATAAAGCCGTTATAACACTTTATGTTTTAAAAACAATCAAACACAGTTAACACATGTACGTCTACCGTACTACATAGTTCACACATATCATGCTAGAAGAGATAGGAAGAGGTTCACATACCTCGCGACGATTATCGACAATAAGCAAAAAGCTCCAAGTACTACAACCTTGCTAGCCCTTTCCACCTCTCGAGTAGAATACGCTACTCTTAGTACTTTCACCTATAAAGGCCACAAACGTCTATTAAATCTTAAACACAAGTTCCCATCTTTCTACAGAAAATTCGGCAAAGACCTCCCGCAACAGAAATCTCCTCCTTTATCGAGGTCGGCTACCAAGCCAACCAGTGGGGTTAACACGCCTAACCTGACGCGCATACAATTCTACTACACAAGAATGCTACATAAGTCATCAATACAGCCCTAGGTAATTACAGTTCAGTTCTTCTCTTTATTATCCTTCTATGTGATTACTGCTCAATTCTTCATTCTTCAGGCTTAAGTCAAAAGACATTGCCACAATACTAAGTTCAGTTCTATATATAGTATACAACAACTATATATTCAACACTTATGTAATTTCCAATTACAATAGGGGGACAAGATATTTACCTCGATAAGCCCAAAAATTATCCGAGTTTAATGTCGCTCCTGAGCAAGGTTTAGCTCCTCCTCCGAGTGCGGCAATCAGCTCCATACAACCCTTCGAAGTTCTATCGCACTTGTCTTAAGTACTTCAAACAACAATGAAGATGTCCGTCGGGTTTCGTTGAGTGGGTCAAGGAAAGTATAATCGTATTTTCTGGCTTTTATAAGTGTAACCACGGGAATACTACAAGGTATTTGGGCCAAGGTATTTGGACATTACAACAATACTTTGGAGAGTATTTCTATACCACAAAGGGGTATTTATACGAGACAACTAGGCTAAAGGTGGGGTGGACCCCACGGCTAGCACTACTCGGAGGGGGGGGATACTTTCGGCCAAGGGACCTTCTCAAAGGGGAGGGTGTGACGAATACAACAAGGAGAGGGGAGGGAGATTTCAAGACTTAGGCACATTTTTGGATGAAGAACTCTTCAAGCTTAGGGGGGTATTTATAGGTCAAGGAATGGCCAACCAATGGCCAAGATCCATCCAAGTGTATAGCAAGTGTATGGCTAGGATTCACCTAAGTACACCTTATCCATCTACCACCAAAATATCCTACCTAATCCTTGACAAAAGCCAAGGCCAAATCGTCCACCATTGCCGCCCAACCTCATCCAATGTGAGGGTGACACATGTCACCCTCCCGTTGGTCCAAAATGTTTCGTCTCTCGGAAAAATCCGCAAAAATTACAAATGACATAGCCGGAAATTCCCCTACGAAAGCTGTGAAAACATTTCGTCGAAAAACGACTCTAACCGGGTGTTGTGCACAAAAAGAATTCGGCCAAGCCTAAAGAAGTTCGAAAATTTCTACGTACGTCCCCCACGTACATACTCTGGAAATACGGGGTATAACAGAATGTCTACCCAACTTACAGCATATTCACAATCTCTCCTTTCGAAGTAAATTAGAAATCATATAAGGATAATTAGTTGTCAATTAATTACCAAGCATTCAACGCAATTATTGGATAAATCTCTCAAAGAAGAATAATAACCATAAACATGTATTAATTCATAACATAAGTTTCTAGTGAATCAACATGGAAAGCCCTATAAGAGAATTAGTTCCTAGCCATTGACATGACAAGAACTAATTCAAGGTTCATCATACAAAACTGAAATAAAAGAAAAGAAAAGAAAAGAAAAATACTTAAGAACGAGTCTCCAAGCCTTCTAGCATCCAAGGATTGTGTTGTGGAATATTTACAAGATGGATTGGTGGAAGGATGGATGTAGAATGGTGAATGGTGGAATGGAGAATGAATAATTCTTCTAATGATGTAGAGTATTTATAGCCAAAGAATCATTTTGGTGAAGGGTTAGGGATTTTGTAGGTAGGAAAAGTTATTAGAATCCTTTTTGGTAAGGGTTTTAAGGTAGGAAAAGTTATCCCTTTAGGTAGATAAGTTATCCCTTTATGTAGGAAAAATAATCCCTTTAGGATTCTGAAAACATGTCAAATTCGGCCCAAACTTCATAAATCCCGCGCCGCGACTGGCAGATCAAATGCCGCGGTACCTGAAAATCAGCAACTCGGGACTTTCAGCACTTTGCGCGCCGCTGCCGCCAGCGCCGCTCCGGTGACGTTTCTCGCGTATTCCGCCTCGTTGCCCTTTTTCGTCCGACTTCGCTCGAACTCCTCTATAATTCCCGGAACTTCTTAGACTTTATTTCTTGGCCCTTTTTGTGTGCAATTCCATCTCATTTATGCTCATTTCATCTTCTTTTCGTCATTTCTTCATTTATGACCGCTGTGACACAAAAGAAAGGAAAACGACCCTAATACTATACTAAACATAAATAAAATGAGTAAAATACTAATTAAAAATGACTCAAAAAGTGTATATAAAATACACCGATCACTACGCCAGTAGGTGATTCGGTGGTAGCTGAGCGGGTATATAAGGCTTGCCCAGTGACTATATCCAGTCGTCAGACTCTAGCCGACTTGATAGAGTTGGATATGACGGACTTTGATGTGATTATGGGTATGGATTGGCTAGCGTCTTGCTATGCCAATGTGGACTGTAGAGAGAGATTGGTACGGTTCCAGTTTCCTGGTGAGCCGGTTATCGAGTGGAAGGGGAATACTGCGTCGCCGAGGGGTAGGTTTATTTCTTACCTCAAGGCTAGGAAGATGGTGCGGAAGGGGTATATCTACCATATGGTTCGGGTATTCGATACTGAGGCCGAGATACCAGACCTTCAGTCAGTTCCGGTTGTTAGAGAGTTTCCAGACGTATTCCCAGACGAGCTTCCGGGTATCCCTCCTGAGAGGGAGATTGAGTTTTGCATTGATATGTCGCCAGACACTCGACCGATATCTATTCCACCATACAGGATGACACCTGCTGAGTTGAGGGAATTGAAAGACCAGCTGAAAGATTTGCTGGAGAAAGGCTTTATCAGGCCTAGTGTTTCTCCTTGGGGAGCGCCAGTGTTATTCGTAAAGAAGAAGGATGAGACGCTGCGTATGTGTGTTGATTACATGCAACTGAATAAGGTAACTATCAAAAACAGATACCCCCTTCCCAGGATTGATGATTTGTTTGACCAGTTGCAGGGTGCAAGGTGTTTTTCCAAGATAGACATGCGATCTGGTTATCATCAGGTGCGAGTTAGAGAGGCAGATATCCCAAAGACTGTATTCAGGACCCGGTATGGGCACTATGAGTTCATGATGCTGTCTTTCGGGTTGACCAACGCCCCAGCAGTATTCATGGATTTGATGAACAGGGTGTTCAAGACATTCTTGGATATGTTCGTTATAGCATTCATTGATGATATCCTGGTTTATTCGCGCACAGAGCAGGAGCATGCAGATCACTTGAGGGTGGTATTGGGAGTCCTCCAAGACCGGCAGTTGTATGCCAAGTTCTCGAAATGTGAGTTTTGGTTGGCCTCAGTGGCTTTCTTAGGGCATGTTATCGGGGCCGATGGTATTCGGGTTGATACTGCAAAGATTGAAGCAGTCAAGACTTGGCCTAGACCCGCTACACCGACGGAGGTGCGCAGCTTTTTGGGCCTTGAAGGTTATTATCGAAGATTTGTGGAGAAGTTTGCTTCCATTTCAGCACCTTTGACTAGGCTGACTCAGAAGGCAGCTATATTCCGGTGGACGGATGCTTGTGAGTAAAGTTTCCAGTTACTAAAGGAGAAGTTGACGACCGCCCCAGTTCTTACTCTTCCAGAGGGTTTAGACGAATATGTGGTTTATTGTGATGCGTCGGGTGTTGGGCTCAGTGCGTCGATGCAAAGAAAGTTATAGCCACGATCTCGACAGCTTAGGAAACATGAGAAGAATTACCCCACACATGACTTAGAGTTGGCAGTAGTGATTCATGCCTTGAAGATCTGGAGACATTATTTATATGGAGTTCATGTGGATATTTACACAGACCACAAGAGCCTCCAGTATATCTTCAGCCAGAGGGAGCTGAACTTGCGGCAGAGACGGTGGTTGGAACTACTTAAGGACTATGATGTTGATATCCTATACCACCCTGGGAAGGCCAATGTAGTTGCAGACGCCCTTACTCGCAGATCGATGGGTAGTCTGTCAGGTGTGCAGCCAGAGAAGAGGGACATGGTCCGCGAGTTACATCAGCTAGCGAGCCTTGGGGTTCGTTTGGCTGGTTCTGATAGTAGTGGAGTTCGGGTTCGAGAGGTTGTCGACTCTTCCATCATCGAGTAGGTGAAGAGGCGACAGTATGAGGATCCAATTATGGTACGGTATCGAGATACGGCTCTTCGGGAAGAGAAGAGTCTATTTGAGGTAGCGCCTGATGGGGTGCTAAGATTTGAGGGCCGGTTGTGTGTTCCCGATATGACAGGACTTCGTCAGCAGATTCCTGGGGAGGCACACAGTGCTCGTTACTCTATTCATTAGGGGTCGACTAAGATGTACCATGACCTCAGATGTGTGTATTGGTGGGATGGCCTGAAGAGAGACATTGCGGAGTTTGTGGCGCAGTGTCCGAATTGTCAGCAGGTCAAGGTGGAGCACCAGAAGCCCGGTGGGCTATTGCAGGCTATTGATATTCCGACTTGGAAGTGGGAAGTGATCAATATGGACTTTATTACAGGGTTACCTCACACTCAGAGGAAGCATGATTCCATCTGAGTTATTGTCGACAGGCTGACGAAATCAGCCCACTTCCTTCCAGTCAAGACGACCTTTTCGGCCGAGGATTATGCTAGACTGTATATCAGAGAGATTGTGAGACTGCACAGAGTGCCTATATCGATCATTTCAGACAGGGGGGCTCAGTTCTCGGCTAACTTCTGGAGGTCTTTCCAAAAGGGGTTAGGGACCCAGGTGAGTCTCAGTACTGCGTTTCATCCTCAGACCGACGGACAGTCCGAGCGCACTATCCAGACACTTGAGGATATGCTGCGGGCCTGTGTTATCGATTTCAGGGGTAGCTGGGAAGACCATTTACCTCTTGTGGAGTTTGCATATAACAACAACTACCATTCTAGTATCCAGATGGCGCCTTATGAGGCCTTATACGGGAGGAAGTGCAGATCACCGATAGGCTGGTTTGAGGTGGGAGAAGTTCAGTTGGTCGGGCCAGATTTGATTCAGCAAGCAGTGGATAAGGTGAAGCTTATCCAGGAGCGGTTATTGTCACCGTGAGTCGCATGTAAGTCGATGCAGATCATCGTGTCGACACTTAGAGTTTGAGGTAGATGATTGGGTCTTCCCGAAGGTGTCACCCATGGCGGCGTGATGAGATTTGGGAAGAAGGGGAAACTTAGCCCAAGGTACGTTGGGCCTTATCAGATTGTCCGTAGGGTAGGCAAGGTTGCCTATGAGTTGGATCTGCCGTCCGATCTGGAGGCAGTACATCCAGTTTTTCATGTGTCTATGTTGCGGAAATGTATTGGAGATCCATCTAGAGTGCACCCGATTTGTGATGTCCAGGTGACAGAGGGGTTATCATATGAGGAGAGTCCCATAGCGATACTCGATTGTCAGGTTAGACGACTACGGACAAAGGATGTGGCTTCCGTCAAGGTCTTATGGCGGAACGAGAACAGGGAGAATATGACATGGGAAGCAGAGGAGGACATGATGAAGAAGTATCCTCACTTGTTCCCTACACCTCCAGGTAACCCACTTTCCTGATTGTTAGTTTTTAAATTTAGCAATTATGCTTAAGTATTGTTGTGGCCATGTGGAGAGTCTTTATTTGCAAGAAGAATAGTTAAGAGAGTCTATATCGATATTGTGATTTGAGTAAGCCTAGAAGGAACATTCGGGATGAATGTTTCTAAGGGGGGGGGGGGGAGAATGTTACACCCTGTAGTTCAGGTCCTGCTTATGGGGACGTACGAAAGGAGTTAAGATTTAAATTTTTGACGGAATGTTTTGGACGAGTTTTTAGTCAACTTTGAGGCATTGTATGTCCAGTTACATTGAGCGTTCCTAGGTGTTTCAAAGGCCTAGTACGTAGTTCGTTGAGTCTAGTTCCCAACGCAACCAACCGTTCGTCGATAGGGCATCGGAGTAGAAAGTTATGGAAGTTACAAGTTCAGTGCGCAGTCGGACAGAAAAATATTTCAGTCAGGAGCCACAGGGCCGTGGCGCCGGATGCAGGGCCGCGGCGCCAAATGTTCTGAATGTTCGCTGAAGTTTCAGTGCCGCGGCGCCGGAAAGCAGTGCCGCGGCGCCGGAAAGCAGTGCCGCGGCGCCGGAAGTTCTGAAGAGTCTCGGATGTTTCAGCGCCACAGCGCAGGCTGCAGGGCCGCGGCGCCGAGGCTGGGGAAAAAAATCAGAGAGGAAATCAAGGCTTGAGAAAAATCTGAAAAAGGTGGCAAGAAGGAAACTTGTTGGCAAGCTTGTAGGAGCTTTTGTGGTGGTGATTATGGAAAGGAGGCTAGTGAATTTGTTGGATTAATTTGGCTAAGCTCTAAGGTAACAATTCTTTCTCTTTTTGCTAGTTTATGGTGTTGCATGTGAAGAAGAAAGAACTTGTAGTGGTAAATATTGCTCTTAGATAAATTGCATGTAAGAAATAAGATTTGGATTTGAAGGGATTGAATAAGGTTAGGATGTGAACATGTTGTAGCCAAAATACTACCTTTAACTTATTGATTTAGTTAATATGCATTGTGGGGCAGAATTTTACACATCCAAGATTAGGTGTGTAATCCCCTTGCATTGATTGGATTGTTGGGCCTTAAAAGTGGCGTTTGGATGTTGAATTCGGCCTTGAAAAAGGTGGCAAAGTACGGAGAAACAAAGGAAATGCTGCCCGATTTTCCGTAGAATTTAGTGACTTTGCACTTGGAATATTCTACGTTGAAGCTGGAGGTTAATAAACGTATTATGGTCATTATAGGTTGACGTACTACGTGCGGTATATTGGACTTAGCAAGTGGATTGACCCGAAGAGGTATGTGGAACTTTCCTACCTCTTGAGCATGAATAGTCGCATCTATGTAGTACGGTAGACGTACAAGGCTTTGATATCCCTTACTTGTTTTAATGATGTCTTAAGTTTCAAAGTTAAGGGACTTGGAGTGTTTTAAGTATATGATACTTGTTTCGTTTAAAAGTATAAGTCCCTTGGATATAGGGAGATGTATTTGACTAATGTATAACGTTAATATAACGACTTTATGAGAAGTTGGTTGTATTGGATTTATGGAAGGTTAACAAAGAAAGATTTACTCTAAGTAAAATAAGTACGGATAAACGATTTGAATTTGTGAGAGGCAAATTGATTTTAAGGCAGTAATTGCCTAAGGTTTTAAAAGAAATGAAATCACTTGATTTAGAAGCCTATTATATTTCCAAAAGGAAACATGACTTATCTTGAAAAGTAGCCGTGACTTGATACTACGGTTATTAGTATCTTGGGAGTTTTACATAAAATGGGTCATTTTCTTAAAATGTTAGAGGTACGTGGTACTTGGGTTGAATTTCCGAATTTTCTCTTAAAATGACATGTTAGTGCCTTAAGTAAACTAAAATGAGAGGATATACTAATAATGTTAATAAGAAGTTAGGGGATATTCTTAACTTGATTACGTTATGATAAGCCGGTAGCGCTTATGTTATGTATGATAGCCGGTTGTGCTGGGTTATGTATTACTATTATTATTACTACTTATGATATGGATTTGCTACCCATGATGCGAGTGCGGCGCTTGTACTCATGTGGGCCCACCGGGTCCATGCGGGTGAAATAGTCCCATGCGGGTGAAATAGTCTCATACGAGGCGGATGACCTCATGCGGGTGAATTAGTCCCATACGGGTGAAATAGTCCCATGCGAGGTGGATGATCTCATGCGGGTCCACAGGACCTATGCGGGTGAAATAGTCCCAGGAGTAGGATTTCTTAATAATACTACGGGCGAGATACCCTGTTTTGATTATGAGCCTCCTATTTTTATGCAGTAAAGTTTATACTTGTTACTCTCATTGTTAGTAAGGCACAGTGCAAGGTAATTTGATTTTCACCCATGACTCCAGCTTATTTTAGACTTATGATATTATTACAGTATTTTCCAGTTTTACATACTTGGTACATATTGTGTACTAACCCCTTCCTGGGCCATGCTCATGCCGCAGTAGGGTAAGCATGTGGTGGATCCTCATTCTTAGGATCTTTGCTCAGGTGTCAGAAGCTCCATTTCTCCGGAGGCTTGACTTGTGGTATGGTCCTCCCTGGTGTTGTAGATGTTTTGTACATTCAGGGGTATGACGGGGCCCTGTCCCGTCATAGTGGTTACACATTCTTAGAGGTCTGTAGTCCTGTTATAAATTGGGTTGTTAAGGATGTAACTGTTCAGTTTTTGTTATATTTAGAGGTAGCCATTTTGGGTTAGCTTGCTTTATATTCTATATGAGTTCTTGTTGTGAGTTTATTTTTCCGCTGGTTTTCTCTGATGTTGTATCACAAGGGTGCCCGGGGTAAGGCACTAGTCACGGGTCCGTGGTCGGGTCGTGACAAACAAGATATGAGAACTCCATGAAGATACACTTGGTCGAATGAAGCCCTTACTCAACAAATCCTGAAGCTGCTCCTTCAACTCTCTAAACTCGGCTAGAGCCATATGTTATAGAGAAATAGAAATGGGTCAAGTACCCAACTCGAGGTTAATACAGAAGTAGATATCCCTGTCTTGCAGCATACCTGGTAAATCTGAAGGGAAAACCTTGGCAAACTCGCTAACTAATGGAACAAACTCAATAGAAGGAGTGTCCGCACTCGTATCTCGAATATGAGCTAGATACATCAAACAACCCTTGTCTACCAACTTTCTAGCCCGAAAGAAAGAAATGATCTTCTTAGGAGAAGGGTTGTGAGTGTCTCTCTACTCTAATCTCGAAAGTTCATGCATCGCTAACGTGACTGTCTTGGCATAACAATCTAGAATCACATGATACGGTGAAAACTAATCCATCCCCAGAATAATGTCAAAATCAACCATGTCTAAGATGACCAAATCTACCCAAGTATCATAACCCATAAAAGTAACCAAGTAATGTCGATAGACAAGATTTACAACCACAGAATCATCGACCAATATAGACACACAAATAGGAACATCAAGCATATCACACCATATATCCAAATCACAAGAAAAGTAGGCAAACACATATGAGAATCTAGACACTGGAACAAATAATACTGAAGCAGATCAATGGCATACTGAGATGATATATGTGATAACCACATATGATGCCTCAACCTCTGGTCTACCTGGGAAAGCATAACAATAAGTGTGTCCTCCCTTGTACTAAGTACTCTGATATCTACCTCGATCCGAATGAGCTCCATTTATTCCTGACTGAGATCCACCACGACCGGTCTGATGGCCATCACCACCTGAATGAGATCCTCCTCGGCTAAACTATCCACCACTCATACATGGTTGTGTTGGGGTCCTGAGTTCATGAGATGCACTCGATACAGATCTAGTGCAATCCTTCCTGAAATGTCCAACTTCACTACAAGTGTAATAAGTCATAAATGTTGAGGGCTGATGAATAGAGAAAGAAGAACCCAAACAATCATGATCAGAATATCGAGATTAAGAAATCCTCAAAGACTAACCCCACCATAACCACTCTGCCTCGTATAGACACCATTTGTAATCTGAAGGGTTTCCTGAACCAGTCGACTAGGCTGTGACTTTTGATAACTACCCTGCTTACCATAACCACGATAAGTAGATCCACTATACTGACTCGACGCCTCATCCTCTTATCAGACTCATATCTGAGCATCTTGCCTCTCACAGACTATACAATCCTCGCATGCTCAGCTACAGTCTAAAAAAAAGCTCCAGCAGCCACTGATTACAACGTAGCCACTTGAAGGGGATACTCAAACCTCTAATAAAACATCTCACTTGCTCAGCCTCTTTAGGTAGTATATGTGTTGAATAGCACGATAAGGCATGGAAGCAAGTCTCATAGTCTGCAACTGAAGAACCATCTGCTCAATCCTCTAAAACTCATCAAGCCTGCTCACATGCAAGCTAAGAGGCACATACTTCTCTAGAAATATATGATAGAACCTAACCTATGACAGTGGAGGCGACCCCGCGGGTCGACAATCAATATAAGCTCTCTAGCACTGCTTAACATCTCCTAAAAGCTAAAGGGCCACAAACTAACTCTATGCGACTCAACGATACCCAAGGTATGCAACCTCTCATAGTTTCTTATAATAAAATCATAAGCATATTCTTCGAAATGACTATATAATATCAGAGGCTTCATGTTCCAAGGTCATAGTTGTCCTTGCAATCGGCCAGGGACCAAACTCTGGAGCAGGAATCTCATCAGTATGGGGTACTGACATCGCCGCTGGCTAAACCTTGAGAGTACGAAACTCAAGAGTGTAAGTTTATCCCTCTCCCACACGGGTCTGAGAACCACTCGGAGTAGTCGGAAGCATGCTCTCTCGGGCAAAACCATCGAGAACACTCAATAATCTAACCAATGTGTCCTGTAGAACTGGAGTAGTAACAAATCCAGGCTGATATTGGGTTGGCCCTATGTCATCCTCAAGCAACTCATTATGAGGCTCAATAACACACTCATGGGAGACTTATATAACATGAGTCTGGCCAACTTCATGTGCCTCACCTCGAGCTGGTGCTGCTCCTCTGACTCTACAACACATCCTCTACCGCGACCGTGCAAAACTAGTGCTGGTATTGGTGCCTCATCTATCGCTGCGTCGACACGAGTACTCACCATCTTTGAGAGAATAAGAACAAAAGTCAGATACCAATTTAATTCAACTTAGCATGAAAGGAATGAAGAAAGTGAAATTTCATAAATGTCCCACAACTTCCTAAAGATAAGTACGGACGTCTCCGCACCGATCGACAGGACTCTACTATACGTTGCTCTTGTATTCAAGATTATTTAATCTAAAGCTCAGAACCAACTTTGTCATAACCCCCTTTTAAAGACCGTGGTGGCACCTACATAATCCATCGGTAGGCGAACCACTCTCAATTATTCACATGATATATAATGAAAAGAGAAAAGATAACAAAGTATAAAATAACTGTCTCATAATATAAATACGGAAATAAGTCTGAGAAATAACAACACCCCCAAAATCTGGTCAATCATATAAGAGCTGTAATAAATCTGGTAAAAGTATGAATAAGGTACGCACGCTAAATGAAATATGATAGTATAAAGGTCTGAACATGTTTCTCGACCACAAATAAAAGACAAGACAAGGATAGAATATCCAAGGCATGCTAGAGGTAGCATCTTACCCTGAATACTGAATGTCTACCCGCTTGGACTCACACTCGATCTCGCGAATTGGTTGTAGGATCAATATCTACACCAGAAAAGATACAACAAGTGTAGTATGAGTACACAACGTACCCCCGTAGGCATTATAAGTTGACAATGATTGAAAATACGTAAAAAGAGATAAGTACCAAGTTGATGCCAAATAGTCATATTTTAATAATTTAAATGTCCAAGTAAGATCACATTATCGACGACATATTCCATAAAGTTCAATAACATCATTCCGAGTAGGGCTGCACAAAAGTCGATTTAACCGAAAATTGGATCGATCAACTGACCGAGAAATTCGGTCCTGCTTTCATCCTAATGATCCGAGTTTTGATTTCGGTCCATTCGACTGAATTTTAAATATATATATTTTTATAATATATATAATATATATAATTCCTAATATATATTAAATTATATAATTCCTAATATATATAATATATATAATTTATAATATATATTGAATTATATAAGTCCTAATATATATAATTCCTAATTTTCTAAATTCCTAATATATAATATATATAATTCGGGTCGGGTTCCGGGGCCTATTGTTTTTTTAAATTGAATTTTCAATACTGAAATTGACATTCTCGGACACATTACCACGAAGTTTGTACGTTGAAATCTATTGTATATCGCGAGATATTTAGATTTGAAAAGGAAAAAACGTAACGATTTAGGGGAAAAGTGAAATTGATTGCCAAGAAGGACATTTTTGGAGAAATCTGCTGAAGCAAACAGACTTTAGTCGGCTTGGGATGTTTTCGTCTCGATAAAATACACGAAATCAATTTTTTTTAGATCAAACGGACGCCCGAGCGCAAAGTTATGACCATTTAAAATTTCACTAATTTACAACTTATATTTGATATGTCAATACATCCGGGCTGGCTGGGGGGGCTGGAAGGGGGAAAATACATTCGGTCCAATAAACCGGACCGAAATGACTGATCGACCGACCGACCGAGAAATTCATCGGTCTTGGCCCAGTGATGTGGTTTTGCCTTCGGTCCTGGTCCGTCGGCTTTAACCTTTTGTGCACCCCTAATTCTGAGTATCATTGAGTAATTAACTGTTACACCCCGTAGTTCCAGAGTATGTATGTGAGGACATACGTACGAGAATATAACACTAAGTACGAAAGGGAAGAAAGTTTTGAATTTTCGACGGAAAATATTCCGAACCTCGTGAAGGAAAAAGGTTTATTATTGGGAATTTCATTCTCAATTTTGGTATTTGGACTTCTTGGAATATAAGAGAATTATGGATTTTATTTTCTAGAATTGGTCATGTGGGGCCCACGGGAGAAATTTACGGTTTTGTGGGGCCCACATTATTTTTCGAGATTTTGGCCATTATGAATATTTTTGGGAGATGAAAATATTTTGGACGAATAAGAGGGCGACACATGTCACCCCCTTAGGTGGCATTGTGGCCGAAATGAGAGGACAAGTGGCAAGCCAAGTGTCCCAAGTCTTGTGTTGGACAAGTGGCTTGTGGGACCCATACACACTTGTCCTCAATCTCATCCACACACTTGCTTTGATCCTAGCCCTTGGTTTTCTTATAAATACACCCTTGTAGCAAGACTTCATCCACACTTAGAATTATTTTCCAAGGAAAATACTCCCTCCCTCTTGAGACTTGCTCTCGGCACCCCTCCCCTTAGGCTAAGAATTTGTGCTATTGTTGTTGATAAATCCCAACACTTAAACCAAATGTCCCTTGTAGTGTTCTAAAGATATCCCAACACAAAATACCGGAAATACTACGTTAATTCGATAGTCGCAAAGTGAAACCCTAAGGTGATCTTCATATTTTTGGGTGAAGTGTTAAGAGAAGTTGGTTATGAACTTCTAAGGGTTGCTTGGAGTGGATTGGAACGTAAGGAATTAGAGCTAAGATAACTAAGGATCGACTTTTAATCATTGGAAAATTTTGGGCTTATCGAGGTAATGATCTTTGTCCTTCTATAGTAATTGGATATTACATATTGTAGTAGTTTATAATTGAGTATATGATATGTGGAAGGAAGATTGAAAAGAAATGGATTGTTTTGTATATTGTGGGGCAGAATTTTACACGTCCAGTTAGACGTGTAATCCCCTTTGAGTTGTTGTATTATTGCGCCTTAAATGTGGCATGTTGGTTGTTGAATTTCGGGCCTTGAAAAAGGTGGAGAAGTACGTAGATGCAGGGGAAGTGCTGCCCAATTTTCCGTAGAATAAGAGACCTTATACTTAGAAATATTCTACGAAGAAAACTAGAAGTTGATAGATGTGTTATGGTTATTATAGGTGGATATTCTACGCACGACATATTCGACTTGGCAAGTGGATTAGCCAATGAGGTATGTGATTCTTCCTATCCTCTTGAGCATGATTGTTGTGAAATATATAGTACGGTAGACGTACGTATGTTAAATGAATTTGGTTTCATTTTGATATCTTTGACTTGACTTTTAAAATCTTAAAGGGGCCTTGAATTATTCTAAAGAGTTGCGAATCATTATTTGGAAAGAAATTGATATTTGGTTTGAAAAGAATAAGTCCTCTTGGTTTTCCAAATTATTGTAGTTGGTTTGAATTGCTTTAAAAATAAGTGCTATAATAGCTTTATGAGAAGTTAGTTATAACGACTTGAGGAGGATAAAAAAACGGTTGACTTACTTGATTTTAAAGGCCTTGTAATGATTTTCTGAAGGTGTAGTAATTTGGTTTGAAAAGAATACGTGTTTTGATACTACGGGTATTAGTATCGTGTGGCTTTTTGCGTAAAAAGAGATCTTTTTGAAAGAATTAAAGTATGTAGTGCTTTGGGGTTAAAACCCGGATTGTTGGCATAAAATGAAAGTACTTTGAGTTGATAAAAATGGTGAATCAGTTTACATGTTAATGAAAGTCTAAGAGTATGTTAAACTTGCCTATGCTAGTTGTGATAGCCTTTGTTGTGCAAGTGTTGTATTTCTATGTTACCGCGTCTCTCGATGGAGGGCCGATTATCTTGTTGTTTACTTGGACATACCGACGCTGTTGGATGGTCCACGGGTATGCTTCCACTATGAGTGTTATCTTGTTATTTCCTTGGACATACTGACACGTTGGGTGGCCCACGTTTATGCTTCCACTATATCGTTCCTTTGGACATACTGACACGATGGATGGTCCACGGGTATGCGTCCACTAGGATTGTTCCATGGCCATGCTTACACCGATGTAAGATTCCGACGGCATGCGGCCATGGTGCGGGTTAAATTCCCGGGTTATATTATTAGTTCATGGACTAGCTATCCATGAAGCTTGCCGCAGTGATGAGTGGTCACGGGCTTGATTTGTACATGTAGTTACAAGCACACTTTAGATACTTGTCCTGATCATTTCTCGTGTATCGGCAGGCTCTGGTAGATAGCTTAAGATACTTGCCCCGGTCATATCTCGTGATACTGTAGGCTCTGGTACGTTGGCTTAAGATACTTGCCCCGCTTCGCGTGACACAGATCGATCCGTAGTTGGCTTCCGTACTTGGCCCATTAAGTTTTATGATGCAGGATTGGATCTGGTAGTTGGCTCTTCTACTTGGCCCGATCGGTTTTATGACGCAGGCATGATCTAATGTTCAGGTACACATATGGGTGTTGTTTTACATCATGTACTGCCGGCAGTGAGGAAGGAGTTCCACGGGCACGATTGATATTGTGGACGTGAGACCCATAGTTATATGTGAGTGATGATTTTGAGGGCATGCGTCCCTGACTTGACATAACTGTTTATATATTGTGAAATGGTCTTTTAAAAAGGATGAAATGTGATTTCATTACAGTACTTTCAGTTTCACATACTTGGTACATGTTGTACTAACCTCCTTCGGGGGGCTGCGTTCATGCCGCAGGTAGAGGTACACCGGTTGTTGATCCTCGCTCATAGTATCACGGTTCTGCGTATTGGGAAGCTCCGTTTCTCCGGAGGCTTATCTTTTGGTATGGTTCCCTGTCATTGTAGGTACTTGTATATTCAGGGGTAAGGCGGGGCCCTGTCCCGTCATAGTTGTTATATCAAACTCTTAGAGGTCTGTAGTCTTGTTATGAGTTGAGTTTGTAAGGGATGTGACTGTTCGAGTTTTGATATATATATATATATATATATATATATATATATATGCAGAAAGGTGACCATATTGGTTAGCCTGTTTCTTATTTTATATTGTTCCATGTCTATGAGTTTTATTCCGCTGATTTTCTCTGATGTATTATCACTAGGGTGCCCGGGGTAAGGCACCAGTCGCGGGCCCGAGGTCGGGTCGTGACAAAAGTGGTATCAGAGAAGTTAATCATCGGAAAGAGTCTACAGACCGTATCTAGTAGAGTCTTGATTATCGGCGTGTTGTGCACCACCCCTATAATCAGGAGGCTACATGATATTTTGGATTGGTTTCCATTCTTCTCACTCTGAGATCGTGCGATAGAGCTGTGTTATAAGTTGGACTCCCTCTGGCGTATTCTTATGTACCAGTTATGACTCTACGCAAGGAAACCACGACCCAGAAGGGCAAGGCAGTAGAGGGAGCTGCGGGTAGAACACAGAGGGTTACGAGGGCACAGGCCCAGTCATTACATGAGGTAGTGCTTCAGACGGCGAGTTCTACGGCGCCGTCAGCCCCAGGAGAGTTTAGAGCAAAGAACGGTCTCATCGAGGCCACAAGACTGAGCCTCCACCCACGCACTGTGACAGATGATATGAGTTACAAGGAGATGGCCCAGTTACTAGCTAGGATTGTGGCGAGGCATGAGGACAGACGGGAGCCGGTGGTGCACCCCAAAACCGATAGTTTGAGGCTTCGGGACTTCTTGAGTTGCAGTACACGAGAGTTCTATGGATCAAGAACTGAGGAAGGTCCTCAGGATTTTATTCGACAGTTGCAGCGGATCATGGAGGTGATCAAGGCCTCAGAGGCAGAGTCAGTGGTATTGGGTTCTCATCGGTTGCGTGATATTGCAGTCAACTGGTTTGATTCATGGGAACTGTCTCGGGGGGGGGTGCATGCACTTCCAGCTGGTTGGGACGAGTTCTCAGAGGCATTTCTTAACCACTTCTTGCCTCCGCAGATGAGGAGAGCCCGAGTGGATAGGTTTTTGATGTTGAGACAGAATGGGCGGACGGTTCGAGAGTACAACATAGAGTTCGACTCATTAGCTCGGTATGCCCCCACTCTAGTGGCAGACATGGAGGATAGAGTGCACCGATATGTCACGGGACTTGATGATTATCTAGCAGAGGGTTGTACGGGAGTAGCTCTTCAGCCGGGCATGAACATTGCCCGCATACAGGCTTATGCACAGGGGACTGAGGAATGTAGAGGTCGACGAAATGACCAAGATCAACATAAGAGGGCCAAGACAGCAGGGTCCTTTGGTAACTTTTGAGGCGGGAAGCCTCAGCGGCAGGCTAGTTATGTACCTCAGCCAGTACGGAGTACTCCTTCACGCCTTCGTGACGTCCGGTATTCGTGAGCGTGTCGTGGCTCCAAGGTTTCAGGTTTTCAATGGAGTAGGAGTGTTAGACAGATGAGGCCACCCCTACCTCAGTCTGGCCATTGTGGTAAACTCCATTATGAGGAGTGTCGTGCTAGTTTGGGATTTTGTTATACTTGCGGTCGATAGGGCCATCTTGCGAGGGATTGTCCGACCAAAGGTAGCGCAGATGTTAAGACTCAGCCTTCAGGATCGGTGGCTGGTTCATCGCCTTCGATAGCTATGCACCCTGCAGGGCATGATTATGATTAGAGCGACTAAGGGGAAAATGAAGCAATAATTACAGGTATATCTTTAACCCTTTAGAGACTAGTATGCGTTGATAAGATGGTTATAGGTTAAGTGTTATGTATGGGTAGTATTGTGTATTTGTGATTTAGAAAGCCTGGTTAGTAGAAAAGGTAAGTTTGGGAACATGGAAATTGTGAGCCTTAGAATATAGATAACCGTGGAGACCTTAGATGCAAGGCCGTCTTGAGTGAAAGATTTTACGGTTGATCTTGGTCGAAGTACATAGTATACGTGGAGTATATTAGTGTGATAATTTCATAGGTGGTGTGATATGAATGTGGGTAGTCAAGCTAAGAAGACCACTAGGCTTTCATGACTTGAATAGTGAGATTTGTTCCGGACGAGGAAGGAGGAGTTAGTGCGTTGATGGGTCGGGTCGAGGACCAATCGCGGGTCAACCCGCAACCCGGAATGAAGTGGGGTCGGTTTGAGGTGGTCCCGTTAGGTGATAGGGTCACGAGGGTGCTAGGCCCAATTTAGGTAACCATTGTACGAGTTCGTAGACACGTTCAACCAGAACCGGGTCGTGAAGGCCGAGAATGGCCTTAAAGGAAATTGAAGCTAGTAATGACCAAGTTGGAGGTAGTAACCCCAAGATTTTGAAAGCTGAAGCGATGACTGAAATGTGGTACGTGTACTAGAAAGAGTTCGGGTGTACGAGAAGGGTACGACGAGTAAGAAAAGAAGCGAGCATGTGTTAAAAGAATGGAAGTGATTATTTTTGTGAAGTGAAGGTGCGAAGAGAGTATCCTTTAGACCATGAGTGGGAGCTAATAGTGATGTTATACACGTTAGAGGTGATTACTCGTTGGCGTGGATTTAAGTATTGCGCGTGTGTTATATTAAGGCCAAACGTGGCATAATTGGTTTTGTAAGTATAGTAGTGAAGACTATACCGGCGCATGTGTTTTTGGAGACTTAGAAGGAACATTCGGGACGAATGTTTCTAAGGGGGGAAGAATGTTACACCCCGTATGTCACGACCCGACCTCGGGCCCGCGACTGGTGCCTTACCCCGGACACCCTAGTGATAATACATCAGAGAAAAACCAGCGGAAATAAAAACTCAAAGACATGAAACAATGAAATATAAGAAAACAGGCTAACCAAAACGGTCACCCTTCTGCATATATATATAGAAACTTGAACAGTTACATCCTTTACAACCCTGCCCACAACAGTACTACAGCCTCTAAGAGTTTTATAACAACAACGACGGGACAGGGCCCCGCCATACCCCTGAATGTACAAGAACCTACAATCTCAGGGGATCATACCAAAAGATAAGCCTCCGGAGAAACGGAGCTTCCCAAAATGCTGAACTGTGATCCTATGAGCGAGGATCAACAACCGTACTCTACCGCGCATGAACGCAGCCCCACGAAGGAGGTCGCATAACAGTACCAAGTATGTGAAATCAAAATATCAGAATGAAATCATAACAGTCTATATAAAGCAGGAGACATGTATGATAGCCAAACTACAATACACAACATATAAGCAGTCATGTCAAGTCAGGGACTCACGCCCTCAAAGTCATCACTTAAATATAACCATGGGTCTCACGCCCACAACATCAATCATGCCCGTGGAATTCCTTCCTCACTGCCGGCAGTCTATGATATAACAACACCAAAGAGTACACATGAACACCGTGTCCCACTTGTCATAAGAATCTGACGGAAAGTACGAAGGCATAGCCACTGTAACCAACTCGCTATCAATCGACCGGCAAGTACGAAAGCCAACTACCAGAACCTACCATACCAACTATGATATAAAACTGACCGGGGCAAGTACGAAGGCATAGCCACTGTAACCAACTCGCCGCGATCCGACCGGGCAAGTACGAAAGCCAACTACCGTAACCGCTGCGTCACCAACCTCATTCCACTCGGCCACGGCCGGCGTACGGTCTAAGCCAACTACCGTAACCACTCGCGCCACGCCGACCGGCAAGTACGGGGCTAACTACTGTAACCTCTGCATCACGAAACTTCGTGGGGAACTAGTCCGTGGAATGACACTATAAAGAACTGACCGGGGCAAGTACGAAAGCCAAATGCCAGAACCAACCTGCATCAGCAACGACCGGGGCAAGTACGGGCACTAGCTACCAGAACCAACCTGCATCAGTAACCCCCATGGAGAGCTAGTCCATGGCAAAATAACATACCGGGAGTTTAACCCGCATCCTGGTCGCATGCCCCGGCATCCTTCATCGTATAAACATGGCCAAGATCAATCACAATGGAAGCATACCCGTGGAATTCTCCGTCACTGCCGGTACGTCCAAGTAAAATCACAACAAGTCAGCCGGCCCTCCAACTGAGAGACGCGGTAACATAGTAATACCACCAAAAGCTACCACAACTAGCATAGACAAGTTTAACATACTCTTAGTCTTTCATTTTATAACAACAAATCCGGGTTTTAACCCCAAGGTACTACGTACTTAAATTCTTTCAAAAAGATCCATTTCTTTTACGAAGGTCACACGATACCCGTAGTATCAAAAATAGAGTAACTATCATTTTTAAATAAACCAAAACAATTTCCATACCTTCTTTTTAAACCAACTTAAGACAAAACCATGCCTTCATTTTTAAACCAATTTAAGACAAAACCATGCCTTCCTTTTAAACAAAAACACTTCAAATTCTCAAGTCTCTCTCTTTTTAGAAATCCAGTTCCTTACTTTGGAATTTAAGAAAATCGATACTTGTTTATAATGATCTTATTAAGCAGCCATGATCTAGAAAATGTAATACAATTTTGTCTTATCTTAGCTTCTATGCAGATGGAGGATTCTACTTGTTTTAATATAATTATTTGTCATTACATTTTCCTTTATTAACGCTGCAATGGCTTGTTCGATACTTATTCACATTTCCGAAATCAATATAACTTATTCTTTTACCTACATAAAGTCGTTATAACTAACTTCCCATAAAGCCATTATAACACTTTATGTTTTAAACCAACCAAATTCATTTAGCACACGTACATCTACCGTACTACATAGTTCACAACAATCATGCTAGAAAGGATAGGAAGAGGTTCACATACCTCGCGACGATTATCGACAAATAACAAAATGCTCCACAGTACTATACCCTTGCTAGCCTTTTTCCACCCTTCAAGTAGAATACACTACTCGTAGTACTTCAACCTATAATGGTCATAAAACGTCTATTAACTTCTAGATCTCTTTGTAGAACATTTCTAAGTACAAGGTTCCTTATTCTACGGAAAATTAGGCAGCACCTCCCCCCCCCGCAATCACATAAATACCCTCCTAACAAGACCCGCTACCAAGCCAACAACTCCAAGGGGATTACACACCTACAGGACGTGTACAAATCGCCCCACAAGATACTACGCCATCAGAATACATCCAATGTAAATACAGTTCAATTCTTTTTAATCATCCTTCCATATATCTTATACTCAATTATAAACTAATACAACATGTAATATCCAATTACAATAGGAGGACATTGATCATTACCTCGATAAGCCCAAAATTATCCAAGATTTATAAGTCGATTCTGAGCAACGTTTAGATCCAAATCCTTCATTCCAATCCGCTACAAGCGACCCTTAGAAGCTCCTAACCAACTCCTCTCCAAGATCCAACTCCAAAAAGTGAAGAACACTTAGGCTCAAACTATGGCAACTTTCGGCCAAGGCAAGCTTTCTAGGCTAGGGATGTGAAATCTTTTCCAACTCTTGGTTCACAATCTTCCTAACACCCTAAGGAAGAACACTTAAAAGTTTAAGGATTTTTGGACAACTTTAGCTCACAATTTCAGCCCATGGTCGAGAGCTCACAAGGAAGAGGAGGGAGTTTTGCCTTGGAAAATCTAAGTGTGGGATGATGAAGTCTTCACTACAAGGGGGGGGGGGTGTTTATAGGGAAATCAAGGGCTAGGATCTTAGCAAGTGTGTGGTGAGATTGGGGGACAAGTGTGTGCCCACAAGCCACTTGTCCAAGCAAGACCAATTTGAGACAAGTGGCTTAGCCACATGTCCACAAAAATCGGCCAAGATTGCCACTTGGCAACACATTTAGGCCCACATGGCCACATGGGGGGGGGGGTGACACGTGTTGCCCTCCAATTCGTCCAAAAATATTTCATCTTCCGAAAATATCCCTAATGTCCAAAATCTCGAAAACAAAGTGGGCCCCACAAAACCGTAAATTTCTCATGTGTGCCCCACGTGATCATTTCCGGAAAATAAAATCCATAATTTTATTATAATCCAAGAAGTCCAAATACCAAATTTGGGAATCCAATTCCCATTTACGAACCTTTTTCCTTCACAAAATCCGGAAACTTTTCTGTCGAAAAAATCACATCTTTCTTCCTTTCCAATTTTAAATGTTGTATTCTCGTACGTACGTCCTTATATACATACCCTGGAACTACGGGGTGTAACATTCTTCCCCCCTTAGAAACATTCGTCCCGAATGTTCCTTCTAAGTCTCCAATCATACATGCGTCGGTATAGTCTCCACTACTATACTTACAAAACCAATTATGCCACACATGGCCATAATATAACTTACGCGCAAAAACTCAAATCCAAGCCAACGAGGAATTACCTCTTACGTGCATAACATCACTATAAGCTCCCACCCATGGTCTAAAGGATACTCCCTTCGCACCTTCACTTCACAAAAATGATCACTTTCATCTCTTAACATATGTTCACTTTTTTCCTTACTCGTCGTACACTTCTCGTACACCCGAACTCTTTCTAGTACACGTACAACACTTCAGTCATCACTTCAGTTTCCAAAACCTTGGAGTTACTACCTCCAATCTTGGTCATCTTACTAGCCTCAAATTCCTTTAAGGCCATTCCCGGCCTTCACGATCTGATTCTAGTCGAACACATCCGCGAACCGGTACAACGATTAACCAGACTTGGGCCTAGCACCCTCGTGACCCTACCACCTAGCGGGACCACCTCAAACTGACCCCACCTCATTCCGGGCTGCGGGTTGACCCGCGATCTTGCCTCAACCCGACCCGCTATCGCGCCAAACTCTTATTCCCCGATCCGGAACAATCTTACCTATACAAGTCATGAAAGCTATCACTTCCCTCTCACGCAACCCATGTATTTATCACATTAATACACCCTATGTATATAATGCACTCCGACAAAGATCACCCGCAAAATCTTTTACTCAAGACGGCCTTACATCTAAGGTCCCAACGTGTAATATTCTAAGGTTCACACCTTCCATGTCCCCATACTTACCTTTTCAACTACCCATGTTTTCTAATTCACAATTAACACAATGCTATCCGTACATAGCACTCAACATGTATCCACCATAACAACGTAAACAAGTCTCTTAAGGGCTAAATATATATCTGTAACTACTGCCTCACTTTCCCTTTGTCGCTCTAATCATAATCCTGCCCTGCATCACCAATCTATCTGCCCGAGCACTCGTCATCTGCGGAGGCAAGAAATGGCTAAGAAACGCCTCTGAGAACTCATCCCAAACAGCTAGAAGTGCATGCTCCCCTCCGGGATAGTTCTCATGAATCAAACCAGTCGACTGCAGTATTACGCAGCCGATGTGAACCCAATACCACCGACTCTGTCTCTGAGGCCTTGATCACTTTCATGATCCGCTGCAACTGTCGAATAAACTCCTGAGGATATTTCTCAGTTCTCGATCCGTAGAACTCTGGTGGACTGCAACTCAAGAAGTCCCGAAGTCTCAAACTATCGGATCTAGGGTGAACTATTGGTACTACCGGAACCTCAGACTCTCGTCTGTCCTCATTCCTAGCCACAAGCCTAGCTAGTAAATGGGCCATCTCCTTGTAACTCATATCCTCGGCTCCTGGCCGTGGAACTGGAGACTCAGGTATCGTGGTCTCAGTAGATATTGTTCCTGCTCTAAACTCTGCTGGGGCTAGCGGCGTCATAAAAATCGCCGTCTGAAGTACTATCTCAGGTAATGACCGGGCATGTGCCCTCGTAACCCTCAGTGTTCTACTCGTAGCTCCCTTTGTTGCCTTGCCCTTCTGGGCCCCGGTTGCCTTGCGCAGAGGCATAACTGGTACATAAGAATACGCCAGAGGGAGTCCAACTTATCACGCAGCTCTAAGGCATGATCTCATAGTGAGAAGAATGGAAACCAATCCTAAATATCATGCAGCCTCCTGATTATAGGTGTGGTGCACAACACACCGATAATCAAGACTCTACTAGATACGGTCTGTAGACACTTTCCGAGGATTAACTGCTCTGATACCACTTTTGTCACGACACGACCTCGGGCCCGCGACTAGTGTCTTACCCCGGACACCCTAGTGATAATACATCAGAGAAAAACCAGTGGAAATAAAAACTCAAAAACATAAAACAATGAAATATAAGAAAACAGGCTAACCAAAACGGTCACCTTTCTGCATATATATATAGAAACTTGAACAGTTACATCCTTTACAACCCTGCCCACAACAGTACTACAGACCTCTAAGAGTTTTATAACAACAACGACGGGATAGGGCCCCGCCATACCCCTGAATGTACAAGAACCTACAATCTCAGGGGATCATACCAAAAGATAAGCCTCCGGAGAAACGGAGCTTCCCAAAATGCTGAACTGTGATCCTATGAGCGAGGATCAACAACCGGTGTACCTCTACCTGCGGCATGAACGCAACCCCCCGAAGGAGGTCAGTACAACAGGTACCAAGTATGTGAAACTGAAAATACTGTAAATGAAACCATAACAGTCTATATAAAGTAGGAGACATGTATGATAGCCAAACTACAGTACACAACATATAAGCAATCATGTCAAGTCAGGGACTCACGCCCTCAAAGTCATCACTCAAATATAACCATGGGTCTCACGCCCACAACATCAATCATGCCCGTGGAATTCCTTTCTCACTGCCGGCAGTCTATGATATAACAACACCAAGGAGTACACATGAACACCAGGTCCCACCTGTGTCATAAGAACCGTACGGGGCAAGTACGAAGGCATAGCCACGTAACCAACTGGCTATCAATCGATCGGCAAGTACGAAAGCCAACTACCAGAACCTACCGTACCAACTATGATATAACACTGACCGGGGCAAGTACGAAGGCATAGCCACCAGAACCAACCTGCTTCGCGCAACCGATCGGGGCAAGTACGAAATCCAACTACCAGAACCGCCTGCATCACCAACTTCATTCCACTTGCATCACGAAGCTGACCGGGGCGAGTACGGAAGCCAACTACTAGAACAACCTGCGTCACGTCGCTGACCGGGGCAAGTACGAGGGCTAACTACCAGAACCTCCTGCATCACGAAACTTCGTGGGGAACTAGTCCGTGGAATGACACTACAAAGAACTGACCGGGGCAAGTACGAAAGTCAACTACCAGAACCAACCTGCATCAGCAACGACCGGGGCAAGTACGGGGGCTAGCTACCAGAACCAACCTGCATCAGTAACCCCAATGGAGAGCTAGTCCATGGCAAAATAACATACCGGGAGTTTAACCCGCATCCTGGTCGCATGCCCCGACATCCTTCATCGTATAAGCATGGCCAAGATCAATCACAATGGAAGCATACCCGTGGAATTCTCCGTCACTGTCGGTACGTCCAAGTAAAATCACAACAAGTCAGCCGGCCCTCCAACTGAGAGACGCGGTAACATAGTAATACCACCAAAAACTACCACAACTATCATAGACAAGTTTAACATACTCTTAGTCTTTCATTTTATGACAACAAATCCGGGTTTTAACCCCAAGGTACTACGTACTTAAATTCTTTCAAAATGATCCATTTCTTTTACGAAGGTCACACGATACCCGTAGTATCAAAAATAGAGTAACTATCATTTTTAAATAAACCAAAACAATTTCCATACCTTCTTTTTAAACCAACTTAAGACAAAACAATGCCTTCCTTTTTAAACCAATTTAAGACAAAACCATGCCTTCCTTTTTAAACCAATTTAAGACAAAACCATGCCTTCCTTTTAAACAAAAACACTTCAAATTCTCAAGTCTCTCTCTTTTTAGAAATCCAGTTCCTTACTTTGAAATTTAAGAAAATCGATACTTGTTTATAATGATCTTATTAAGCAGCCATGATCTAGAAAATGTAATACAATTTTGTCTTATCTTAGCTTCTATGCAGATGGAGGATTCTACTTGTTTTAATATAATTATTTGTCATTACATTTTCCTTTATTAACGCTGCAATGGCTTGTTCGATACTTATTCCCATTTCCGAAATCAATATAACTTATTCTTTTACCTACATAAAGTCGTTATAACTAACTTCCCATAAAGCCATTATAACACTTTATGTTTTAAACCAACCAAATTCGTTTAGCACACGTACCTCTACCGTACTACATAGTTCACAACAATCATGCTAGAAAGGATAGGAAGAGGTTCACATACCTCGCGACGATTATCGACAAATAACAAAATGCTCCACAGTACTATACCCTTGCTAGCCTTTCAACACCCTTCAAATAGAATACACTACTCGTAGTACTTCAACCTATAATGGTCATAAAACGTCTATTAACTTCTAGATCTCTTCGTAGAACATTTTTAAGTACACGGTTCCTTATTCTACGAAACATTGGGCAGCACCTCCCCCCCGCAATCACATAAATACCCTCCTATAACAAGACCCGCTACCAAGCCAACAACTCGAAGGGGATTACACGCCTACAGGACGTGTACAAAACTGCCCCACAGTAATACTACAGTCTACTGTAAATACAATCCAATGTAAATACAATTCAATTCTTTTTAATCATCCTTCCATATATCTTATACTCAATTATAAACTAATACAACATGTAATATCCAATTACAATAGGAGGACATTGATCATTACCTCGATAAGCCCAAAATTATCCAAGATTTATAAGTCGATCCTGAGCAACGTTTAGCTCCAAATCCTTCGTTCCAATCTGCGAAAAGCGACCCTTAGAAGCTCCTAACCAACTCCTCTCCAAGATCCAACTCCAAAAGTGAAGAACACTTAGGCTCAAACTATGGCAACTTTCGGCCAAGGCAAGCTTTCTAGGCTAGGGGTGTGAAATCTTTTCCAATTCTTGGTTCACAATCTTCCTAACACCCTAAGGAAGAACACTTAAATGTTTAAGGATTTTTGGAAAATTTCAGCCCATGGCCGAGAGCTCACAAGGAAGGGGAGGGAGTTTTGCCTTGGAAAATCTAAGTGTGGGATGATGAAGTCTTCACTACAAGGGGGGGGGGTATTTATAGGGAAATCAAGGGCTAGGATCTTAGCAAGTGTGTGGTGAGATTGGGGGAAAATGTGTGCACACAAGCCACTTGTCCAAGCAAGACCAATTTGAGACAAGTGGCTTAGCCACATGTCCACAAAAATCGGCCAAGATGGCCACTTGGAAACACATTTCGACCCACATGGCCACATGGGGGGGGGGGTGACATGTGTCGCCCTCCAATTCATCCAAAAATATCCCTAATGTCCAAAATCTCGAAAACAAAGTGGGCCCCACAAAATCGTAAATTTCTCCCGTTTACGAACCTTTTTCCTTCACAAAATACGGAAAATTTTCTGTCGAAAAAATCACATCTTTCTTCCTAGGGATTGCTTGGAGTGGATTGGAACGTAAGGAATTGGAGCTAAGATTCCTAAGGATCGACTTTTAATCATTGGAAAATTTTGGGCTTATCGAGGTAATGATCTTTGTCCTTCTATAGTAATTGGAGATTACATGTTGTAGTAGTTTATAATTGAGTATATGATATGTGGAAGGAAGATTGAAAAGAAATGGATTGTTTTGTATATTGTGGGGCAGAATTTTACACGTCCAGTTAGGCGTGTAATCCCCTTTGAGTTGTTGTATTATTGCGCCTTAAATGTGGCATGTTGGTTGTTGAATTTCGGGCCTTGAAAAAGGTGGAGAAGTACGTAGATGCAGGGGAAGTGCTGCCCAATTTTCTGTAGAATAAGAGACCTTATACTTAGAAATATTCTACGAAGAAAACTAGAAGTTGATTGATGTGTTATGGTTATTATAGGTGGATATTCTACGCACGACATATTCGACTTGGCAAGTGGATTAGACGAGGATGTATGTGATTCTTCCTATCCTCTTGAGCATGATTGTTGTGAAATATATAGTACGGTAGACGTACGTATGTTAAATGAATTTGGTTTCATTTTGATATCTTTGACTTGACTTTTAAAATCTTAAAGGGGCCTTGAATTATTCTAAAGAGTTGCGAATCATTATTTGGAAAGAAATTGATATTTGGTTTGAAAAGAATAAGTCCTCTTGGTTTTACAAATGATTGTAGTTGGTTTGAATTGCTTGAAAAATAAGTGTTATAATAGCTTTATGGGAAGTTAGTTATAACGACTTGAGGAGGATAAAAAAATGGTTGACTTACTTGATTTTAAAGGCCTTGTAAAGATTTTCTGAAGGTGTAGTAATTTGGTTTGAAAAGAAAACGTGTTTTGATACTACGGGTATTAGTATCGTGTGGATTTTTGCGTAAAAAGAGATCTTTTTGAAAGAATTAAAGTATGTAGTGCTTTGGGGTTAAAACCCGGATTGTTGGCATAAAATGAAAGTACTTTGAGTTGATAAAAATGGTGAATCAGTTTACATGTTAATGAAAGTCTAAGAGTATATTAAACTTGCCTAGCTAGTTGTGATAGCCTTTGTTGTGCAAGTGTTGTATTTCTATGTTACCGCATCTCTCGATGGAGGGCCGCTTATCTTATTGTTTACTTGGACATACCGACGTTGTTGGATGGTCCACGGGTATGCTTCCACTATGAGTGTTATCTTGTTATTTCCTTGGACATACTGACACGTTGGGTGGCCCACGTTTATGCTTCCACTATATCGTTCCTTTGGACATACTGACACGATGGATGGTCCACGGGTATGCGTCCACTAGGATTGTTCCATGGCCATGCTTACACCGATGTAAGATTCCGGCACGCGGCCACGCGCGGGTTAAATTCCCGGATTATGTTATTAGTCCATGGACTAGCTATCCATGAAGCTTGCCGCAATGATGAGTGGTCACGGGCTTGATTTGTACATGTAGTTACAGGAACACTTTAGATACTTGTCCTGGTAATTTCTCGTGTATCGACAGGCTCTGGTAGATAGATTAAGATACTTGCCCCGATCATATCTCGTGATACGGTAGGCTCTGGTACGTTGGCTTAAGATACTTGCCCCGGTCAGTTGCGTGACGCATGATTGGATCTGGTAGTTGACTTCCGTACTTGGCCCGTTAAGTTTTATGATGCAGATCGATCCGGTAGTTGGCTCTTCTACTCGCCCGATCGGTTTACGACGCAGTAAGATCTAGTGTTCGTGTACACATACGGGTGTTGTTTTACATCATGTAACGCTGATGAGGAAGGAGTTCCACGGGCACGATTGATATTGTGGGCGTGAGACCCATAGTTATATGTGAGTGATGATTTTGAGGGCATGCGTCCCTGACTTGACATGAATGTTTATATATTGTGAAATGGTCTTTTAAAAAGGATGAAATGTGATTTCATTACAGTACTTCCAGTTTCACATACTTGGTACCTGTTATACTAACCTCCTTCGGGGGGCTGCGTTCATGCCACAGGTAGAGGTACACCGGTTGTTGATCCTCGCTCATAGGATCACGATTCTGCGTATTGGGAAGCTCCGTTTCTCCGGAGGCTTATCTTTTGGTATGGTTCCCTGTCATTGTAGGTACTTGTACATTCAGGGGTATGGCGGGGCCCTGTCCCGTCATAGTTGTTATATCAAACTCTTAGAGGTCTGTAGTCTTGTTATGAGTTGAGTTTGTAAGGGATGTAACTGTTCGAGTTTTTATATATATATATGCAGAAAGGTGACCGTATTGGTTAGCCTGTTTCTTATTTTATATTGTTCCATGTCTATGAGTTTTATTTCGCTGATTTTCTCTGATGTATTTTCACTAGGGTGCCCGGGTTAAGGCACCAGTCGCGGGCCCGAGGTCGGGTCGTCACATTAACATGCTTACTTTATTCTCGAAATTCAATCAGTCATCAATATTCAATTCAACACTTGTTTCATCAACAAGTAATCATGAATGATATGATGTGAATATGATGTGAATGCAAGTACCTTGATCTTCCAGTATACATGCGCTCAAGTTTTTATTATGAGACGCACAACCATGAGGGACCCCTGAAATCTATATACTCCTCCGGAATTTTCCATCAGATACTAGCTCTTGGCTAAACAAAATCATATTGTAGGCGTGACACCCGTCCCTTCGAACATCATCATCATCATCTCAGTGTTGCCATAATCTCATAAGTAATCTCACATTCCCTATCTCTTGGACAAACAACATTCCATACCACACTCATATCAATATCTTAGAATCATGAGTGTATGAGTGCAAATGATAATATAAGACAAGAAATCATGATGTAATGAGATGCAACCAAGTATAGAGATAAATATCACATGCTTCCAAGAATTTATTGACATAATAATCCAAGTACAAATCAAGAATCATTTTGGAAGCAGGTGTGATGGATAAACAAACAATAACAAATATGGCGATATTAAGTCGATTTTAGTACTATTTTTTGAGTCTGTTTTAGGGTGTCTTTTAGTTGTTTTGTACCGTGTTATGCGTTTTGTTTAGTGTTTTCAGGTCTTAAGCGACTCAGATGGGATATGGCGAATTCAAGAGGAATTTGGCTTATTTGGAGTCTAAAAGTGCATAACCAAGAACCAAGCAAGCAATTAAAGAACCCCCGAGAAGATAGAAGAAATCTGGCGAAAACCCGGACAAGAAATGATCAAGAGCTACGGCGAAGGAAGATGGAGCCGAGGCGCTTAAAAACCAGAAGCTGAAGAAAAATATCATCGTTGAAGGCACCGCAGCGCTTGATTTCCAATGAGCAAAAATGATTTTCTGCTGAATTAGCGCCGCGACGACGACGACTTAATTTGCCGAGAAAACCTAATTTTTAAGGGGCGAAAAGGTCCATTCAGTGGTACTCATATATATAGAGAGGGAGACGTTTTTCTGAGGGTGGCATCATCGAATGTCATACTTTGGGAGGCAAGAAACGAAGGCTGAAACACACCAGACACTGATTGTTCAAGTTCTTTATTTTCTTTGTACTTTAATTCAATTTATGTTGAATATTGAGTGTTTAGTTCTTAGCATGTCTATGAGTTAATCACTTTTATTAGGATTTTCCTTCGAATCACTTGAAACTCATTTATAAATTAGTGCATTATTAGTAATTTCTTCTTCGTATATTAAGATCTATTCAACTTGTGATTATTGCGTGATAATTAACCGGCCATTAATTCTCACTACTTATATGATTTCAAATCGAGATGTGAAAAGGGCGATTTGAATATGCTATAGTTGGTTAGACGTAAGTTTAATCTTGAACGACAGTATCACGATTGCTTGTGTAGTATTTAGGTTATTGATCTTAATTCTCCTATGTGGTAGAATTTATCATAGAAATATAGAAAATTCCCACTTAGGTTGAGTTTTTATATGTCCTAACCGGAATATAGAACATCTTCGTTAAATTGCTATCTTAATAAGGAGAAGAATCATTAGTCTTGCCTTAACAAGTGATCAAGTGGATAGTTGTGGAGATTGAAAGCCCTAATTACCTTCATAACTGGTTAAACTTCTAGTATTATCATCCTTAGTTTATTATTGCTTATTGTTTAGTTGTAGTTTTTAGTTTAAGAAACAAACACTCATTAACATTTACCAAATAGAAACCAAAGATTCGTTAATCGGTAATTGACAATTCAGTCTCTGTAGACGATACTTGGTCTTACCGAGATTATTTCTACAGTGTGATACGTTCACTTGCGTAAGCATATAGTAAAATCGCAACAGGCGACAAGCCCAAATAAATCAGCAGTCGGAATCAGCACAAGGATGATTCCCCAAATCACCCATCAACACAATTCAACACCGATACTCACTCAACCATTCTTCACAACCGGATGAGTGGGACCCCCAAACATGCCCAATATCCCTCAATATTTATAACTAATTACGCTGTTACACCCCGTAGTTCCAGTGTATGTATATGAGGACGTACATACGTAAATACGACATTAAAATTGGAAAGGAAGAAAGATGTGATTTTTCGACGGAAAAGTTTCCGAATTTTGAGAAGGAAAAATGTTCGTTAATGGGAATTGGATTCCCAGATTTGGTATTCGGACTTTTTGGAATATTTGAGAATTATGGAATTTTATTTCCGAAATTGGTCACGTGGGGCCCACGGGAGAATTTACGGTTTTGTGGGGCCCACTTTATTTTCGGATTTTTGGCATTGCGGATATTTTCGGAAGATGAAATATTTTGACCAGTAGGGGGCGACACGTGTCACCCAGGTGGCCATGTTGGCGGGTGGAGAAGGCAGTGGGACGCTTTTAGCGGACAAGGCCCATTTTGGCGCCACTTGTCCCATTTTTGTGGTAGCCAAATGGTTGGCCAACTACCCACACACATGTACCCCATCCTCACCACACACTTGCCTAGATCTTGACCATTGATTTTCCTATAAATACCCCATTGTTTCAAGACTTATTTCATCCACACTTTGAGATTCTAAGTCACAAAATACTCCCCCTTTGTTGAGGTTCTCGTCCTACTCTCCTTGGTGTAGGAAAAATTCTTCAAGTGTTGATATAGTCCCAAATACCTTAGCCTAGTATCCCTAGTTGTATTCCAAGTTATTTCAATACTAGGGCCGGAAATTCTACTTTATTCCTTTAGTCGCAAAAACGAAGCTCCTAGAAAAATCTTCATAGCTTAGATGAAGTGTTACAGAAGTTATTTGGAAACTTCTAAGGGTTGCTTGGAGCGGGTTGAGCGTCGTGAATGGAGCTAAGCGTTGCTCGGATCGACTTATAATCTTGGATAATTTTGGGCTTATCGAGGTAATGATCTATGTCCCCTATTGTAATTGGAAATTACATGTTGTAGTAGTTAATCATTGAGTATAAGATATATTGGAAGTATAATTATAAGGAATTGGTATTTACATTGACCGTATTTGCGAGACTTGTAGTATTATTGTGGAGTAGAATTGTACACGCCCGGTTAGACGTGTAACCCCGGAATTGTTGGTTTGGTAGAAGGCCTCGCTTTGATGAGGAGTTTTATGTGGTCGGATGGGAGTCTGCTGAATTTTCCATAGAATAAGGAATCTTGTATCTAGAATTATTCTACGTAGAGAGCTAGAGGTTGATAGACGTTTGTGGCCTTTATAGGTTGAAGTACTACGAGTAGCGATTCTACTCAAGGGTGGAAAAGGCGAGCAAGGTTAGAGTACTTTGGAGCGTTTTGCTAATCGTCGATAATCGTCGCGAGGTATGTGAACCTCTTCCTATCTCTTCTAGCATGATATGTGTGAACTATGTAGTTCAGAGACGCGTACGTGCTAAATGTATTTGATTGGTTTAAAGCATAAAGTGTTATAACGCTTTATGGGAAGTTGGTTATAATGACTTTATGTTGGTAAGAAAATACTGTGGCTTTTAAAAGGTACGATTTGAACTATAAGGCTTGTTATGTGATAATAAAGAACTTGAGGTATTTCAAAAGATTTTTGAATCATTTTGAAAGAGGAGGTAGTACTTGATTTTTTAGAAAACTTAAGAGTTATACTAGCTTTATGGAAAGTTAGGTATAACGGCTTAAGAATGTTTTATCGATTTTGGAAATCGAATGTGTATCGACAAACCAATGCGGCGTTAATAAAAGGAAATGTTTTTAATAATTAAGTATTATTAAAACCAAGAGAAACTTCCATCTGCATAGAAGCTAAGATGAGACAAAATGATATTTCCTAGATTGTAATAAGATTGTTATAAACAAGAATATCCTACTCACATATAAGGCTTATGTTCTCATTGTTTAAAGGAGAATTATATTCTTAAATGAATAAGACTATGAACTACGAAACCTTTCTAAAAAGGCAAACTTGAACATGGAAATTAGGCAAACTTGAACATTGGAAAAGAATGTGGCTACGTGATTTTAAAAAGAGAAGTAATTGATTTACTCTAAATAGATAATCACTCTATTTTCATATACTACGTGTATTGTGTGGTTTTGTGAAGTAACGATCTTTAAAGATTTAATGTATGAAGTACTTTGGGGATAGGTGAACTTGTTAGTAGAAAGTACCTTGTGTGAATAACTTGATTGTATTGGTTTGTGATAGCCTTGTAATACTTTCTTGTTGATTTGATAAGTAAGCATGTTAGGATGCTACGTGTGTTAGTATCTTGTGATTATTGTGTAAGGGGTCACTCTTGTTGTGCTTACGTTGTCAAGCGTTAAGCGTTATCTTATTGTATCACATACCCTGACTTATTATACCGAGGGCTTGCCACCGATGCGGTCTATACGGCTATCGATCCTTGTGACTACGCGAGCGGTAGCTCGATTGATAATTCCGGTGTTTAGCTTGACGCGGGATTCCTATGCGGTCTGTTGAGACTATGCGGTCTTTTGAGACTATGCGGCTGCGGAGCCTAGGCGGATACCGAGGGTTAGCCGCCGACGCGGGTATACCTCAGCGTGATGCAGGACCATGATTCGAGGAATACCTCATGCGGTCTGGGTGACCTATGCGAGTGCGAGAGTTCGAGGATAGACGCGCATTGATATTGCGGGCGAGTGGCGTACGATCGTGTAGTGCGATGCAGAAAGACCTCGGATACGATTTGTGGTATTTTGATGGTTCTTAGTAGTCGGCTATGCCTTACTTGCCCCGCACGGTTTTATTGTGATAACTTTGAGGCGTGAGTCACGACTTGACATATGCTTATTTATTGTGAATCGTAGTTTGGTTATCATACATGTCTCCCGCTTTATATAGACTACTATGATTTCATTCTGATTTTCGCCACATACTTGGTACTGTTGTCTCGACCTCCTTCGGGCTGCGTTCATGCCGTAGTGAGGTACACTGTTGATCCTCGCTCTTAGGGTCAGCGTTTGGGAAGCTCCGTTTCTCGGAGGCTTATCGATGGTATAGTCTGTCGTTGTAAGTGCTTACATTCGGTATGGCGGGGCCTGTCCCGCCATTGTTGTCATATCATTCTTAGAGTTGTGGCAGAAATTGTAAAAAGGGATGTAATCGTTTCTAGTTGTTATATATTTATGCCGAAAGGCAACTTTTCTCGATAACTGCTTTACACTTCACTTTATTCATGTCTTGTTTTATATTCGTGATTACTCACGATGTATGGCTACTTGGGTGCCGGGTAAGGCACGATCCACGGGCCCGGTTCGGTCGTGACAAAAGTGGTATCGAGCGATTAATCCTCGGAAAGTGTCTACGAGTATCTAGTAGAGTCTTGATTATCGGTGTGTGCACCACACCAATAATCGAGGCTATAGGATATTTAGGATTGGTTTCTATTCTTCTCACTCGAGATCGTGCCTTAGAGTGTTGTAAGTTGGACCCTCTAACGTATTTCTTTCCACCGCTATGCCTCCGTAGGCAACCCGCCAGAGGCAAGGCACGAGGAGCCGCGAGTAGAGGTTACGTGGGCACAGCCCATTATCACCTTGGGTGGTGCTTCATTCGGGAGTTCTGCGACGCCACTAGCGAGTTTAGCACGGCGGCCGATTCCTGCTCCATGATATTTGAACCGATTCCACGGCCGAACAGAGAATATAGATTTCGAGGCGACCGCATTTAACTATGGATTTGACTACGAGAGTATACCGATGTACCGCGAGTCTTGATGAATATCAACGGAGGTTGTGCAAGAGTAATTCTTGATTGGGCTTGAGCATGGCACGTATGCGGGCTTGCGCGGCCGAGAAACGTAGAGATCGACGTTAACGAAGGGCGACGAAGAGGCGGCGAGTCCTGGTAACTTTTCGAGGCGAGTCGCAGATAGATTATGCGCATCCACTGCGAGAAAGGTCCTCGCAGGTTCGGGGCGTTCGGTATGCAGGAGTTGGTCGAGCTCCGAGCTTCCGCTCACGCACGAAGGTTCGGCCTATCCGATTCAGCTTTTTTCTCGGTGTTCCACGCGGCGGCGTCATCTCAGGGAATGTCGCCTTTTAGTTGGTACTTGTTGTACCTATGACCGTCAGGGTATGTTGTCGAAAGAGTGTCCTTGCGGGAGGACTTAGCCTTCAGGATCGGTGGGTAGTTCGTCATCTTCAGCTAGGCGGTTTGATTAGAACGACTAAGGGTGACGGTACAGATATATCTTTAACCCTCTAGGGTTTAGTATGTGTGATAAGGTGAGTATACCTTAAGTGTTTATTCTGATAGCATTGTGTTAATTGTGATTAGAAAACATGGGTAGTTGTAAAGGGTAAGTCTGGGGACGAGAAAATGGGGAGCCTTAGAATTTATAATTGGGACCTTGGATGCAAGGCCGTCCCGAGTGGATGATTTTACGGTTGGTCTTTGTCGGTATACGTATTGTATTTATGGATAATTCCATGGGTAGTGTGAGATGAAAGTGGTAGCTTTCATGACGTGAATTGGTAAGATTGTTCGGATCGGAACGAGTTTAGTACGGTTGGGTCGGTTGAGGCCATATCGCGAGTCAACCCGCGGCCGGAAAGTGGTGGGTCAGTTTGAGGTGGTCCCGCTAGATGATAGGGTCACGAGGGTGTTAGGCCCAAGTTTAGTTAACCATCGACGAGTTCGTAGCGTTCGACCAGGTCGGGCCGACGAGGTCACCATCTTGTCTTTCGGGCCAGACCGCTTACTCAGAGGTTATGCGAGATGTTATATCGAAGGTTGTAAGGTTGCACGAGGTGCCTACTTTCACCTTATGACGATGAGCTGAGCCTAGTTTACTACCGCTTTTCTCGGAGGTTTTACCAGCAGGTTAGGAACTCGTGAGTCTTAGTATCGCATTCGCCCCGCCGGTGTTTGGATTTCCGGTACGCGAGGATTGGTGCCTCCTATTGAGGAGTGTTTTATAGCTACCATTTGATTCGGATATCGCCTTATGACGCCTTGTAGGGCGGAAGTGTAAGTTGCGGCCGATTGGTTCGATGTTGGCAAAGTTCGATAGTTGGTTCATACTTGTTTGGCGGGATGTGGATAAGGTGAAGCTTATCCGTAAGAGATTTTGGCACTCAGAGTCAGCGTAGTCGCGCGGATAGTCGGCGACACTTAGAGTTCATGACGGTGGGCCTTCAAGGTACCACCGGAAAGCGGTATGACGAGATTTGGAACCGGAGCGAAATGTGGTAAGTTGTGAAAGAGTTGTCTCACGAGGAAGTGCGACGAGTAAGGGAAGAAGCGAGCATGTGTTAAGAACATAGTTGTGATCATTTCGTTTGTAAAGTGAAGTTGCGAAGGGAGTATCTTTTAGCCCTTGGGTGGGAGTTTTTGTGATGTTAGAGGTGATTCCTCGTGGACTTTGATGTAAGTATTTGCGGGTGTTTCTCGTGGCCATGTGTGGCATTTGCAACCGTTAAGCTATGAGGAACTTGATCGTTATCTGCTTGAGAAGGAACATTCGACGAATGTTTCAGGAGGAGAATGTTACAAGTAGTTCCGGTGTATGTATATGAGGACGCATACGTAAATACGACATTAAAATTGGAAAGGAAGAAAGATGTGATTTTTCGACTAAAAGTTTCCAATTTTGAGAAGGAAAAATGTTCGTTAATGGGAATTGATTCCGATTTGGTATTCGGACTTTTGGAATATTTGAGAATTATGGAATTTTATTTCCGAATTGGTCACGTGGGCCCACGAGAATTTAGTGGGCCCACTTTATTTTCGGATTTTTGGCATTGCGGATATTTTGGAAGATGAAATATTTTGGGCGAGTAGGGGCGACACGTGTCACCCCGAGAAGGCGTGGACGTTTTAGCGGACAAGTGGCCCATTTTGTGGTGGCCACTTGTCCCATTTTTGTGGTAGCCAAATGGTTGGCCAACTACCCACACACATGTACCCCATCCTCACCACACACTTGCCTAGATCTTGACCATTGATTTTCCTATAAATACCCCATTGTTTCAAGACTTATTTCATCCACACTTTGAGATTCTAAGTCACAAAATACTCCCCCTTTGTTGAGGTTCTCGTCCTACTCTCCCTTGGTGTAGGAAAAATTCTTCAAGTGTTGATATAGTCCCAAATACCTTAGCCTAGTATCCCTAGTTGTATTCCAAGTTATTTCAATACTAGGAGCAGGAAATTCTACTTTATTCCTTTAGTCGCAAAAACGAAGTCCTAGAAAAATCTTCATAGCTTAGATGAAGTGTTAAGAGAAGTTATTTGGAAACTTCTAAGGGTTGTTTGGAGCGGGTTGGAGCGTGAATTGAGCTAAACGTTGCTCAGGATCGACTTATAATCTTGGATAATTTTGGGCTTATCGAGGTAATGATCTATGTCCCCCTATTGTAATTGGAAATTACATGTTGTAGTAGTTAATCATTGAGTATAAGATATATTGGAAGTATAATTATAAGGAATTGAACTGTATTTACATTGGTATTTAGACTTGTAGTATTATTGTGGAGTAGAATTGTACACGTCCGGTTAGACGTGTAACCCCCCTGGAATTGTTGGTTTGGTAGAAGGCCTCGTTTGATGAGGAGTTTTATGTGGTTGCGGGGGGGGAGGTGCTGCTGAATTTTCCATAGAATAAGGAATCTTGTATCTAGAATTATTCTACGAAGAGAGCTAGAGGTTGATAGACGTTTTGTGGCCTTTATAGGTTGAAGTACTACGAGTAGCGTATTCTACTTGAAGGGTGGAAAAGGCGAGCAAGGTTAGAGTACTTTGGAGCGTTTTGCTAATTGTCGATAATCGTCGCGAGGTATGTGAACCTCTTCCTATCTCTTCTAGCATGATATGTGTGAACTATGTAGTACGGTACGTGCTAAATGTATTTGATTGGTTTAAAACATAAAGTGTTATAACGGCTTTATGGGAAGTTGGTTATAACGACTTTATGTTGGTAAGAAAATACTTGTGGCTTTTAAAGGTAAGCGATTTGAACTATAAGCGGCTTGTTATGTGATAATAAAGAACTTGAGGTATTTCAAAGATTTTGAATCATTTTGAAAGAGGAGGTAGTACTTGATTTTTAGAAAACTTAAGAGTTATACTAGCTTTATGGAAAGTTAGGTATAACGGCTTAAGAATGTTTCGATTTTGGAAATCAGAATGTGTATCGACAAACCAATGCGGCGTTAATAAAGGAAATGTTTTAATAATTAAGTATTATTAAAACCGTGAAACTTCCATCCGCATAGAAGCTAAGATGAGACAAAATGATATTTCCTAGATCAGCTGTAATAAGATTGTTATAAACAAGAATATCCTACTCATATAAGGCTTATGTCCTCAGATTGTTTAAAGCAGAATTATATTCTTAAATGAATAAGACTATGAACTACGAAACCTTTCTAAAAATGCAAACTTGAACATGGGAAATTAGGCAAACTTGAACATTGGAAAAGAATGTGGCTACTTGATTTTAAAAGAGAAGTAATTGATTTACTCTAAAGATAATCACTCTATTTTCATATACTGTGTATTGTGTGGTTTTGTGAGTAACGTATCTTTTAAAGATTTAATGTATGAAGTACTTTGGGGATAGGTAGAACTTGTTAGTAGAAAGTACCTTGTGTGAATAACTTGATTGTATTGGTTTGTGATAACCTTGTAATACTTTCTTGTTGATTTGATAAGTAAGCATGTTAGGATGCTACGTGTGTTAGTATCTTGTGATTATTGTGTAAGGGGGTCACTCTTGTTGTGCTTACGTTGTCAAGCGTTAAGATTATTGTATCACATACCCGACTTATTATACAGGGCTTGCCACCGGATGCGGTCTATCGGCGATCCTTGTGACTATGCGGTCACGGTAGCTCCGGGATTGATCATTCCGGGTGTTTAGCCTGATGCGGGGGATTCCCTATGCGGTCTGTTGAGACTATGCGGTCTTTTGAGACTATGCGGGCTGCGGGAGCCTAGGCGGATACCGAGGGTTAGCTGCCTTCGATGCGGGGTATTCCTCGATGCAGGACCATGATTCGAGAATACCTCATGCGGCAATGGGTGACCTATGCGAGTGCGAGAGTTCGAGGATGACGCCATGATATTGCGGGCCGATCATGTGCGGTCTAGAAGACCTCGGGATACGATTTGTGGTATTTTTATGTGGTTCTTAGTAGTCGGCTATGCCTTCGTACTTCGGTTTTATTGTGATAACTTTGAGGCGTGAGTCACGACTTGACATGCTTATTTATTGTGAACGTAGTTTGGTTATCATACATGTCTCTGCTTTATATAGACTACTATGATTTCATTTGATATTTCGATTTCACATACTTGGTACTGTTATCGACCTCTGCGTTCATGCCGTAGGTAGAGTACACGATGTTGATCCTCGCTCTTAGGTCAGTTACCGCGTTTGGGAAGCTCCGTTTCTCGGAGGCTTATCAGTGGTATAGTCTTGTAAGTGCTTACATTGGTATGGCGGCTGTCCCGCCATTGTTGTCATATCATTCTTAGAGTGCTGTAATCTTAAATTGTAAAAAGGGATGTTTCTAGTTGTTATATATTTATGCGAAAGGCAACTTTTCTCGAGATAAGCATTTTACTTCACTTTATTCATGTCTTGTTTTATATTCGATTACTACGATGTATGGCTACTTGGGTGCGAGGTTGGTCGTGACATACGCACTTCTATCGAAGTCTTGTGAAAGTAAACCGTAGCCTACCTCTGTGTCGAACATGAGCGCTAACCAATCAAGACTCGGTGATTTACTTGTCCTATGCCTCATGATAATCAATGTCTAATCACGCATACACTATTTGTTAATGAAGAGCTTATACACCATACAAGGATATAATACTTAACAAAGCAAGAATTTAAATACCAACCCCGGGCCCATATCAGCAAAACTCAAACATTATTACCCAAATACCAAGAACACATACTAGGAAATCATATCCTTAAGTTGATTAGGAAACTATACACATTTGAGCCTTCAATTGAACAATATACAAAAACACCCAATTTGAAACCCTAGATTTCCCCCCAATTGGAATAGGTTTTTATACTCAAATTAAGCACTATAACATGATAAACTAGTATAATCAATCACTAATTCACAATAATACAAGTAAACTAGTCAATAATAATAATTTAAATCAAGACTCAACCCTTTTTTTCTCAAATGGGATCATACTTTATTTTTACCTAACTCATAAACATACTAGATCACAATTAAAGGACTTAGTACCTGTTAGGCCAAACATGCACTTTTCAGAAGTAGAAATATTTTTTAAGGTAATGATCTTTGTCTTCCTAATGTAAGTGAAGATTACATGTTATAGTAGTTGTATATAAATGAACATTTGGTACAAGGAATGAAGATTGATAAGTGTTAAGATAATTTGAGGGTTAAAAATCGAGACATGGCATGTTAGCCATTGAAGTTGATAATCAATTTAGTTGTTGTAATTGTTATGACGGATATAACATGTTGGAGTAACGACTTAGATTAAAGAATTGAAAAAAAGACTATATGTTGTCATTATTGTAGCCGAGATTAGCCTTAATAATAATGGACTATTATATATAAATTGTGGGGCAGAATTTTACACGTACAGTTAGGGGTGTAATCCCCTTTGGTTAGCTGTTTGGTTGAGCCTTAAATGTGGCGTATTGGTTATTAAAATACGGGCCTTGGAAAAGGTGGAAAAGTACGTAGAAACAAAGGAAGTGCTGCCCAATTCTTCGTAGAATTAGAGGGCAATATTTGGTATAAGTTTTAGACTAGAAAGTATGATATTGATAGAAGTTCTATCATCATTATAGGTTGAAGTACTACGTGTAGCATATTCTACTTGGAGGGTGGAATAACCAATAAAGTTGAAGTACTTTGGAGCGTATTGCTACTTGTCGTATGGGTATGTGAACTTCTTCCTTCTATCGACATGACTATCCTTAAAATATACTTGCCTTGTTTTGGAGTATACATGACTTATTCTTGAAGTATACTTGCCTTGTTATTTAGAGTATACGTGACTTGTTTTCTTGAAGTACTTACCTTGTCATTAGGAAGTATTCATGTTATTGATTTTATGCTAAAGGTCTGTCTAAAAGATTCTTAAGTTCTTACCATGTCTTATGGGGGATATTGGTAAGAATCGTTATGAAGTATTAGAAACAAGTATAACCTATTCACGGTTTAAATGAGTATTGATTTTCAAGATTATGATACTTGAATTTTAAAGATAAGAGACTTGGTTTATTTTGAAAGTTATAAATTACTTGATTTGAAAAGTATAGATTACTTGATTTGAAAAAGTATATGTTACTTGGTTCAAAGAGAATAAGTAACTTGATTTGAAAAGTATATGTTACTTAATTTAAAGAGTAGAAGTAACTTGATTTAAAATGCATAAGTTACTTGATTTTGAAAAAGGGAGTTACTTGATTTAAAAAGTAAGTTCCTTGAGTTTTGAAAGAAGAAGTGGCTTGATTTAAAGGCATAAGTTACTTGAGTTTTAAAAGGGTAAATAACTTGGTTTTACTAGTGAAAGTGCTTTTGGGTTCAACTCCCTAAACATTGCATGAAACGATTCTTTTATAAAGAATAGACATACATAGTACTTTTAATTCAAATCACGTACATGATATGGTAGTGCTTTAGTTTTCTAAAATGAAAGTGTTATAACGGCTTTATGAGAAGTTTGTTATAACAAGGTTTGTGGAAAGTCAAGAGATGGTTTAAAATGTTTTAAGGAAATCATGGGAGAATGTCCATGGTTAAGTCCTTAATATAGTACATGATATGTGGCACTTTGATTTCCAAAGATGTTTTAAAGTAATACGTGATGTCTATTGCCCTGATTTGTCAAACCATGTCTTAAAAAGATACTTAGTATGATAAGTGTCTTGATGATGGTTTCAAAATGATACATGTATTGGATTCTACTTCCTAGTGATACATGTAGTACTTGGGATTTTCTAAAACTGGAAATTTAGTTTATAAAGTGAATGTACGGTTCACGTACATTGTTGTAATGGACTTTAATCCTTAGTGATGCAAGTATGATAGTGCTTTGGTGTTATAAAATGAATGACTTGTTAGTGTCTTGGTTATTTTAGAAAGAAAGACATGGTATTGTCTTGTTTGTTTTAAAAGGAAGACATGTTATTGTCTTGGTTATTTCAGAAAGGAAGGCATGATATTGTCTTGTTTGTTTTAAAAGGAAGGAATGATATTGCCTTGGTTGTTCCAAAAGATGGTGCCTTCATTCTGTATAATGAGAGTGCATGCTAATTAAGTCTAATAGGAGTTAAGGGATTTCTTAACTTGCTTATGATATTTATGATAGCCGGTTGTGCTTATGTTATGTGATTATGATAGCCGATTGTGTTTATGTTACGTGATTATGTTAGCCGGTTGTGCTTGTGATATATTATTCATTACGGGGTCATTCCCCGGGGCATGTTGCATTTGCATATTCCGTGGATTAAGTTACCTCATGCGAGTCCGTAGGGCTCATGCGGGTGAAACAGTCCCATGCAGGGCGGACCAGTCCTATGCGAGAAATTACCTCATGCGGGTCCATACGACCTATGCGGGTGAAATAGTCCTATGCGAGGAAGTTACCTCATGCGAGTCCGTAGGGCTCATGTGGGTGAAACAGTCCCATGCAGGGCGGACCAGTCCTATACGAGGAAATTACCTCATGCGGGTCCATACGGCCTATGCGGGTGAAATAGTCCTATGCGAGGAAGTTACCTCATGCGAGTCCGTAGGGCTCATGCTGGTGAAACAGTCCCATGCAGGGCGGACCAGTCCTATGCGAGGAAATTACCTCATGCGGCTCCACGTGATCTATGCGGGTGAAATAGTCCTATGCGAGGAAATTACCTCATGCGGGTCCACGAGACCTATGCGGGTGAAATAGTCCCAGGAGTAGGATTGCATAATGATTCTACGGGCGGGTAGCCCTAGATTGATCATAAGCTTCCTAGTTTAAAGCGATAAAGTTTACTCTACTTTTTAAATAGGCATAGTGTGTGTTAAAAGAAAAAAGAAAAAACACGAGTGTTATTTATCTTCCGCGGTTTATTATGTTGTATGAATAGAAGGGTGCCCAGGTAGGGCACCAGTCGCGGGCCCGGTGTTCGGGGCGTGACAGAGTGGTATTAGTGCAGTTATTCCTCGGAATGTCTACAGACCGTGTATAGTAGAGTCTTGTTTATCGGTGTGTTGTGCACCATATCTATAAACAAGAGGCTATAGTACATTTAGGATTGGTTTCCCTTCTTCTCACTATGAGATCGTGCGATAGAGCTGTGTTGTTAGGGTAGTCTCTCCCTAACGTGTTATTGTGGTTGCAGCTATGAGAAAGACAACAGTGGCCCAGAAAGGATTATATGGATTGTGTATCCATGTTGGTAAAATTATCGTATGGATGGTATTATGTTGATGTATATCTGTACGAGCGTATTTACTTGGGTTCATATGTGTGTTGCCTAGAATGACCGTGAGTTACCATAAGTTAGTAAAGTCTTGATAAATACTTGGAAGGTGTGAAACAGTTTATTGAATCCACACCTAGGCTTTATGTATGTACTGACTTGGAATAGTCAGAAGGTAATGAACATTCTGAGATTATGATAGACTCTTAAAAGAGATCATGTTTTATTGATTTTAGAGCATACAATGTTATTAGATTAAGCTGTGTTGTACGCTTAAGTGATTATGTGAATAATAATGGTATGGAGTAATTAAAGTTGTTGTGATTAAGACAACAAGATTTTAAGATTTTGAGAAGCTACATTTCCCGTATGTGGGGACTGATAATGAAAGCTTGGAACATGAAATAATTGTGAACCTTAGAATATTGATAACCGCTGAGACCTTAGATGTATAAGGCCTTCTCTGGTAGTAAGATTTATTTCAGACAAAGAATGAGAATTAAGTGCGACAATGGGTCGGGTTGTGGGCTGATTACGGGCCAACCCGTATCCTCGGATGGAGTGTGGTCAGTTGGAGATGGTCCCGCTATGTGATAGGGTCAAAAGGGTGCAAGGTCCAAGTCTAGTTAATCGTTGTACGAGTTCGTGGACGCGTTCCACCAGAACCGGGTCGAGAGAGCCGAAAATGGCCTTAAATTGTTGGATGTAGTAACTCCAAGGATTTGAAAACAGAAGCAACATGCGAGATTATGTACGTATACTAAAATAGGGTTGGAAATACGAGAAGAATACGATAAGTAAGAAAATGAGCGAACAAGTGTTAAAAGAATTGAAGTGTTAAAAGAATTGAAGTGTTTGTACGAAAGGAGAATCCTTTTAGGCCATAAATGGAAGTTAATAGTGGTGATACTTGTCACGACCCGAACCCCGGGCCCGTGACTGGTGCCCTACCTGGGTACCCTTCTACCTAAATGACACAAGTAAACCGCTGAACTAAATAACACCTCGTCTTTTTTTTTATAAAACCAACGAACATGCAAAGGCAAAGCCGACAAGGCTGCCATATATATATATATAATAAAAAAGCACTACACTGTACACGAGTCCAATCCCACATATGAATACAGAGCTCTAAGAGTTTTACTGAACTATGACGGGACAAGGCCCCGCCGTACCCATAACTGTACAAAAGCCTGTAATGAAAGATCTATACCATTATGATAAGCTCCCGAACAAATAGAGCTGTCCAAAAACTCTGAGCAAGGGTCCTACACTTGCAGATCACCAAAATGCGTATCTAAACCTGCGGCATGAACGCAGCCCCCTGGAGAAAGGGGGTCAGTACGAAGAATGTACCAAGTATATGAAACAATAAGTACTGTAAAAGAGATGACACAGTCCAAATATAACAGGAAGCAAGTATGATAACTCAAAACAACAACACACTGAACCTTGCAAACATGAGAGTAATGCAATCATCTTTACCTTTTAAGTTATGTTTTTAACAATGAGACTAACTGTTCCACTTTAAGTCATGAACACACTACACCCTTTCATTAATGAAATCACTACCGTTTCAAAACATGAAGGCCGTTCCAGTGCCAGGGTCATCGACCCTCTGAATTATTATGCAACCTATCTGTTACACCCCGTAGTTCCAGGGTATGTACGTGAGGACGTACGTACGAGAATACGACAGTAATTTTGGAAAGGAAGAAAGATGTGATTTTTCGACGGAAAAGTTTCCGGATTTTGTGAAGGAAAAAGGTTCGTTAATGGGAATTGGATTCCCAGATTTGGTATTTGGACTTCCTGGATTATATTAGAATTATGGAATTTTATTTTCGGAATTGGTCACGTGGGGCCCACGGGAGAAATTTATGGTTTGCGGGGCCCACTTTATTTTCGAGGTTATGGATATTACGGATATTTTCGGGAGATGAAAATATTTTGGTCGAGTAGGGGGGCTACACGTGTCACCCCCTTAGTTGGCCATGTGGGCCGAAATGGGTGGGGACAAGTGGCTAGCCACTTGTCCATGCTAGGCCAAATAGCCTTGCTACTTGTCTCTTGATTTTGTTGGCCATGTGGTGGGTGGGACCCACACACACATGTCCCAATCTAGACCACACACTTGCTCACATCCTAGCCCTTGATTTCTCTATAAATACCCCCCTTGAGTGCAAGACTTATTCATTCCACACTTAGTTATTTCCAAAGCTTGAAAAATTACTCCCTCCCTTCTAGGTGCTCTCGGCCTTGGGCTGATTTATGGAGCTTAAGTTGTCCAAAAATTCTTAAAGTTTTAAGTGTTCTTCCTTAGGGTGTTAGGAAGATTGTGTACCAAGTGTTGGAAAAGATTTCACACCCCTAGACTTTAAAGAACCCATTGGCCGAAACTTGCCAACATTTTAGCCTAAGTGTTCTTCACTTTTTGGAGTTAGATCTTGAAGAGGGTTGGTTAGGAGCGTCTAAGGGTTGCTTGGAGCGGGTTGGAGCGTAAGGAATTGGAGCTAAGCGTTGCTCAGGATCGACTTATTAATCTTGGATAATTTTAGGCTTATCGAGGTAATGAATCTTTGTCCCCCTATTGTAATTGGATATTACATATTGTAGTAGTTTAGAATTGAGTATAAGATATTTTGGAAGGATGTTTATAAAGAATTGAACTGTATTTACATTGACCGTATTCTGATGACTTGTAGTATTATTGTGGGGCAGTGTTGTACACGTCCGGTTAGACGTGTAACCCCCTTGGAGTTGTTGGCTTGGTAGCGGGCCTTGATAGAGGAGGAGATTTATGTGGTTACGGGGGGGGAGGGGGGAGGTGCTGCCGAATTTTCCGTAGAATAAGGAACCTTGTACTTGGAATTGTGCTACAAAGAGATCGAGAAGTTGATAGACGTTTTGTGGCCTTTTTAGGTGGAAGTACTACGAGTAGCGTATTCTACTTGAAGGGTGGAAAAGGCTAGCAGGGTTACAGTACTTTGGAGCTTTTTGCTTTTTGTCGATAATCGTCGCGAGGTATGTGAACCTCTTCCTATCTTTTCTAGCATGATTGTTGTGAACTATGTAGCGGTGAGCGACGTACGTGTGCTAAACGAATTTGGTGGGTTTAAAACATAAAGTGTTATAACGGCTTTATGGGAAGTTTGTTATAACGACTTTATGTAGGTAAAGAAATGGTTTGTGGTTTTTAAAAGATAAGAGACTTGACTTATAAATGACTTGATGAGAATAAGTTATATTGATTTCGGAAATGAGAATAAGTATCGAACAAGCCACTGCAGCGTTAATAAAGGAAAATGTATTGACTAATTAATTATTATTAAAACCAGTAGAAACCTCCATCTGCATAGAAGCTAAGATAAGACAAAATTGTATTACATTTTCTAGAACATGGCTGCTTTAATAAGATCATCAATAACAAGTTTTGATTTTCTTAAATTCCAAAGTAAGAAGCTTGATTTATAAAAGAGAGAGACTTGAAAATTTGAAGTGTTTTTGTTTAAAAGGAAGGCATGGTTTTGTCTTAAATTGGTTTAAAAAGGAAGTCATGGTTTTGTCTTAAGTTGGTTTATTCGAAAAGAAGATATGGAAATTGTTTTGGTTTACTTAAAAAGATAGTTACTCTATTTTGATACTACGGGTATCGTGTGACCTTTGTAAAAGAAATGGATCTTGTTAAAGAATTAATGTATGTAGCACTTTGGGGTTAAAACCCGGAATTTGGCATAAAATGAAAGTACCTTGAGTTGTGAGTAACTTGCCTATGTTTGCTTGTGATGGCCTTGTTGTGAAAGTATTGTATCCTTATGTTACTGCGTCTCTCGATGGAGGGCCGGCTGACTTGTTGCGAACTTACTTGGACGTACCGGCAGTGACGGAGGATTCCACGGGTATGCTTCCATTGTTGTTATCACATGGACATGTCTACACCGATGAGGGATTCCGGGGGTATGTGACCATTAATGTTATTCCATGGACTAGCTCTCCATGAGGTTTTACTGATTCGGCTTTGGTATCTGGTAGTTGGCTCTCGTACTTGCCCCGGTTATGGCTGATTCGGCTTTGGTTATGGTAGTTAGCCTTCGTACTTGCCCCGTTCAGTTTTATGGCGAAGTCTCGTGACTTACGGTTGTGACCTGGTGGTTAGCCTGGTTACTTGCCCCCGTCAGCTACGTGGCGCAGGGAGGATCTGGTAGAGGCTATCGCACTTGCCACGTGTCAGCTTCGCGAGTCAGTGTTTGGACGAAGTCTCGTGACTACGGTTGTGATCTGGTGGTTAGCCTGGTTACTTGCCCCCGTCAGCTACGTGGCGCAGGGAGGATCTGGTAGAGGCTATCGCACTTGCCACGTGTCAGCTTCGTGAGTCAGTATTTGGACGAAGTCTCGTGACTACGGTTGTGATTTGGTGATTAGCCTGGTTACTTGCCCCCGTCAGCTACGTGGCGCAGGGAGGATCTGGTAGAGGCTATCGCATTTGCCACGTGTCAGCTTCGTGATATAGTTATTTAGTATTGTTGGTACGGTAGGTTCTGGTAGCTGGCTTTCGTACTTGCCCCGGTCAGTTGATGATGCAGGTTGGATCTGGTAGCTATGCCTTCGTACTTGCCCCGTACGGTTTTATGACACAGGTGGGACCTGGTGTTCATGTGTACTCCTTGGTGTTATTAGATCATAGACTGTCGGCAGTGAGGAAGGTATTCCACGGGCATGATTGATGTTGTGGGCGTGAGACCCATAGTTATATTTGAGTGATGACTTTGAGGGCGTGAGTCCCTGATTTGACATGACTGCTTATATATTGTGGACTGTAGTTTGGTTATCATACATGTCTCCTGCTTTATATAGACTGTTATGATTTCACTTACAGTATTTTCAGTTTCACATACTTGGTACTGTTATCGACCTCGCCCGAAGTGCGTTCATCTGCGCAGTAGAGGTACACCAGTTGTCGATCCTCGCTCTTAGGATCACAGTTCAGCGTTTTGGGAAGCTCCGTTTCTCCGGAGGCTTATCTTTTGGTATAGTCCCCTGTCGTTGTAGGTACTTACATTCAGGGGTATGGCGGGGCCCTGTCCCGTCGTAGTTGTGATTACATTCTTAGAGGCTGTAATGCTTGTTGTGGGCGGGGGTTTGTAAAAGGGATATGCTCGTTGAGTTTAATCATTTTTATATATATGCAGAAAGGTGACCGTTTTGGTTAGCCTATTTTCTTATTATTTATCTTGTTTCATGTGTAAGTTTTTATTTCCGCTGATTTTCTTTGATGTTGTATCACTAGGGTGCCCGGGGTAAGGCACCAGTCACGGGCCCGGGGTCGGGTCGTGACAAAAGTGGTATCAGAGCAGTTAATCCTCGGAAAGTGTCTACAGACCGTGTCTAGTAGAGTCTTGATTATCGGTATGTTGTGCACCACATCTATAACCATGAGGCTACAAGATATTTAGGATTGGTTTTCATTCTTCTCACTCTGAGATCGTGCCTTAGAACTGTGTTATAAGTTGGACTCCCTCTGGCGTATTCTTATGTACCCGTTATGCCTCTACGCAAGGCAACCAGGGCCCAGATGGGCAAGGCAGCAGAGGGAGCTACGAGTAGAACACAGAGGGTTACGAGGGCACAGGCGTGGTCATTTCCTGAGATAGTACTTCAGACGACGAGTTTTATGACGCCGCTTCGGTAGAAGTTTAGAGCGGCAGCGATTTCTCACGAGGCCACGATACCTGAGCCTCCAGTTCCACGGCCAGGAGCCGAGGATATGAGTTCAAGGAGATGGCCCAGTTACTAGCTAGACTGGCTGCTGGGAATGAGGACGGACGGGAGTCGGTGGTTCCGGCAGTACCAGTGATTCACCCTAGATTCGATAGTCTAAGACTTCGGGATTTCTTGAGTTGCAGTTCGCCAGAGTTCTATGGATAGAGAGCTGAGGATGATCCTCAGGGTGTCATGCTAGTTTGGGAGATTATTATACCTGCGGCCGTCAGGGCCATGTGATGGGAGGATGTCCAAGTAGGAGGGATACAAGAGGGATGACTCACCCACGGGTCGATTCGGGTTGATTGTTCGGGAGAAGGGGGTGTTAGTCAGATGAGGTCACCCCTACCTCGTTGTGGCCATTGTAATATACTCCATTATGGGGAGTGTCGTACTACTTCGACAGCTTGTATGCTTGCGGCCAACAGGGCCATTTGGTGAGAGTTTGTCCGACCAGAGGTAGCACAGATGTAGAGACTCAGCCTTCGGGATCGGTGGCTGGTTCATCGCCTTATATAGCTAGGCGCCCTGCAGGGAAGGGTTATGATTAGAGCGACAAAGGGGAAGTGAGGCAGTAGTTACAGAGATATCTTCAGCCCTTAAGAGACTTGTTTATGTTGTCATGGTAGATACATGTTAAGTGCTATGTACGGATAGCATTGTGTTAAGTGTGAATTAGAAAACATGGGTAGTTGAAAAAGGGTAAGTCTGGAGACGAGACAATTGTGAGCCTTATAATTTATAACAGTTAGGACCTTGGATGCAAGGCCATCTTGAGTGGATGATTTTTACAGTTGGTCTTTGTCGAAGTACTTGGTATGCGTGATATATGTTGTGGGATAATTCCATAGGTAGTGTGAGATGGAAGTGGTAGCTTTCATGACGTGAATTAGTAAGATTATTCCGGATCGGGGAACGAGAGAGTTTGGCGCGATAGCGGGTCTGGTTGAGGCTAGATAGCGGGTCAACCCGCAGCCCAGAATGAGGTGGGGTCAGTTCGAGATGGTCCCGCCAGGTGGTAGGATCACGAGGATGCTAGGCCCAGGTTTAGGTAACCATCGTACGAGTTCGCGGATGTGTTCGACTAGAATCGGATCGTGAAGGCCGGGAATGGCCTTAAAGTAAATTGAGGCTAGTAAGATGACCAAGTTTGGAGGTAGTGACTCCAAAGGTTTTGGAAACTGAAGCGATGACTGGAGTATGGTACGTGTACTAGAAAGAGTTCGGGTGTACGAGAAGGGTACGACGAGTTAGGAAAGAAGTGAACGTGTGTTAAGAGAATGGAAGTGATCATTTTTGTGAAGTGAAGGTGCAAGAGAGTATCCTTTAGACCTTGGGTGGGAGCTTATGGTGATGTTATGCACGTTAGAGGTGATTCCTCGTTGGCTTGGATTGGAGTTTTGCGCATGTGTTATATTATGGCCAGTTGTGGCATAATTGGTTTTGTAAGTATAGTAGTAGAGACTATACCGACGCATGTACGTTTGGAGACTTAGAAGGAACATTCGGGACGAATGTTTCTAAGGAAGAATGTTACACCGTAGTTCCGTGTATGTACGTGAGGGCGTCGTGCGAGAATCTGACGATAATTTTGGAAAGGAAGAAAGATGTGATTTTTCGACGGAAAAGTTTCCGGATTTTGTGAAGGAAAAAGGTTCGTTAATGGGAATTGGATTCCCAGATTTGGTATTTGGACTTCCTGGATTATATTAGAATTATGGAATTTTATTTCCGGAATTGGTCACGTGGGGCCCACGGGAGAAATTTATGGTTTTGCGGGGCCCACTTTATTTTTGAGGTTTTGGATATTACGGATATTTTCGGAAAATGAAAATATTTTGGTCGAGTAGGGGGCGACACGTGTCACCCCCTTACGTGTCCACGTGGGCCGAAATGGGTGGGGACAAGTGGCTAGCCACTTGTCCATGCTAGGCCAAATAGCCTTGCTACTTGTCTCTTGATTTTGTTGGCCATGTGGTGGGTGGGACCCACACACACATGTCACAATCTAGACCACACACTTGCTCACATCCTAGCCCTTGATTTCTCTATAAATACCCCCCTTGAGTGCAAGACTTATTCATTCCACACTTAGTTATTTCCAAAGCTTGAAAAATTACTCCCTCCCTTCTAGGTGCTCTCGGCCTTGGGCTGATTTATGGAGCTTAAGTTGTCCAAAAATTCTTAAAGTTTTAAGTGTTCTTCCTTAGGGTGTTAGGAAGATTGTGTACCAAGTGTTGGAAAAGATTTCACACCCCTAGCCTTTAAAGAACCCATTGGCCAAAACTTGTTGGAGTTAGATCTTGAAGAGGGTTGGTTAGGAGCGTCTAAGGGTTGCTTGGAGCGGGTTGGAGCGTAAGGAATTGGAGCTAAGCGTTGCTCAGGATCGACTTATTAATCTTGGATAATTTTGGGCTTATCGAGGTAATGAATCTTTGTCCCCCTATTGTAATTGGATATTACATATTGTAGTAGTTTAGAATTGAGTATAAGATATTTTGGAAGGATGTTTATAACGAATTGAACTGTATTTACATTGGACTGTATTTACAGTAGACTTGTAGTATTATTGTGGGGCAGTGTTGTACACGTCCGGTTAGACGTGTAACCCCCTTGGAGTTGTTAGCTTGGTAGCGGGCCTTGGTAGAGGAGGAGATTTATGTGGTTTCGGGGGGGAGGTGCTGCGAATTTTCAGTAGAATAAGGAACCTTGTACTTGGAATTGTGCTACAAAGAGATCGAGAAGTTGATAGACGTTTGTGGCCTTTTAGGTGGAAGTACTACAGTAGCGTATTCTACTTGAAGGGTGGAAAAGGCTAGCGGTTCTGAAGATTTGGAGCTTTTGCTTTTATCGATAATCGTCGCGAGGTATGTGAACTTCTTCCTATCTTTTCTAGCATGATTGTTGTGAACTATGTAGTACGGTAGACGTACGTGTGCTAAACGAATTTGGTGGGTTTAAAACATAAAGTGTTATAACGGCTTTATGGGAAGTTTGTTATAACGACTTTATGTAGGTAAAGAAATGGTTTGTGTTTTTTAAAAGATAAGAGACTTGACTTATAAATGACTTGATGTATAATATTAAAGACTTGGTTTGTGTTAAAAAGTTGTGAAACCGCATTTTTTATTTTTTTAGGTAAATGCAAATATTATTACTAATAACGAAAAGAAAAATGGCTACAATCAGTCATTGAGGGATCTCAAGCCTCAACGTAATGTAAACAAGAAATGGGGGAGGAGAGGGGTGGTCACTCAAAGGTGCCATTACAAGAGGGGATAAAATCATAGAAAACTCTGTAAGATGTTGTTTTGATTCTTGCAATGACCTCTTCTGCCGGAAAGCTTGTGTTACACCCCGTAAGTACAGGACATGTATAAGATAATGTACGTAAGGAATCAAGACTTGGAAATTAGTACGAAAGGAAGAATTGTTTTTCCGACGGAAAATGTTCCGAACGTCGGAAAGGAAAAATGTTCGTTGTTGAGAATTGGATTCTCAAAATGCATTATTTGAAGAGTATGGAACTCTTAACCTAATGGAAATTTATTTTTACGGATTTGGTCACGTGGGGCCCACCCGAGGAATTTTACGTTTTGTGGGACCCACGAGGGTTACGGAATTTTATGGACGAATGAGAGGGCGACACGTGGCACTCCTTCCACATGGCTTGGTCGAAATTGTGTAAGGGCAAAAAGGTCATTGACCATGGTAGAAGATAAGTCTTCTAAAGCTTGATATTGTTGACAAGTCAACTTGTCCACCTAGGCTTGATCCAAGTGAAACCCATCCTAACCTCACATTTGTGGACATCTAAACCCTCCATTGTGTTTTATAAGGTTACTACTAGTGCAAGACTAGCTCATTACACTTAGAAAAATTTGAGAACATTGAGCTTAGCCTAGAAGATCTCTCGGGTTTGGTCCTCCCCTTCACAGAAAATTTTGTAATTTTGTTCCTTTGTCCACAAGACTTTAAACCAAGGTTCCTAAGAGTGTTGTAAGGTTATCTCAATAGAAAGATTTCGGAAAAACAGAGTTTTCACGTTAGTCGCAAGGCAGAAACTAATGGAGTTCTTCAACTTTGAAGTTGGACCTTGAAGATGGGTTCTTCATTGGCCTCTAAGGAGTGCTTGGAACGGATTGGAACTTAAGGAAAGGAGCTAAGAATTTCTAAGGCGCGACTTTGGATCTTGGAAATTTTAAGGGCTTGGAAAGGTATAAATTTTGTCGTTTTAGTAGTTAAGACTTACTTATTGTTGTAGCTATGGATTTTAGCAAGCATGTGTTATATAGTATGAAGTTTGATATGTTTATGGGCTATTGGAACCCTAATCCGAAAACTAGCATGTTTAGCTTTAAGATTGGAATTCAAGTTGATTATTAGTTTAAGTCGTCGCATGTTGAATAAAGAAGGAAATTGTAGTTGTTGAAGTTGTTTATGACTAAATAACATGTTGACCTAAGAACTTGAAATTGGAAAAGGATTGGAAAAGACGTAGTGTTATTGGTTATATGTTGGCCGAGAATGGCTAGTGAAGTATTATACTATTTGGTATGAATTGTGGGGCGAATTTTACACGTATTGTAAGGCGTGTAATCCCCTTTGTTTGGTTGTTGTTTGGAGCCTTAAATGTGGCTTGTTGGTTATTGTATTCGGCCTTGAAAAAGGTGGCAAAGTGAGTAGAAACAAAGGAAGTGCTGCCCGATTTTCCGTAGAATTAGAGACCATATACTTAGTATTATTCTACGTTGTGACTAGAAGTTGATAGTCTTGTTATGACCATTATAGGTTGATACTTCTACGTACGGCGTATTCGGCTTAGCTTGTGGATTTTAGCCGAAGAGGTATGTGAACTATCTCCTCTTCTAGCATGATTCCTTAAGATAAAGAAAGTACGTCCTACTCCTTAAATGATCCATTCCTTGGTTGTATTGGGATTTCCTAAAGTAGAAATTGTTCTATGTACTTCCTTTGACTGTACTTTGATGTTTAAATTTTAAGTTGTATAATCCATTGCCTTAGTGAAGTTGGATTCTTAAAAGTGAAAGTATTTTACTTAAAGTACATAGAGTCTGGAAAAGGAAGTGGTTTCCAAATCTTTTGGGCTAGTACCTTAGTCTCAAAATCCTAAAGGTCATTATAATGTCTTTAGGGGAGTCAAAGGAGTGACTTACTTAATTGTTTTAAAAGAGGAGAAATGACATGATTTAAGAGAAGTAACTTGTTTTAAAGGTGTGAGTTACTCGAGGTTTAAAAGTAGAAGAAACTTGTTTTCTATACATTAAGAGACTTGAAGTGTTTTGAAAGTTAAGAACTTGATTTGTAAGTGTGCGATACTTGGTTTTTAATAGTATAAGTCTCTTGGTTATAAAAGGAATGAATATGTCTAAAACCATAAAGGGTTATAACGGCTTTATGGGAAGTTGGTTATAACGGCTTTATGGAAGGTTTAAAAAGTTGTCTATTTTGAGTATTAGGCATAAGTTGCCTAGATTGTGAAAATTTGGAGTTACTTGATTTCAAGCTTTGGAATGAGTCTTTTAAAAGTGTAGTAACTTACTTTGAAAAATAGACACACCTTGATACTACGGGTGTTAGTATCGTGGGGCTTTACATAGAAGGGAGTCTTTTATAAAAGAATGTACGTACGTAGTACTTTGGCTTGATTAATTGAGAATTATTCCATGTGATACCTTGATAAGTACTTTGGCTTGATAAATTGAGAATTTGTCTAAGTGTGCCTTGATAAGTACTTTGGCTTGTTTAATTGAGAATTATTCTATTTGTGCCTTGATAAGTACTTTGGCTTGATTAATTGAGAATTAGTCTAAGGGTGCCTTGATAAGTACTTTGGCTTGCTAAATGAGAATTATTCTATGTGTGTCTTGATAAGTACTTTGGCTTGTTTAGTTGAGAATTGTCTATGTGTGCTGGAAATAACAGGTTGTGTGCTATTGGTATATCAGTCGTTTCGGGGTCATTCCCCGGGTTTGTGGCATTTGGATATTCCGTGGATTTGCTACCCACGATGCGAGGAATACCTCATGCGGGTCCGTAAGGACTTATGCGGGTGAAATAGTCCCATGCGGGCGGGTCCAGCCTATGCGAGGAATACCTCTGCGAGTGCGTAGGGCTTACGCGGGTGAAATAGTCCCGTGCGAGGAATACCTCACGCGGGTCCACGCGGCTATCGGGAAATAGTCGAGAGTAGGATGGCTAAATGATCTGCGGGCGGATGGTCTGTTTTGATCATGAGCTTCCTATTTTATATTGTAAGGATACTCTGCTTACTCTCATTGTTAGTAAGGCCTGATGTGTTGTAATTTTATTAACATATATGTCCCCGGATTATTTTGTTTTACCCTATGGTCATGCTTTTACGATGTGGGATTCCGGGGCATGAGACCACGTGGTATTTAGAACACAGGTGGGACTTGGTGTTCATGTATCCTTATTGGTGTTATTACATCATGGACTGCCGGCAGTGAGGAAAGATTCCACGGGCATGATTGATATCATGGGCGTGAGACCCATAGTTATATTTGAGTAGTGACCTTAAGGGCTGCGTCACGACTTGATATGACCGCTTATGTATTGTATCGTAGGTTGGCTATCATACATGTCTCCGCTTTGTTTAGATGTTATGATTTCATTACAATACTACATTCACATACTTGGTACATTCTTCGTCTGACCTCCTTCGAAGTGCGTTCATGCCGCAGTTTAGGTCTGTTGTTTGGTGATCGGCAGTGTAGGACCGCTCGAGTTTTGGATAGCTCCTCTGTTGAGGAGTTTATCATTTTGGTATAGTTCCTTCAAGATCAAGCTTTTATACGATTATGGGTGCGGCGGGGCCTTGTCGTCATATTTGATAAAACTCTTAAGTGCAGTATTCATATGTGGGATTGGACTCATGTACAGTGTAGTGTCTTTGATTATGTATATTATATGGCAGCCTTGTCGGCTTTGCCTTGCACGTACGTTGGTTTTTTTTAAAAAAAAATGAGGTGTTATTTAATTTCCGCAGTTTACTTAGTTGTTAAGGTAGAAGGGTGCCCAGGTAGGGCACGATCCTGAGCGGGGTTGGTACATTCTGAGTGATATCAGGCGATCGGTCCTCGGAATGTTTACAGACCGTGTCTAGTAGAGTCTTGATTATCGGTGTGTTGCGCGCCACACCCATAAATAGGAGGCTACAGGACATTTAGGAGTTGATTTCTATTCTTCTCACTCTAAGATCGTGCCATAAAGCTGTGTTAGTAAGATAATTCCTCTCTGACGTATTGTTGTGTTACAGTTATGCCTCGAGGCAACAGCGGCCAGAAGCGCAAATGAGTAGCGAGAGCTACTAGTCGGACTCAGAGAGTTGATAGGGCTTATGCCCGAGTTATCTGGATGTTGTTCGCGATCGTGAGTTCTTCTTCGCCAGGTTTTGAGGCCCCAACACCAGAGCCTCCAGTTTCTCAGTTAAGGGGAGACTTTAGGGTCATGAATGAAGCCATTATGTTATTGACCAAGATAGCGGTGCTGCAGTTTCGTCAGCAGGAGGTTATTCGGCCAGTACAGACAGGTGTACAGAGGGTAGAGGGCCAGCGCGGAGATCTGCGTAAGAGGGCTAGACCGGTTGGTTATTCCGGTGAGTTTTTGGATGAGCTGCCTCAGCAGCGAGTGAGATATTCATCCCAGCCTACCCAGTACATACCCCCGCAACTCACAGGTGGGAGATGGACCCAGGTATTCGAGGCGGTCCAAGCTCGAGGGTCGAGGTTACCGGAGAGCCGAGGATTTTCTCAGTCAAGGCCACCTATTCCTCAGTGTTTCAGATGTGGTAAGCGTCATTCGGGGAAATGTCGTTATGGCACGGGTCTTTGTTTTTATTGTGGCCGTCCGGGCCATATTCTGAGGGTATGTCCTTTTAGAAGGAGCACCGGTGAGGTGGCTCAGCCTATGGGGCCGGTAGTTGGTTCCCTTTCCTCGCGATTGTCGTCCCGGCGGGGTGTTCGGATGTCGGCCGGTAGTGGTAGAGGTCGAGTGGAGTTTATAGTTCGCGGTCCTTGAACGCGAAATGACGTGACTACTGGGCAGGATCAGGAGGCGACATCGCACGGGGTTACAGGTATATCTCGATTCTTTTGAATCATGCGTGCATTGATAGATTCAGATTTCGCCCTAGCATATATGTTTTCCCTTTGTTGCTAGCAGTTGTAAGTGATAGTACCCCAGAGGTAGGGATACCTTGATTAGTAAAGTGAGAAGTTAAGAATGTTGACAAGAATGATAAGTGAACTGAGACTATAGTTGTGTAGAGTTCACAAGTTGTATTTACCTAATGTGATGTAAGACCAATAGGGAAGATTGTGCAGTAGAAATACTTTGGCCTATATGACGAACCTCTAGTGAATGGGAGGATAGGGTGAGAAGTACCTGGAGATAAGAGAGAGATTTATTTCAGACTAGGAATGAGGAGTTAAGTGTGACGATGAGTCGGGTTATGGACTCATTTCGGGTTAGCCGGTAGTATGGAATGGGGTGATATCAGTTAGAAATGGTCAGATTATGTGATAGGGTCCAGGGATGCCAGCCCAAGTTTAGTAAATCGTTATGCGAGTTTGTGGGCCAGCGTTCCACGGAACTAGGTCGTAAGGACCGAGAAAAGCCTTAACGGAATGTAAGTAACAATATGGCCAAGTTGGTTAGTAACTCCAGGATTGGGAATAGAAACAAAATTTGAGATTTTGTGCATTATACTAGATGAGTTTGAAAGTACGAGAAAGTATGACAAGTAAGGAAAGAAAGGAACCTCTAAGGATCCCGTGTTTGGGAAGACTGTAACCTTCGAGTTTTGTGAGAAGGGACCACGGACAGAAGGTCCATTATTATGTTTACGTATGTTATGTGGTGGCCATGTGTGGCATCGTTGGTCTTGTGCATTTGATTGATAGGCATAGTATAGAGATTGTGCCGGAGTTTGTATAGCGTGACAACCGACTAAGAACATTCGGGGACGAATGTTTCTAAGGGGGGAAGAATGTTACACCCCGTAAGTGTTATACCCCGTAGTTGCAGGGTATGTATGTGAGGACGTACGTACGAGAGTACGGCAGAAATTTTGAAAGAAAGAAAGATGTGAGTTTTCGGCGGAAAAGTTTCCGGTTATTTGTGAAGAAAAAGGTTCGTTAATGGGAATTGGATTCCCAGATTTGGTATTTGGACTTCATAGATTATATTAGAATTTTGAGATTTTATTTTCGAAAATGGTCACGTGGGGGCCACGGGAGAAATTTACGGTTTTGTGGGGCCCGCTTTGTTTTTGAGATTTCCGGTATTTTGGATATTTTCGGAAGACGAAATATTCTGGGCGAATCGGGGGGCGACACGTGTCACCCCGTGTGGCACCCTTGGCGATTTTACATTTGTGCACAACACGGTTAGAGTCGTTTTCGACGAAACGTTTGCGTAACTTGCGAAGGAAAATTCGGCTATGTCATTTTGTATTTTGCGGATTTTTCCGAGAGGCGAAACATTCGGACCAACGGGAGGGTGACATGTGTCACCCTCACAATGGAACATGTGTGGGCGTGACTTGGCGGGTGAGGCAAGTTGTGGTAGATATTTGTGTAGATATTTGTGAGGTTTTAAGGAGTAGGGTCTAGGGTGCACGTGGCTTGATCTTGGCCTTACACTGGCCTTGCACATGGCTTGATCGTGGCCATTGGCGGGCATTTGGTTTTGCTATAAATACCCCCTTGGCATGAAGACTTCAGTCATCCAAAAATGGTCCAAGTCTTGCTATCCTTCCCCTCTCCTCTTGTTTGACTCTCGTCCAAGAGCCCCCTCCTAGTTAAGGCCTTTGGTAGAGTCCTCCCCCTTTGTGGTGCTAGCCGTGGGGTACCCCCCCCTAGCCTAGTTGTTTTCGTATAATACCCCTCCCTTGTGGTATTAAAATACTCCCCTAGTATTGTTATAATGCCCAAAATACCTTAGCCTTGTACCTTGTAGCATTCCAAAGATACCTCTTTACGTAGAGTCCGGAAATACTACCTTTTGTCCTTTTGAGTCTCAAACCGAAACCCTAAGGAAATCTTCATAGTTGGTTGAAGTATTTGAGTAGAAGTTGGTTAGAACTTCTAAGGGTTGTTTGGAGTGGTTTGGAGCGCACGGAGTGGAGCTAAACCTTGCTCAGGATCGACATTATAACTTGGATAATTTTGGGCTTGTCGAGGTAATTATCTTGTCCCTCTATTGTAATTGGAAATTACATGTTTGTTAGAATATATAGTTGAAGTATACTATATATGGAACTATACTTAGTATTCGGCAATGTCTTTTGACTTAAGCCTGAAGAATAAATAACTGAACTGAACTGTATTTACATAGGACTGTATTGCAGTAGACTTGTGTAGTATTCGAGTAGAATTGTACACGTCAGGGTAGGCGTGTAAACCCCACTGGTTGGCTTAGTAGCGGCCTCGATAGAGGAGGAGATTCTGCTGTTGTGGGAAGGTCTTTGCCGAATTTTCTATAGAAAGATAGAAACTTGTGTTTTGGGGTTAATAGACGTTTTGACCTTTATAGGTGAAAGTACTAAGAGTAGCGTATTCTACTCAAGGAGTGGAAAGGGCTAGCAAGGTTGTAGTACTTGGAGCATTTTGCTTATTGTCGATAAATCGTCGCGAGGTATGTGAACCTCTTCCTATCTTTTCTAGCATGATTGTTGTGAACTATGTAGTACGGTGACGTCATGTGCTAAGTGATTTGGTTGGTTTAAAACATAGGGTGTTATAATAGCTTTATGGGAAGTTAGTTATAACGACCATGTAAGTGAAAATGGTTTACTGATGTTAGAAGTTAAGAGACTTGATCTTATAAGATAAGAGACTTAACTTATTTGTTTTAATGTGGATGTTTGTGTGAAACCTCATTCGTGAGTAATGAGTACTTGGTTTTTAAAGGGATAATGTTTCTTGATTTCGGAATCGAGAATGTGTATCGACAGCACCCGCTGCGGCGTTAATAAAAGGAAAATGTATTGAATAATGATGTGTTGTATTAAAACCAAGAGAAACCTCCATCTGCATAGAAGCTAAGATAAGACAAAATGATATTACATTTTCTAGATCATGGTCTTTGTAATAAGATCGTTATAAACAAGAATAAACTACTCACATATATGACATATGTTACTCAATTGTTCTAAAAAGGAATCAAGTGATTAAGTTTGGGAACTATGAAACCATTTGAAAATGAGAAGCTTGAGTAATTGAAACTAGGCAAGCGGAACTTAGGAAAAGAATGTTGTTACTTGGTTTTGAAAAGGAAGGTGGGTTGGTCATTCTAATACTACGGGTATCGGGTGACTTTTATAAAAGAAATGGATCTCTTTTAAAAGAACTTAACGTATGTAGTACTTTGGGGTTAAAAACCCGGACTTTGGCATAACATGAAAGTACTTTGAGTTGTTGTGAAACTTGCCTATGCTTGTTGTTGTGAAACTTGCCTATGCTTGTGATGATAGCCTTTGTTGTGCAAGTGTGGTATTTACGTGTTCTGGCGTCTCGATAGAGGGCGGTCGACTTATTGAGAACTTACTTGGGCGTCTTTGGCGGTGATGGAGAATTCCACGGGTATGTTTCCATTTTGATTCTTGTCTTGTTGTTGATGTCACATGGACATGTCTACACCGTCAGAATTAGGGGCATGCGGCCGTGCGGTCGGGTTGATTACGATATATTGTTATTGTGGTTACATGGACATGTCTACACCGGTAGAATTCGGGGCATGTGGCCGTGCGGCGAGGTTGATCACCCAATATATTATTGTTGATGTCACATGGGCGTGTACACCGAGGTAGAATTCGGGGCATGTGGCCATGGGGCATTGGTATTATTGTTGCATCATGGACATGTCTACACCGATGCACTCGGGGCATGCGGCCCATGATGCGAACATGATTGATGTTGTGGGCGTGAGACCCATAGTTATATTTGAGTGATGACTTGAGGCGTGAGTCCCATTTCGACATGATCGCTTTTATGTTGTGAGCGTAGTTTGGTTATCATACATGTCTCTGCTTTATATAGACTAGTATGATTTCATTCTGATATCTTTACGATTTCACATACTTGGTACTGTTATCGACCTCCTTCGGTGGCGTATAAAGGCGAGCCTCTCACTGAAACGAGCGGCAGTGGCTTCGAGGGTATGGCGGGGCCTGTCCGTCATAGTCGTTGTAAATCTTAGAGTGCATGTAATCTTGTTGTGGCGGGGTTGTAAGGATTAAACTGTTCGGGTTTTATGTATATCTGAAGGCAACCGTTTTGGTTGCTTTATTTATTATTATATCTCTTGTTTCATGACTCATGTTTTATTTTCCACTGGTTTTCTCGATGTTGTATCACTAGGGTGCGGGATAAGGCACGATGCGGGCCGGGCACGGTCGTTACAAAGTGGTATCGAAGCGATTAATGCTCGGAAAGTGTCTGACCGTGTCTAGTAGAGTCTTGATTATCGATGTGTTGTGCACCACATCTATAATCGGAGGCTGCGAGACATTTAGGATTAGTTTCCATTTTCTCATTCCGAGATCGTGCCTTAGAGTCGTGTTGTAAGTTGGACCCTCGGCGTATCTCGTTTTACGATTATGCCTCCGCAAGGCAACCGAGCCCGAGAAGGGCAAGGCGCCGAGTCTTGCTAGTGAGATCTGAGAAGTGCGAGGCGCAGCCGGACAATACGAGGTTGTGCTTGAGACGGCGGGTTTTGTAGCGCCGCCCGGCCCAGCGAGTTTAGAAGCGCGCGGCCGTGGCGATGAGACTCTGATACTGAGCCTCGGTCCACGATGCAGAGGCGAGAGAGATGGGTTACAAGGAGATGGCGATTCTTGGCGAAGTCGTGGCAGATATGAGGATAGTTGAATCTGGCGATTCAGTTCGAGCACGATGGTTCACCCCGGCGAGATAGTTTGAGGCTACGGGACTTTACGAGTTGTAGCGCGAGTTTTATGGGTCGAGGCACGAGGATGATCCGCAGGAGTTCATCCGGCGATTCTGACGGATCATGCGGGTGATCAAGGCTTGAGACCGAGTCTGTGACCTTTGGTTCGCATCGGTGCGTGATACCGCATGATCGATTGGTTTGATTCATGGGAGCTTTCGGGAGAGCATGCACCTCCGGTATGGGATGAGTTTTGGGGCTTTCCTCGCACTTCTTGCCTCGCGGATGAGGAGGCACGGTAAGCGATTTTGATGCTTAAACGGCGGGCGTGCGGTTGGGAAGTACAATGTGAGTTCGACTCATTGGCGATGCGTCAGCGTTGGTAGCTAGTATGGAGGATCGAGTGCACCGATATGTTCAGGGCTCGATGATTACATGTCGAGGCATGTTCAGAGTAGCCGCCAGTAGGGCATGGACATTGCCCGCATGCGAGCTCACGACAGGATGTGAGGCACGGAGAGGTCGGCGGAATGACGAATCAGCGAAGAGGCGAGAACAACGAGGTCCTTTGGTGACTTTCGAGGCGGACCGCCTCGAAGCATACTAGTTTTGTACCTCCGCGGTGCAGTGGTCCTCCACAACCTTGAGTATTCGGGGCGGTCGGGGCTCGAGGTTGAGTTTCGAGGAAGTAAGTGTTGGCGGATCGGTCACCCCTACCTAGGTGTGCTAGAAGTGGTAGACCGCATTCGGGAGTGTCGTGGTGCGAGGAGCTTGTTATTTTGCGGCCAGCGGGGCCATTTGCGAGCTGTCCAGGCCAAGGTAGCACGGATGTTACGACTCGGCCTACGGATCGATGGTGGTTCATCGCGCCTACGATTATGCGCCTGCGTGAGCCTATGATTAGAGTGGAGCGGTAGCTTCAGGTATATCCTTAACCCTCTAGAGTTTTGGTATGCTTGTTATGATGGTCTCATTATTATGTGCTATGTACGAATAGCGTTGTGTTAATTGTGAGTTAGTAAACATGCTTAGTTGGGAGGATACGTATGGGGGCATGGTAAGTGTGAACCTTAGACTATGTCACGACTGAGACCTTAGGGGTAAGGTCGTCTTGAGTTAAAGATTTATTTTTGACCCTTATCAGAGTAGTAGTATACGTGGGATTTATTTGTGTGATAAGTCCGTGGGTAGTGTGAGATGGAAGTGGTAGCTTTCATGATGTGAATTAGTAAGATTGTCCGGATCGGGGAACAAGAGTTTGCGCGGTTGGGGTCGGGTTGAGGACCATTTGCGGGTCAACCCGTAACCGGTTTGGGGTGGGTCAGTTCTGGGTGGTCCCGCGGTGGTAGGGTCACGAGGATGCTAGGCCCAAGTTTGTGTGACCAACGATGAGTTCGTGGACGCGTTCGACGAAGCGGTTCGTAAAGGCCGGAATGGCCTTAAGGAAGTTTGAGGTTAGTAAGATGACCAAGTTTGGAGGTAGTGACTCGAGATTTTCGGAGCAAGTAATGACTGAAGTATGGTACGTCTTGGGAGAGTTCGAGTGTTCGAGAGCGGTACAACGAGTAAGGGAGGAAGATAACGTGTGTTATCTCGTAGCGGTCGTGGCGTTGGCAACTTGTTAGAAGGAACTTCATCGATATCCGTCTTGAGAAGGAACATTCGGGACGAATGTTTCTAAGGAGAGAGAATGTTATACCCGTAGTTGCAGTATGTATGTGAGGACGCACGTGCGAAAGTACGAGAAATTTTGAAAGAAAGAAAGATGTGAGTTTTCGCGGAAAAGTTTAGGTTATTTGTGAAGAAAAGGTTCGTTAATGGGAATTGGATTCCCAGATTTGGTATTTGGACTTCATAGATTATATTAGAATTTTGAGATTTTATTTTGGAAATGGTCACGTGGGGCCACGGGAGAAATTTACTGGTTTTGTAGGCCCGCTTTGTTTTTGAGATTTCCGGTATTTTGGATATTTTGGAAGGCGAAATATTCAGGCGAATCGGGGCGACGTGTCACCCCATGTGGCACCTTGGCGATTTTACATTTGTGCACAACACTTTGCGGTTAGAGTCGTTTTTGGCGAAGCGTTTGCGTAACTGCGAAGGAAAATTCGGCTATGTCATTTTGTATTTTTGCGGATTTTTAGAGACGAAACATTACGGACCAACGGGAGGGTGGCATGTGTCACCTCACAATGGAAGATGTGGGCGCAACTTGGCGAATTGAGGGCAAGTTGTGGTAGATATTTGTGTAGATATTTGTGAGGTTTTAAGGAGTAGGGTCTAGGGTGCACTTGGCTTGATCTTGGCCTTACACTTGCCTTGCACATGGCTTGATCTTGGCCATTGGTTGGCTTTTGGTTTTGCTATAAATACCCTCGGCAGAAGACTTCATTCATCCAAAAATGTTCCAAGTCTTGCTATCCTTCCTCTCCTCTTGTTTGACTCTCGTCCAAGAGCCCACTCCTAGTTAAGGCCTTTGGCCGAGAGTCCCTCCCCTTTGTGGTGCTAGCCGTAGGGTACCACTAGCCTAGTTGTTTCGTATAATACCCTCCTTGTGGTATTAAAATACTCCCTAGTATTGTTATAATGCCCAAAATACCTTAGCCTTGTACCTTGTAGCATTCCAAAGATACCTCTTTACGTAGAGTCAGGAAATACTACCTTTTGTCCTTTTAGTCTCAAACCGAAACCCAAGGAAATCTTCATAGTTGGTTGAAGTATTTGAGTAGAAGTTGGTTAGAACTTCTAAGGGTTGTTTGGAGTGGTTTGGAGCGCACTGAGTGGAGCTAAACCTTGCTCGGGATCGACGTTATAACTTGGATAAGTTTGGGCTTGTCGAGGTACTTATCTTGTCCCTCTATTGTAATTGGAAATTACATGTTTGTTAGAATATATAGTTGAAGTATACGATATATGTAACTATACTTAGTATTATGCAATGTCTGTTGACTTAAGCTGAAGAATAAAGAAGCCCAGGCTGTATTTACATGGGGTGTATTGCGGTAGACTTGTGTAGTATTCGAGTAGAATTGTACACGTCCGGGTAGGCTTGTCAACCCCACTGGTTGGCTTGGTAGCGGCCTCGATAGAGGAGGAGATTCTGTTGTTGCGGGGAGAGTCTTTGCCAATTTTCTATAGAAAGATAGAAACTTGTGTTTTGGGGTTAATAGACGTTTTGACCTTTATAGGTGAAAGTACTAAGAGTAGCGTATTCTACTCGAGGAGTGGAAAGGGCTAGCAAGGTTGTAGTACTTGGAGCATTTTGCTTATTGTCGATAAATCGTCGCGAGGTATGTGAACCTCTTCCTATCTTTTCTAGCATGATTGTTGTGAACTATGTAGTACGGTAGACGTACATGTGCTAAGTGATTTGGTTGGTTTAAAACATAGGGTGTTATAATAGCTTTATGGGAAGTTAGTTATAACGACCTTATGTAAATGAAAATGGTTTACTGATGTTAGAAGTTAAGAGACTTGATCTTATAAGATAAGAGACTTAACTTATTTGTTTTAATGTGGATGTTTGTGTGAAACCTCATTCGTGAGTAATGAGTACTTGGTTTTAAAGGGATAATGTGTTACTGATTTCGGAATCGTAATGTGTATCGACAGCACTAACTGCAGCGTTAATAAAAGGAAAATGTATTGAATAATGATGTGTTGTATTAAAACCAGTAGAAACCTCCATCTGCATAGAAGCTAAGAAAAGACAAAATGATATTACATTTTCTAGATCACGGTCTTTGTAATAAGATCGTTATAAACAAGAATAAACTACTCACATATATGACATATGTTACTCAATTGTTCTAAAAAGGAATCAAGTGATTAAGTTTGGGAACTATGAAACCATTTGAAAATGAGAAGCTTGAGTAATTGAAACTAGGCAACCGGAACTTAGGAAAGAATGTTGTTACTTGGTTTTGAAAAGGAAGGTGGGTTGGTCATTCTAATACTACGGGTATCGGGTGACTTTTATAAAAGAAATGGATCTCTTTTAAAAGAACTTAACGTATGTAGTACTTTGGGGTTAAAAACCCGGACTTTGGCATAAAATGAAAGTACTTTGAGTTGTTGTGAAACTTGCCTATGCTTGTTGTTGTGAAACTTGCCTATGCTTGTGATGATAGCCTTTGTTGTGCAAGTGTGGTATTTCTGTGTTACCGCGTCTCTCGATAGAGGGCCGGTCGACTTGTTGAGAACTTACTTGGACGTGCTGGCAGTGATGGAGAATTCCACGGGTATGTTTCCATTTTGATTACTGTCTTGTTGTTGATGTCACATGGACATGTCTACACCGATGCAGAATTCCGGGGGCATGCGGCCATGCGGTCGGGTTGATTACCCGATATATTGTTATTGTGGTTACATGGACATGTCTACACCGAGGTAGAATTCCGGGGGCATGTGGCCATGCGGCAGGGTTGATCACCCAGGATATTATTGTTGATGTCACATGGACGTGTCTACACCGAGGTAGAATTCCGGGGGCATGTGGCCATGGGGCATTGGTATTATTGTTGCATCATGGACATGTCTACACCGATGCAGAATTCCGGGGGCATGCGGCCATGATGCGAACATGATTGATGTTGTGGGCGTGAGACCCATAGTTATATTTGAGTGATGACTTGAGGGCGTGAGTCCTCGATCGACATGGCTTTTATGTTGTGAATCGTAGTTTGGTTATCATACATGTCTCTGCTTTATATAGACTAGTATGATTTCATTCTGATATCTTTACTGATTTCACATACTTGGTACTGTTATCTTGACCTCGCCCGGAAGTGGCGTATAAAGAGGCGAGCCTCTCACTCGAAACGAGCCCAACCGTGGTTCGGGGTATGGCGGCCCCGTCCCGCCATAGTCGTAAATCTTAAGTGCAGTAATCGTTGTGGGCGGGGTTGTAAAGGATTAAAGCTGTTCGGGTTTTATGTATACCGAAGGCAACCGTTTTGGTTGCTTTATTATTATATCTCTTGTTTCATGACTCATGTTTTATTTTCCGCCGGTTTTCTCGATGTTGTATCACTAGGGTGCAGGATAAGGCACGATGCGGGCCGGGCAGTCGTTACAAAAGTGGTATCAGAGCAGTTAATGCTCGGAAAGTGTCTACAGACCGTGTCTCGTCGAGTCTTGATTATCGATGTGTTGTGCACCACATCTCTAATCAGGAGGCAGAGACATTTAGGATTAGTTTCCATTTTCTCATTACGAGATCGTGCCTTAGAAGGCGTGTTGTAAGTTGGACCCCTCCGACGTATCTCGTTTTACAGTTATGCCTCCGCGCAAGCAACGAGCCAGAAGGGCAAGGCGGCCGAGTCTTGCTAGTGAGATCTGAGGAGTGCAGCGCGAGCCGTGACAATACCGAGTTGTGCTTGAGGCGGCGGGTTTTGTGGCCGCCCGGCCCAGTTTAGAGCGCAGCCGTGGTCGATGAGACTCTGATGCACGAGCCTCAGGTCCACATGCAGAGGCGGAGAGATGGGTTACAAGAGATGGCGATTGCTGGCGAGTCGTGGCCGATATGAGGATAGGATCTGGCGGATTCAGTTCGAGAGCACCATGGTTCACCCCGAGCAGATAGTTTGAGGCTACGGGACTTTACGAGTTGTAGCCGCGAGTTTTATGGGTTGAGGCACGAGGATGATCGCGAGGAGTTCATCCGGCGATTCTGACCGGATCATGCGGGTGATCAAGGCTTCAGAGACCGAGTCTGTGACCTTTGGTTCGCATCGGCTGCGTGATACCGCAGTCGATTGGTTTGATTCATAGGAGCTTTCCCGGGGAGAGCATGCACCTCCAGCAGTATGGGATGAGTTTTCGGGGGCTTTCCTCACGCACTTCTTGCCTCCGCAGATGAGGAGGGCACGCGGTAGCAGATTTTGATGCTTAGACGAGCGGGCGTGCGGTTCGGGAGTACAATGTGAGTTCGACTCATTGGCGGTGCGTCCAGCGTTGGTAGCTAGTATGGAGGATCGAGTGCACCGATATGTTCTGAGGCTCGATGATTACATGTCGAGGCATGTTCGGGAGTAGCCCTTCAGTAGGGCATGGACATTGCCGCATGCGAGCTCATCTGCTGGGATGCGAGGCACGGAGAGGTCGACGGAATGACGAAGATCGGCAGAAGAGGGCGAGAACAACGTGGTCCTTTGGTGACTTTCGAGCGGACCGCCTCGGCGGATACTAGTTTTGTACCTCCGCCAAGGTCAGAGTGGTCCTCCACAACCTTCAGAGTATTCGGAGCGGTCGGGGCTCGAGGTTCAGTTTCGAGGAAGTAAGGGTGTTGGCGGATCACGGTCACCCTACCTCGGTGTGGTCGATGTGGTAGACGCATTTCGAAGTGTCGTGGTGCCAGGGAGCTTGTTATTTTGCGGCCAGCGGGGCCATTTTGCGGCTGTCCGACCAAGGGTAGCACGGATGTTACGACTCAACCTACGGATCGATGGCTGGTTCATCGCGCCTACTGATTATGCGCCTGCAGGTGTGCCTATGATTAGAGTGGGCGGTAGCTTGGTATATCCTTAACCCTCTAGAGTTTTGGTATGCTTGTTATGATGGTCTCATTATTATGTGCTATGTACGAATAGCGTTGTGTTAATGTGAGTTAGTAAACATGCTTAGTTGGGAGGATACGTATGGGGGCATGGTAAGTGTGAACCTTAGACTATGTCACGACTGAGACTGTAGGGGTAAGGTCGTCTTGAGTTAAAGATTTATTTTTGACCCTTATCAGAGTAGTAGTATACGTGGAATTTATTTGTGTGATAAGTCCGTGGGTAGTGTGAGATGGGAGTGGTAGCTTTCATGATGTGAATTAGTAAGATTGTTCCGGATCGGGGAACAAGAGTTTGGCGGTTGGGGTCGGGTTGAGGACCATTTGCGGGTCAACCAGTAACCGGTTTGGGGTGGGGTCAGTTAGGTGGTCCCGCCAGTGGTAGGGTCACGAGGATGCTAGGCCCAAGTTTGTGTGACCAACGTATGAGTTCGTGGACGCGTTCGACGAGCGGTTCGTAAAGGCGGGAATGGCCTTAAGGAAGTTTGAGGTTAGTAAGATGACCAAGTTTGGAGGTAGTGACTCAGAGATTTTGAGAGCAAGTAATGGTGAAGTATGGTACGTCTTGGGAGAGTTCGGAGTGTTCGAGAAGTACAACGAGTAAGGGAGGAAGATAACGTGTGTTATCTCGTGGCGGTGTGGCGTTGGCAACTTGTTAGAGGAAGTTCATCGATATACGTCTTGAGAAGGAACATTCGGGACGCATGTTTCTAAGGAGAGAATGTTATACCCGTAGTTGCGGGGTATGTATGTGAGGACGTGCGTGCGAGTCTGCAGAAATTTTGAAAGAAAGAAAGATGTGAGTTTTTGGAAAAGTTTAGGTTATTTGTGAAGAAAAGGTTCGTTAATGGGGTGGATTCCCAGTTTGGTATTTGGACTTCATAGATTATATTAGAATTTTGAGATTTTATTTTGGAAATGGTCACGTGGGGCCACGGGAGAAATTCTGATTTTGTAGGCCCGCTTTGTTTTGAGATTTCCGGTATTTTGGATATTTTGGAAGACGAAATATTCAGGCGAATCGGGCGACACGTGTCACCCCGTGTGGCACCCTTGGCGATTTTACATTTGTGCACAACACCGGTTAGAGTCGTTTTTCGACGAAACGTTTTGCGTAACTTGCGAAGGGCAAATTCCGGCTATGTCATTTTGTATTTTTGCGGATTTTTCCGAGAGACGAAACAATCGGGACCAACGGGCGGGTGACATGTGTCACCCTGCAATGGAAGCATGTGGGGCGACTGGCCACTGGTGAGGCAAGCAAGTTGTGGTAGATATTTGTGTAGATATTTGTGAGGGTTTTAAGGAGTAGGGTCTAGGGTGCACTTGGCTTGATCTTGGCCTTACACTTGCCTTGCACATGGCTTGATCTTGGCCATTGGTTGGCTTTTGGTTTTGCTATAAATACCCCCCTTGGCTTGAAGACTTCATTCATCCAAAAATGTTCCAAGTCTTGCTATCCTTCCCCTCTCCTCTTGTTTGACTCTCGTCCAAGAGCCCCCTCCCTAGTTAAGGCCTTTGGCGAGAGTCCTCCCCACTTTGTGGTGCTAGCGGTAGGGGTACCACTAGCCTAGTTTTTTTCGTATAATACCCCTCCCTTGTGGTATTAAAATACTCCCCTAGTATTGTTATAATGCCCAAAATACCTTAGCCTTGTACCTTGTAGCATTCCAAAGATACCTCTTTACGTAGAGTCCGGAAATACTACCTTTTGTCCTTTTTAGTCTCAAACCGAAACCCTAAGGAAATCTTCATAGTTGGTTGAAGTATTTGAGTAGAAGTTGGTTAGAACTTCTAAGGGTTGTTTGGAGTGGTTTGGAGCGCACGGAGTGGAGCTAAACCTTGCTCAGGATCGACATTATAACTTGGATAATTTTGGGCTTGTCGAGGTAATTATCTTGTCCCTCTATTGTAATTGGAAATTACATGTTTGTTAGAATATATAGTTGAAGTATACTATATATGGAACTATACTTAGTATTCGGCAATGTCTTTTGACTTAAGCCTGAAGAATAAAGCCCAGGACTGTATTTACATAGGGTGTGTGCAGGAGACGTGTGTAGTTTTGCTGTGTATAATTGTACACGTCCGGTTAGCCGTGTAAACCCCCCCCGGGTCGGCTGGGTAGCCGGCCTCGATCGCGGAGGAGATTTACGCTGTTGCGGGGAGAGTCTTCGAATTTTCTATAGAAAGATAGAAACTTGTGTTTTGGGGTTAATAGGCGTTTTGACCTTTATAGGTGAAAGTACTAAGAGTAGCGTATTCTACTCGAGGAGTGGAAAGGGCTAGAGGTTGTAGTACTTGGAGCATTTTGCTTATTGTCGATAAATCGTCGCGAGGTATGTGAACCTCTTCCTATCTTTTCTAGCATGATTGTTGTGAACTATGTAGTACGGTGAGCGTCACATGTGCTAAGTGATTTGGTTGGTTTAAAACATAGGGTGTTATAATAGCTTTATGGGAAGTTAGTTATAACGACCTTATGTAAGTGAAAATGGTTTACTGATGTTAGAAGTTAAGAGACTTGATCTTATAAGATAATAGACTTAACTTATTTGTTTTAATGTGGATGTTTGTGTGAAACCTCATTCGTGAGTAATGAGTACTTGGTTTTAAAGGGATAATGTTTCTTGATTTCGAATCGGAATGTGTATCGACAGACCCTGCGGCGTTAATAAAAGGAAAATGTATTGAATAATGATGTGTTGTATTAAAACGGTAGAAACCTCCATCTGCATAGAAGCTAAGATAAGACAAAATGATATTACATTTTCTAGATCATGATTTCGTAATAAGATCGTTATAAACAAGAATAAACTACTCACATATATGACATATGTTACTCAATTGTTCTAAAAAGGAATCAAGTGATTAAGTTTGGGAACTATGAAACCATTTGAAAATGAGAAGCTTGAGTAATTGAAACTAGGCAAACTGGAACTTAGGAAAAGAATGTTGTTACTTGGTTTTGAAAAGGAAGGTGGGTTGGTCATTCTAATACTACGGGTATCGGGTGACTTTTATAAAAGAAATGGATCTCTTTTAAAAGAACTTAACGTATGTAGTACTTTGGGGTTAAAAACCCGGACTTTGGCATAACATGAAAGTACTTTGAGTTGTTGTGAAACTTGCCTATGCTTGTTGTTGTGAAACTTGCCTATGCTTGTGATGATAGCCTTTGTTGTGCAAGTGTGGTATTTCTGTGTTACCGCGTCTCTCGATAGAGGGCCGGTCGACTTGTTGAGAACTTACTTGGACATGCTGGCAGTGATGGAGAATTCCACGGGTATGTTTCCATTTTGATTACTGTCTTGTTGTTGATGTCACATGGACATGTCTACCGTCACGCAGTCGGGGCATGCGGCCGTGCGGTCGGGTTGATTACCCGATATATTGTTATTGTGGTTACATGGACATGTCTACCGAGGTAGAATTCGGGGCATGTGGCGTGCGGCGGGGTTGATCACCCGGTATATTATTGTTGATGTCACATGGGCGTGTCTACACCGAGGTAGAATTAGGGGCATGTGGCCATGGGGCATTGGTATTATTGTTGCATCATGGACATGTCTACACCGATGCAATTCGGGGCATGCGGCCATGATGCGAACATGATTGATGTTGTGGGCGTGAGACCCATAGTTATATTTGAGTGATGACTTGAGGCGTGAGTCCCATTCGACATATTTGCTTTTATGTTGTGAGCGTAGTTTGGTTATCATACATGTCTCTGCTTTATATAGACTAGTATGATTTCATTCTGATATCTTTTCTGATTTCACATACTTGGTACTGTTATCTTGACCTCGCCCGAGTGGCGTATAAAGGCGAGCCTCTCACTGAAACGAGCGAACAGTGGCTTGAGGGTATGGCGGGGCCTGTCCGTCATAGTCGTTGTAAATCTTAGAGTGCAGTAATCTTGTTGTGGGCGAGGGTTGTAAAGGATTAAACTGTTCGGGTTTTATGTATATCTTGAAAGCCGTTTTGGTTGCTGTTTATTATTATATCTCTTGTTTCATGACTCATGTTTTATTTTCCATTGGTTTTCTCGATGTTGTATCACTAGGGTGCGGGATAAGGCACGATGCAGCCCGGGCAGTCGTTCTGATAAGTCCAGGACATGTATAATAGAATGTACGTAAGGAATCAAGACATGGAAATTAGTACGAAAGGAAGAATTGTTTTTCCGATGGAAAATGTTCCGAACGTCGGAAAGGAAAAATGTTCGTTGTTGAGAATTGGATTCTCAAAATGCATTATTTGAAGAGTATGGAACTCTTAACCTAATGGAAATTTATTTTCTGGATTTGGTCACGTGGGGCCCACCCGAGAAATTTTACGTTTTGTGGGACCCTTGAGGTTCTGGAATTTTATGGACGAATGAGAGGCGACACGTGGCACTCCTTCCACATGGCTTGGTCGAAATTGTGTAAGGGCAAAATGGTCATTGACCATGGTAGAAGATAAGTCTTCCAAAGCTTGATATTGTTGACAAGTCAACTTGTCCACCTAGGCTTGATCCAAGTGAAACCCATCCTAACCTCACATTTGTGGACATCTAAACCCTCCATTGTGCTTTATAAGGTTACTACTAGTGCAAGACTAGCTCATTACACTTAGAAAAATTTGAGAACATTGAGCTTAGCCTAGAAGAGCTCTCGGGTTTGGTCCTCCCCTTCACACAAAATTTTGTAATTTTGTTCCTTTGTCCACAAGACATTAAACCAAGGTTCCTAAGAGTGTTGTAAGGTTATCTCAATAGAAAGATTTCGGAAAAACGGAGTTTTCACGTTAGTCGCAAGGCATAAACTAATGGAGTTCTTCAACTTTGAAGTTGGAACTTGAAGATGGGTTCTTCATGGGCCTCTAAGGAGTGCTTGGAGTGGATTGGAACTTAAGGAAAGGAGCTAAGAATTTCTAAGGCGCGACTTTGGATCTTGGAAATTTTAAGGGCTTGGAAAGGTATAAATTTTGTCGTTTTAGTAGTTAAGACTTACTTATTGTTGTAGCTATGGATTTTAGCAAGCATGTGTTATATAGTATGAAGTTTGATATGTTTATGGGCTATTGGAACCCTAATCCGAAAACTAGCATGTTTAGCTTTAAGATTGGAATTCAAGTTGATTATTAGTTTAAGTCGTCGCATGTTGAATAAAGAAGGAAATTGTAGTTGTTGAAGTTGTTTATGACTAAATAACATGTTGACCTAAGAACTTGAAATTGGAAAAGGATTGGAAAAGACGTAGTGTTATTGGTTATATGTTGGCCGAGAATGACTAGTGAAGTATTATACTATTTGGTATGAATTGTGGGGCGGAATTTTACACGTATTGTAAGGCGTGTAATCCCCTTTGTTTGGTTGTTGTTTGGAGCCTTAAATGTGGCTTGTTGGTTATTGTATTCGGCCTTGAAAAAGGTGGCAAAGTGAGTAGAAACAAAGGAAGTCCTGCCCGATTTTACGTAGAATTAGAGACCATATACTTAGTATTATTCTATGTTGTGACTAGAAGTTGATAGTCTTGTTGTGACCATTATAGGTTGATACTTCTACGTACGGCGTATTCGGCTTAGCTTGTGGATTTTAGCCGAAGAGGTATGTGAACTATCTCCTCTTCTAGCATGATTCCTTAAGATAAAGAAAGTACGTCATACTCCTTAAATGATCCATTCCTTGGTTGTATTGGGATTGCCTAAAGTAGAAATTGTTCTATGTACTTCCTTTGACTGTACTTTGATGTTTAAATTGTAAGTTGTATAATCCATTGCCTTAGTGAAGTTGGATTCTTAAAAGTGAAAGTATTTTACTTAAAGTACATAGAGTCTGGAAAAGGAAGTGGTTTCCAAATCTTTTGGGCTAGTACCTTAGTCTCAAAATCCTAAAGGTCATTATAATGTCTTTAGGGGAGTCAAAGGAGTGACTTACTTAATTGTTTTAAAAGAGGAGAAATGACATGATTTAAGAGAAGTAACTTGTTTTAAAGGTGTGAGTTACTCGAGGTTTAAAAGTAGAAGAAACTTGTTTTCTATACATTAAGAGACTTGAAGTGTTTTGAAAGTTAAGAACTTGATTTGTAAGTATGCGATACTTGGTTTTTAATAGTATAAGTCTCTTGGTTATAAAAGGAATGGATATGTCTAAAACCATAAAGGTTATAACGGCTTTATGGGAAGTTGGTTATAACGGCTTTATGGAAGGTTTAAAAAGTTGTCTATTTTGAGTATTAGGCATAAGTTGCCTAGATTGTGAAAATTTGGAGTTACTTGATTTCAAGCTTTGGAATGAGTCTTTTAAAAGTGTAGTAACTTACTTTGAAAAATAGACACGCCTTGTTACTACGGGTGTTAGTATCGTCGGGCTTTACATAGAAGGGAGTCTTTTATAAAAGAATGTACGTACGTAGTACTTTGGCTTGATTAATTGAGAATTATTCCATGTGATGCCTTGATAAGTACTTTGGCTTGATAAATTGAGAATTTGTCTAAGTGTGCCTTGATAAGTACTTTGGCTTGTTTAATTGAGAATTATTCTATTTGTGCCTTGATAAGTACTTTGGCTTGATTAATTGAGAATTAGTCTAAGGGTGCCTTGATAAGTACTTTGGCTTGCTAAATGAGAATTATTCTATGTGTGCCTTGATAAGTACTTTGGCTTGTTTAGTTGAGAATTGCCTATGTGTGCTGGAAATAGCCGGTTGTGTGCTATTGGTATATCAGTCGTTTCGGGGTCATTCCCCGGGTTTGTGGCATTTGGATATTCCGTGGATTTGCTACCCACGATGCGAGGAATACCTCATGCGGGTGAAATAGTCCCATGCGGGCGGGTCCAGCCTATGCGAGGAATACCTCATGCGAGTCCGTAAGGGCTTATGCGGGTGAAATAGTCCCATGCGAGGAATACCTCACGCGGGTCCACGCGACCTATGCGGGTGAAATATTCCCAGGAGTAGGATGGCTAAATGATACTGCGGGCGGATGGTCCTGTATTGATCATGAGCTTCCTATTTTATATTGTAAGGATACTACTGTTTACTCTCATTGTTAGTAAGGCACAATGTGTTGTAATTTGATTATCATATATGTCCCCGGATTTGTTTGTGTTACCCTATGGTCATGCTTTTACGATGTGGGATTCCGGGGCATGAGACCACGTGGTATTTAGAACACAGGTGAGACTTGGTGTTCATGTATCCTTATTGGTGTTATTACATCATGGACTGCCGGCAGTGAGGAAGGATTCCACGGGCATGATTGATATTATGGGCGTGAGACCCATAGTTATATTTGAGTAGTGACCTTAAGGGCCTGCGTCCCTGACTTGATATGACTGCTTATGTATTGTGTACTGTAGGTTGGCTATCATACATGTCTCCTGCTTTGTTTAGACTGTTATGATTTCATTACAGTACTTACTGTTCACATACTTGGTACATTCCCGTCTTGACCTCGCTTGAAGTGCGTTCAATCTTGAGTTTAGGTCTGTTGTTTGGTGATCGGCAGGTGTAGGACCCTGCTCAGAGTTTTTGGATAGCTCCATCTGTTCAGGAGTTTATCATTTTGGTATAGTTCCTTCTGAGCTTTTATGCAGTTTTGGGTCTGGCGGGGCCTTGTCGTCATATTTGATAAAACTCTTAGAGGTCTGTATTCATATGTGGGATTGGACTCATGTACAGTGTAGTGTCTTTGATTATGTATATTATATGGCAGCCTTGTTGGCTTTGCCTTGCACGTACGTTGGTTTTTTTTTTTTAAAAATGAGGTGTTATTTAATTTCCGCAGTTTACTTAGTTATTAAGGTAGAAGGGTGCCCAGGTAGGGCACGATCCAGCTTGGGGTTGACATTATTTGTGCCTTCAAATTCCAACAAAGTATTTTCATTAGGAAACAAATGAGGTTTTGTTAGCACCTCCGCTTTTTGCTGCCTTCGCCTTTCCACTGCCTTTCGGCAAATTCTTCTTTGACAATACTTCCTTCCATCCATCTTCTCTGTTGCTGGAAGCCATAACATGTGGTTCGTCCAAGCTATGTTCCCCACGTTCAAAGTTAACGTTACTTGACAGAAGTCGAGCCTTCTCCGTAGCACCCTTGTATGTTTCTCCATCCAATGAAGGGGGCGGGTTCATAGGCAGCTCAGAATCAGTCTGCTTTGACTCATAACTCATCCTATCATGTTTCTCACCTCCACGGTGAGAATTAGGCCGTGAGGACCTTGCTTGAGATTCCCACAAACTTGATGGGCCAGAATGACCCAAAACCGGAGGACCCGCGGCATGCGTTGCTTCTCCCAAACTTCCGGGACCAGGAGGTGTTGTGTGCTCACTTTCTTCAATGTCCATCAAGTTATCAGCATCTGCGGGATGTTGAGAAGTTGGTGGATGAGGGGGGGGGAGGGTTGGTTCCACCCGTACCTCTGTTGGCCTACAAACAAGTAGAATGTTCCTTATTGTTAGGGGGTATCTCAGTATTGCGTTTTTTTGGAGCTTCTTCAGTGTTGACATCATCCCTCAGCTTCCTACACTTCAAGTGGTTGTGTCCAAAAGCCGCACAATGATAGCAAAAGTCCGGGTAATTCTCATAGTTTACCTTTTGAGTATACCTTCTGTCATCGGGGAATTTGACGACAAATTCCATTATTGGCTCCTTGCTGACATCCACTTCCACTAGAACTCTTGCATAGTTCATTTTTGACCTTTCCTTAGTATATTGGTCCGTGTAAAGAGGTTTCCCTACACGTGAAGCAATCTTACTAAGGCCGGTTACCTCGAATAGAAAGGGAATGTCAGGAAAATTGACCCAAATAGGAATGTCCATGAATAAATCGTCAGTTATTAGAACTCCTTTATTAATAGCCTTGAGCATCATAGTTTTCCGTAGACCATATAAGGGCCTCGTGAAGTACATTAGTGCGCTCCTCCTCGTCGTGAATTTGAACACCGTCCGGCCTTTGCCATATGGTATAATACGTCATTTTACTCCCGTCCTTTCCTGATGGTATTGATGCCTCTCTTAGGAAAGGGCCGTGAAAGCAACCTATTAGGCAATAGCCCCATGTTTCTATGAATGGAACTTCATCCTCGCTTCTATATCTACTTAGCCCTTGTTGTTCAATAAATTGTAACTTCATACCTTTTGCTTCAATCCTTGTTCCATGAACTCAGCGTAAGTCTTGGGAGGGACGGTACCATTGCCATGGTTTGGGGGAAGATAATTATGAGTTGTACCCGCGGTTGGAACTTGATGTTGTTTAGAAGATGCATTAGTGTGTAAATCATTGGGAGGTATTTCTGGAGGTATAGACAGAGGGGGATGGGTAGAAGGAGTTGAACTTGGGCCCGCGATAGGAGAGAGGATTCGCGTGCCATTTGGGAGGGTAGGGAATTTGTCTTGGGGTAATTGGGTTTTAAAAGGAATAAGTTATATTGATTTCGGAAATGAGAATAAGTATCGAACAAGCCACTGCAGCGTTAATAAAGGAAAATGTATTGACTAATTAATTATTATTAAAACCAATAGAAACCTCCATCTGCATAGAAGCTAAGATAAGACAAAATTGTATTACATTTTCTAGAACATGGCTGCTTTAATAAGATCATCAATAACAAGTTTTGATTTTCTTAAATTCCAAAGTAAGAAGCTTGATTTATAAAAGAGAGAGACTTGAAAATTTGAAGTGTTTTTGTTTAAAAGGAAGGCATGGTTTTGTCTTAAATTGGTTTAAAAAGGAAGTCATGGTTTTGTCTTAAGTTGGTTTATTCGAAAAGAAGATATGGAAATTGTTTTGGTTTACTTAAAAAGATAGTTACTCTATTTTGATACTACGGGTATCGTGTGACCTTTGTAAAAGAAAATGGATCTTTTTAAATAATTAATGTATGTAGCACTTTGGGGTTAAAACCCAGATTTTGGCATAAAATGAAAGTACCTTGAGTTGTGAGTAACTTGCCTATGTTTGCTTGTGATGGCCTTGTTGTGAAAGTATTGTATCCTTATGTTACCGCGTCTCTCGATGGAGGGCCGGCTGACTTGTTGCGAACTTACTTGGATGTACCGGCAGTGACGGAGGATTCCACGGGTATGCTTCCATTATTGTTATCACATGGACATGTCTACACCGATGAGGGATTCCGGGGGCATGTGACCATTAATGTTATTCCATGGACTAGCTCTCCATGAGGTTTTACTGATTCGGATTTGGTATCTGGTAGTTGGCTCGTCTTGCCGATCGTGGTGATTCGGCTTTGGTTACGGTAGTTAGCCTTCGATTGCGCCCGTTCGGTTTATGGCGAAGTCTCGTGACTTACGGTTGTGACCTGGTGGTTAGCCTGGTTACTTGCCCCCGTCAGCTACGTGGCGCATGGAGGATCTGGTAGAGGATATCGCACTTGCAACGTGTCAGCTTCGCGAGTCAGTGTTTGGACGAAGTCTCGTGACTACGGTTGTGATCTGGTGGTTAGCCTGGTTACTTGCCCCCGTCAACTACGTGGCGCAGGGATGATCTGGTAGAGGCTATCGCACTTGCCACATGTCAGCTTCGTGAGTCAGTGTTTGGACGAAGTCTCGTGACTACGGTTGTGATTTGGTGATTAGCCTGGTTACTTGCCCCCGTCAGCTACGTGGCGCAGGGAGGATCTGGTAGAGGCTACCGAACTTTCCACATGTCAGCTTCGTGATATAGTTATTTAGTATTGTTGGTACGGTAGGTTCTGGTAGCTTGCTTTCGTACTTGCCCCGGTCAGTTGATGATGCAGGTTGGATCTGGTAGCTATGCCTTCGTACTTGCCGTCACGGTTTTATGACCTGAGTGGGACACGGTGTTCATGTGTACTCCTTGGTGTTATTATATCATAGACTGTCGGCAGTGAGGAAGGTATTCCACGGGCATGATTGATGTTGTGGGCGTGAGACCCATAGTTATATTTGAGTGATGACTTTGAGGGCGTGAGTCTCTGACTTGACATATCGCTTATATATTGTGGTAGTTTGGTTATCATACATGTCTCACCTTTATATAGACATTATGATTTCACTTACGATATTTCGATTTCACATACTTGGTACTGTTGTCGACCTCGCTTGAGGCTGCGTTCATGCCGCGGGTAGAGGTACACCAGTTGTCGATCCTCGCTCTTAGGATCACAGTTCAGCGTTTTGGAAAGCTCCGTTTCTCCGGAGGCTTATCTTTTGGTATAGTCCCCTGTCGTTGTAGGTACTTACATTCAGGGGTATGGCGGGGCCCTGTCCCGTCGTAGTTGTGATTACATTCTTAGAGTGCATGAAATCTTGTTATGGTCGGGGTTTGTAAAGGGATGTAATCATTGAGTTTAATCATTTTTATATATATGCAGAAAGGTGACCATTTTGGTTAGCCTATTTTCTTATTATATATCTTGTTTCATGTGTAAGTTTTTATTTCCGCTGATTTTCTCTGATGTTGTATCACTAGGGTGCCCGGGGTAAGGCACCAGTCACGGGCCCGGGGTCGGGTCGTGACAAAAGTGGTATCAGAGCAGTTAATCCTCGGAAAGTGTCTACAGACCGTGTCTAGTAGAGTCTTGATTATCGGTATGTTGTGCACCACATCTATAATCAGGAGGCTACAAGATATTTAGGATTGGTTTCCATTCTTCTCACTCTGAGATCGTGCCTTAGAGCTGTGTTATAAGTTGGACTCCCTCTGGCGTATTCTTATGTACCCGTTATGCCTCTACGCAAGGCAACCAGGGCCCAGATGGGCAAGGCGATGAGGAGCTACGAGTAGAACATAGAGGATTCTGAGGGCCGAGCACTGGTCATTTCACGAGATAGTACTTGAGGCAGCGAGTTTTATGACGCCGCTAGCCCAAAGAGAGTTTAGGCGGCGGCGATTTCTCACGAGGCCACGATACGAGCCTCGATTCCACGGCCGGGAGCCGAGGATATGAGTTCAGAGATGGCGATTACTAGCTAGGTGTTCTTGGGAATGAGGCGGACGGAGTCGGTGGTTCGGCGATGCCGGTGATTCACCCTAGATCCGATGATGCGAGACTTCGGGATTTCTTGAGTTGCAGTTCGCCAGAGTTCTATGGATAGAGAGCTGAGGATGATCCTCAGGGTGTCGTGCTAGTTTGGGAGATTATTATACCTGCGGCCGTCAGGGCCATGTGATGGGAGGATGTCCAAGTAGGAGGGATACAAGAGGGATGACTCAGCCTACCGGGTCAGTTGCGGGTTCAGTTGTTCGGGAGAAGGGGGTGTTAGTCAGATGAGGTCACCCCTACCTCATTGTGGCAATTATAATATACTCCATTATGGGGAGTGTCGTACTACTTCGACAGCTTGTATGCTTGCGGCCAACAGGGCCATTTGGTGAGAGTTTGTCCGACCAGAGGTAGCACAGATGTAGAGACTCAGCCTTCGGGATCGGTGGCTGGTTCATCGCCTTATATAGCTAGGCGCCCTGCAGGGCAGGGTTATGATTAGAGCGACAAAGGGGAAGTGAGGCAGTAGTTACAGAGATATCTTCAGCCCTTAAGAGACTTGTTTATGTTGTCATGGTAGATACATGTTAAGTGCTATGTACGGATAGCATTGTGTTAAGTGTGAATTAGAAAACATGGGTAGTTGAAAAAGGGTAAGTCTGGAGACGAGACAATTGTGAGCCTTAGAATTTATAACAGTTAGGACCTTGGATGCAAGGCCATCTTGAGTGGATGATTTTTACGGTTGGTCTTTGTCGAAGTACTTGTTATGCGTGATATATGTTGTGGGATAATTCCATAGGTAGTGTGAGATGGAAGTGGTAGCTTTCATGACGTGAATTAGTAAGATTGTTCCGGATCGGGGAACGAGAGAGTTTGGCGCGATAACGGGTCGGGTTGAGGCCAGATAGCGGGTCAACCCGCAGCCCAGAATGAGTGGGGGTCAGTTAGAGATGGTCCCTCCAGGTGGTAGGATCACGAGGGTGCTAGGCCCAGGTTTAGGTAACCATCGTACGAGTTCGCGGATGTGTTCGACTAGAATCGGATCGTGAAGGCCGGGAATGGCCTTAAAGTAAATTGAGGCTAGTAAGATGACCAAGTTTGGAGGTAGTGACTCAAAAGGTTTTGGAAACTGAAGCGATGACTGGAGTATGGTACGTGTACTAGAAAGAGTTCGGGTGTACGAGAAGGGTACGACGAGTAAGGAAAGAAGTGAACGTGTGTTAAGAGAATGGAAGTGATCATTTTTGTGAAGTGAAGGTGCAAGAGAGTATCCTTTAGACCTTGGGTGGGAGCTTATGGTGATGTTATGCACGTTAGAGGTGATTCCTCGTTGGCTTGGATTGGAGTTTTGCGCATGTGTTATATTATGGCCAGGTGTGGCATAATTGGTTTTGTAAGTATAGTAGTAGAGACTATACCGACGCATGTACGTTTGGAGACTTAGAAGGAACATTCGGGACGAATGTTTCTAAGGGGGGAAGAATGTTACACCCCGTAGTTCCAGGGTATGTACGTGAGGACGTACGTACGAGAAATCTGACGATAATTTTGGAAAGTAAGAAAGATGTGATTTTTCGGAAAAGTTTCGGATTTTGTGAAGGAAAAAGGTTCGTTAATGGAATGGATTCTCGTTTGGTATTTGGACTTCCTGGATTATATTAGAATTATGGAATTTTATTTCTGGAATTGGTCACGTGGGGCCCACGGGAGAAATTTATGGTTTTGCGGGGCCACTTTATTTTCGAGGTTTTGGATATTACGGATATTTTCGGGAGATGAAAATATTTTGGTCGAGTAGGGGGGCGACACGTGTCACCCCCTTAGGTGGCCATGTGGGCCGAAATGGGTGGGGACAAGTGGCTAGCCACTTGTCCATGCTAGGCCAAATAGCCTTGCTACTTGTCTCTTGATTTTGTTGGCCATGTGGTGGGTGGGACCCACACACACATGTCACAATCTAGACCACACACTTGCTCACATCCTAGCCCTTGATTTTTCTATAAATACCCCCCTTGAGTGCAAGACTTATTCATTCCACACTTAGTTATTTCCAAAGCTTGAAAAATTACTCCCTCCCTTCTAGGTGCTCTCGACCTTGGGCTGATTTATGGAGCTTAATTTGTCCAAAAATTCTTAAAGTTTTAAGTGTTCTTCCTTAGGGTGTTAGGAAGATTGTGTACCAAGTTTTGGAAAAGATTTCACACCCCTAGCCTTTAAAGAACCCATTGGCCGAAACTTGCCAAAATTTTAGCCTAAGTGTTCTTCACTTTTTGGAGTTAGATCTTGAAGAGGGTTGGTTAGGAGCGTCTAAGGGTTGCTTGGAGCGGGTTGGAGCGTAAGGAATTGGAGCTAAGCGTTGCTCAGGTTCGACTTATTAATCTTGGATAATTTTGGGCTTATCGAGGTAATGATCTTTGTCCCCCTATTGTAATTGGATATTACATATTGTAGTAGTTTAGAATTGAGTATAAGATATTTTGGAAGGATGTTTATAAAGAATTGAACTGTATTTACATTGAACTGTATTTACAGTAGACTTGTAGTATTATTGTGGGGCAGTGTTGTACACGTCCGGTTAGACGTGTAACCCCCTTGGAGTTGTTGGCATGGTAGCGGGCCTTGGTAGAGGAGGAGATTTATGTGGTTTCGGGGGGGAGGGGGGGAGGTGCTGCCGAATTTTCCGTAGAATAAGGAACCTTGTACTTGGAATTGTGCTACAAAGAGATCGAGAAGTTGATAGACGTTTTGTGGCCTTTTTAAATGGAAGTACTACAAGTAGCGTAGTCTACTTGAAGGGTGGAAAAGGCTAGCAGGGTTACAGTACTTTGGAGCTTTTTGCTTTTTGTCTATAATCGTCGCGAGGTATGTGAACTTCTTCCTATCTTTTTTAGCATGATTGTTGTGAACTATGTAGTACGGTAGACGTACGTGTGCTAAACGAATTTGGTGGGTTTAAAACATAAAGTGTTAAAACGGCTTTATGGGAAGTTTGTTATAACGACTTTATGTAGGTAAAGAAATGGTTTGTGGTTTTTAAAAGATAAGAGACTTGACTTATAAATGACTTGATGTGTAATATTAAAGACTTGGTTTGTGTTAAAAAGTTGTGAAACCGCATTTATGAGAAATGGGTAATTGGGTTTTAAAGGAATAAGTTATATTTGTCACGACCCGTTCCGGGGCCCGTGACTGGTGCCTTACCCGGGCACCCCAGTAGTCATACATCAGAGTAATCAGCGGAATATAAAATAACCAAGATATGAAACAGTATAAATTGAGACACAGATATCTGAAGAAAGTTGCCTTTCGGCATATATACATATACAACAACTCTTTCAACACGAACAGTTTAATCCTTTTTACAAACCCTGCCCACAACAGTACTACAGACCTCTACGAATGATATGACAACAACAACGGGACAGGGCCCCGTCATACCCCTGAATGTAAGCACCTACAACAACAAGGGGACTATACCAAGATAAGCCTCCGGAGGAACGGAGCTTCCCAAACGCTGAACTGTGACCCTAAGAGCGAGGATCAACGACTGGTGTACCTTTACCTGCGGCATGAACGCAGCCCCCCGAAGGGGGTCAGTACAACAGGTACCAAGTATGTGAAACATGAAGATACTGTAAATGAAATCATAGTAGTCTATAGAAAGCAGGAGACATGTATGATAACCAAACTACAGTTCACAATAAATAAGCAGTCATGTCTAGTCAGGGACTCACGCCCTCGAAGTCACCACTCCAATATAACAATGGGTCTCACGCCCACAACATCAATCATGCCCGTGGAATACCTTCCTCACCTGGCGATCAATGATAGAAAAGCACCAAGGAATACACACGAACAACAGTCCCACTGTGCCCAAATAATAAAGCGATGCGAGGTAAATGCGAAGGCATAGCCGACTACTAACACCGGTACTAACAAGGTCATAAAGCGTATCATGATATTTGTCTACCGTCACATGATCAAAGCTGGGTCGCCGCGCAATATCAAATGCGCGTCTAGCCTGGAACTCCGCGACTCGCATAGGCCGCCTCATAGGCCCGCATGAGGTATAACCCCGCATCGAGGGTAGCTACTCCCCGGCATCGTCCTGGACTCGCAGTCCGCATGGCCACATAGACCGCATGACCATAAAGGCCGCACACTAACCTGGAACTCTCGTAGCTCCGCATAGGCCCCCGGGACCCGCATGAGGTATTCTCGAATCATGGTCCCAGACCGCCTGAGTCTACCCCGCATCGGAGGGCAGCTTAACCCCCGGAAACACGGTGAGTGGTATAAATACCAACATAACAGTTTATCGTTTAGACAGCATAAGCACAATCAAGGGAAAATCCCTTCACACAAACATCACAAAATACTAACACACGTAGCATCCTAATATGATTACTTATCAAATCAACACGAAGGTATTACAAGGCTATCACAAACCAATACAATCAAGTTATTCACACATAAGGTACTTTCTACTATATGATTAACGAGATCGGGTTTTTATCCCCAAAGTACTTTATACAATAACTCTTTAAAGATATGTTACTTCACAAAAACCACACAATACCCGTAGTATATGAAAATAGAGTGATTATCTTTTGAAGTAAATCAAAACACTTACCTTTGTAAAATCAAGTAACAACATTATTTTCCAAACGTCCAAGTTTGCCTAATTTCAAATGTTCACGGTTCTTATTTTAGAAAGGTTTCGTATTTCATAGTCTTATTCATTTAAGAATATAATTCTCTTTTAAACTATCTGAGCAACATAAGCCTTATATGTGAGTAGGATATTCTTGTTTATAACATTCTTATTACAGCAGCCATGATCTAGGAAATATCATTTTGTCTCATCTTAGCTTCTATGCAGATGGAAGTTTCTACTGGTTTTAATAATACTTAATCTGTCAAAACATTTCCTTTTATTACGCTGCAGTGGTTTGTCGATACACATTCTGATTTCCGAAATCAGTAAAACATTCTTAAGCCGTTATTACCTAACTTCCCATAAAGCTAGTATAACTCTTAAGTTTTCAAAAACCAAGTATTACTTCTTCTTTCGAAATGATTCAAAAATCTTTTGAAATACTTCAAGTTCTTTATTAACACATAACAAGCCAGTTATAGTTCAAATCAGTTACCTTTTAAAAACCACAAGTATTTCTTACCAACATAAAGCTGTTATAACCAACTTCCCATAAAGCCGTTATAACACTTTATGTTTTAAACCAATCAAATACATTTAGCACATGTACGTCTACCGTACTACATAGTTCACACATATCATGCTAGAAGAGATAGGAAGAGGTTCACATACCTCGCGACGAGTATCGACTAATAGCAAAACGCTCCAAGTACCTCCAACCGTCGGCTACTCCTTAAGCCAAGTAGATCGCGCCATACGTAGTACTTCAACCTATAAGGCCACAAGGCGCTTATTAACATTTAGATCCGCCGTAGAACATTCTACGAGAAAATTCGGCAAAGATCTCCCCACAGCGGCGTAAATCTCCTCCTCTATCGGGTGGCTACCAAGCCAACCGGGGGTTATACGTCTAAACCGGACGTGCACAATTCTACCTCACAGAAAAGCTACACAAGTCTCATGTCTGATCTATGTAAATACTGATTCGACTCTTCTTTCGAAAAGGTTTCTTATTATTCCGGCTTAAGTCAACAGACATTCCCGATAACTACGTTCGATACTAAATATATAGTATACCTCTATATAATCTAACAACATGTAATTTCCAATTACAATAGAGGGCAAGATAATTACCTCGATAAGCCCATAATTATCCGAGTTTAAATGTCGATCCTGAGCAAGGTTTAGCTCCTACTCAGTGCGCTCGACCCGCTCCAAACAACCCTTAGAAGTTCTAACCAACTTCTACTTACTACTCCAACTAACTATGGAGATTTTCCTTAGGGTTTCGGTTTTGTGACGGGAAGTATAATAGTATTTCGGTTTTCGTATAGGTATAACCTTATAATACAACAAGGTATACTGGCTAAGGTAATTTGGGCATTATAACAATACTTTGGAGAGTATTTCTACACCACAAAGGGTATTATACTAAAGCAACTAGGCTAGGGGTACACTCTGCTAGCACCCCAGAGGGGGTGCTCTCGGACATGGGGAGGCCTCGGCGAACTCAACACAAGGAGGGAGAGAAGGAGAGCTTTCAAGACTTTGGCAAATTTATGGATGAATGAAGTCTTCAAGCCTAGGGGGTATTTATAGCAAAACCCAAGGCCAACCAATGGCCAAGATCAAGCCATGTGCAAGGCAAGTGTAAGGCCTAGATCAATCCAAGTGCACCCTAACCCTACTCCACCAAACATGGCACAAAACAAGCCACAAAACAAGGCCCAAAATAAGGGACCAATCGGCCAAGGCCAACCAACCCTTGACCGCCCCTCTAAACCGTCCAATGAGGGTGACAAGTGTCACCCTCCCGTTGGCCCAAAAATGTTTCGTCTCTCGGAAAAATCCGCAAAAATATAAATGACATAGCGGAATTTTCCTACGAAGTCGTGGAAACGTTTCGTCGAAAAACGACTCTAATCGGGTGTTGTGCACAAAGTGAAAATCGGCCAAGCCTACTTAAGCTTCAAAATTTCCTACGTACGTCCCTGCGTACATACTCTGGAAATACGGGGTATAACATTCTCCTCGCTAGAAACATTCGTCGAATGTTCCTTCTAAGTCTCAAAACAAGCGGCCGTATAGTCCTCACCGCTATACTTACGAAAATAATCACGCACGCAGCTACGAAACACCGTGCAAAATACCTCCATCCGAGTCCACGAAACACCTCTAACATTACCACAAACACCCCTCTCCGGGGTCTAAAATATACTTCCTTCGCACCTTCTCCTTATAAAAGGAATGATCACATCTATGCCCGCCATACATGCTCGCTTCTCCCTTTACTCGTTGTGATACCACTTTTGTCACTTTGCCGCGAGGTTCTAGTGTCACTCCGGCGACCTAACAATTGGTACCGGGCTGCATGCGATCCCTGAGGCTGTCGTACACTCGAACTCTTACCACAATTTCTGAAACTGCTTCAGTTTCCAAAACTCGGGGTCACTATCTCTAACGTGGTCATCATTAACTGGGAACACTCTGGATGGATCTTCGATACTTCCCGAACATAACAATACGAGAGACCGGACGTACTGCCTCCTAAGTCGGACGGCAAATGCTAACATATAGGCAATCTGGCCTATTCTTCACATGAACTCAAAAAGGCCCAAAGTAACTCGGGCTAAGTTCCCTCTGTTTTCCAAAACTCGTCATACCCAAACCGGGGTGGTACCTTCAAGAAGACCGACCGTCAACCTGAACTCTAAGCGTCGTCGCCGATTATCCGCACGATTTCTCTGAGCTGCCAGAACCTCTTCTAGACAAGCTTTACCCTATCCACAGTCTGCTGGAACAAGCCTGAACCGACTATCCGAATCTTGCCAACATCGAACCAATCGGCCGCGACTTACACTTCCGCCCTACAAGGCTTCATAAGGCGACATCCGAACAACGAAATGGTAGCTTAAGCACTCCTCCACAGAGGCGACAATCCCACAACTACCCGGAATCCACACGCGGCGGCGGCGAATGCGGTCTGAGACTCACTGAGTTCCTAACCTGCACAGGTAAAACTTTCCGAGAAACAAAACAGCGTACCACAGGCTCCACATGCGTCATAAGGTGAAGGTAGGCACCGGTGCAGCCTTACAACCTTCGATTAATCAACACCGCCGAGTAAGCGGTCTTTGCTAGAAGACAAGGCGGTGACCTCGCCGGCGACTCTGGTCGAATCGTCCACGAACTCGTCTGTTGGTTAACTAAACTTGGGCCTAACACCTTCGTGACCCTACCACAAGGCGGGACCATCACGTGACCCGTCACCAAACATGCGCGGGTTGACCCGCGTGGCCTCAACCCGACAGGCGCCAAGCGCTAGCTCGAAGGAACATTCTCACTAATCACGTTACAAAAACCTAGCGGTCTTCTTAGCTCAACTACCCTCTTTCATTCCACACTACTCGGGGACTTATCACACAATAAATCTCACGTGCACTAAGAACTCCGATAAGGATCAAACATAACACTACACCTTTTCTCGAGGTGGCCTTACCTCTAAGGTCTCTACGTATAACACTCTAAGGCTCACTTTCTCTATCCCCAATCTTTCCGGTTACTAACCATGATTTCTAATCACAATTAACACCTGCTATCGAACATAGCCCTAAGGTATACTCACCTTATCACACATCTCGATCTCAGAGGGTTAAGGATATATCTATATCTCTCGCTTCACTCCTTAGTCGTTCTAATCAAACTCGCCGTAGGCGCAGCTAAGGAAGATGACGAACTACCCACCGATCACGAAGGCTAAGTCCTCCTAAGGACATTCTCACGATATCGGACCACGGCGGTCGCCGGTAAAGCGAGCACCAACAAAAGGCGACATTCCGGAATGGCGTCGCCTTGTGGGCCGGAAGCCACGAGTCGACGATTCCTGCATACCGAGCGTCCACGAAATCGTGAAGTCCACTGCGGCGGAGGTGCATATCTAATCTGTGGTGAGGCAACTTGCCTCGAGAGTTACTAAAGGACCTTCTTTGCTCGGCCTCTCCCGCGTCGCCGTTAACCCGTCGATCTCTACGCTTCTCGGCCTGCTGCGCATAAGCCCGTACACAGGCCATGCTCAAGCCTAACTGAAGAATTATTCTTGCACAACCCTCTCTTAGATAGTCATCAAGACTCGCGGTACATCGGTATACTCTCTGGTAGCCAAATCCATAGCTAGTAACAGGGTCGCCTCTTTGCAATCTATATTCACTATTCTCGGTCGTGGAACTGAAGGTTCAAATGTCATGGCCGCAGTAGGAACTGCCGCCGCCGTGCTAAACTCTGCTGGGGCTAGTGACGTCGCAAAACTCCCCGAATGAAGCACCACCCCAGGTGATGATTGGGCCTGTGCCCACGTAACCCTCTGTACTCTACTCGCAGCTCCCTCGGCTGCCTTGTCCTCCGGGGCTCGAGTTGCCCTATGCGGAGGCATAACGGTAAGGGAAAGAAATACGTTAGAGGGTCCAACTTATCACACAACTCTAAGGCACGATCTCAGAATGAGAAGAATGGAAACCAACCCTAAATATCCTATAGCCTCCTGATTATTGATGTGGTGCACAACACACCGATAATCAAGACTTCGAATCTGATGCGTAGACACTTTCCGAGGATTAATCGCTCTGATACCACTTTTGTCACGACCGTTCGAGGGCGTGGATCGTGCCTTACGGGCACCCTGATCATACATCGAGTGTCGTGGAATATAAAATAACCAAGATATGAAACAGTATAAATTGAGACACAGATATCTGAAGAAAGTTGCCTTTCGGCATATATACATATACAACAATTCTTTCAACACGAACAGTTTAATCCTTTTTACAAACCCTGCCCACAACAGTACTACAGACCTCTACGAATGATATGACAACAAAAACGGGACAGGGCCCCGTCATACCCCTGAATGTAAGCATCTACAACAAGGGGACTATACGAGATAAGCCTCGGAGGAACGGAGCTTCAAACGCTGAGCGTGACCACAGAGCGAGGATCAACGGCGGTGTACCTTTACTGCGGCATGAACGCGGCCCGAAGAAGTCGATCAACAGTACCAGTATGTGAAACATGAAGCTATTGTAAATGAAATCATAGTAGTCTATAGAAAGCAGGAGACATGTATGATAACCAAACTACATTTCACAATAAATAAGCAGTCATGTCTAGTCAGGGACTCACGCCCTCGAAGTCACCACTCGATATAACAATGGGTCTCACGCCACAACATCAATCATGCGTGGAATACCTTCCTCACTGCCGTGATCAATGATAGAAAAGCACCAAGAATACACGAACAACAGGTCCACTGTGCCTAAATAAAGCGATGCGAGGTAAATGCGAAGGCATAGCCGACTACTAACACCAGCGGTACTAATAAGGTCATAAAGCGTATCATGATATCTGTCTGCATCCGTCGCATGATCAAAGGCTGGTCGCCGCGCAATATCAAATGTGCGCGTCTAGCCACGAACTCCGCGACTCGCATAGGCCGCCTCATAGGCGCGTGAGGTATAACCCGCGTCGAGGTAGCTACTCCCGGCGTCATCACGGACTCGCGATCCGCGTAGCGCGTAGGCCGCGCATGACCATAAAGGCCGCACACTAACCGAACTCGTAGCTCGCATAGGCCCCGGGACCCGCATGAGGTATTCTCAAATCATGGTCCTGCATCGCGAGTCTACCCGCATCGGAGGGCCTTAACCCGAACACGGTGAGTGGTATAAATACCAACATAACGGTTTATCGTTTAGACAAAGTAAGCACAATCGAGGAAAATCCGCCACACAAACATCACAAAATACTAACACACGTAGCATCCTAATATGATTACTTATCAAATCAACACGAAGGTATTACAAGGCTATCACAAACCAATACAATCAAGTTATTCACACATAAGGTACTTTCTATATGATTAACGAGATCGGGTTTTATCCCCAAAGTACTTTATACAATAACTCTTTAAAGATATGTTACTTACAAAAACCACACAATACGTAGTATATGAAAATAGAGTGATTATCTTTTGAAGTAAATCAAAACACTTACCTTTGTAAAATCAAGTAACAACATTATTTTCCAAACGCCCAAGTTTGCCTAATTTCAAATGTTCACGGTTCTTATTTTAGAAAGGTTTCGTATTTCATAGTCTTATTCATTTAAGAATATAATTCTCTTTTAAACTATCTGAGCAACATAAGCCTTATATGTGAGTAGGATATTCTTGTTTATAACATTTTTATTACAATGACCATGATCTAGGAAATATCATTTTGTCTCATCTTAGCTTACATGCAGATGGAAGTTTCTCTTGGTTTTAATAATACTTAATCTGTCAAAACATTTCCTTTTATTACGACTGCGATGGTTTGTCGATACACATTCTGATTTCCGAAATCAGTAAAACATTCTTAAGCCGTTATTACCTAACTTCCCATAAAGCTAGTATAACTCTTAATTTTTCAAAAACCAAGTATTACTTCTTCTTTCGACATGATTCAAAAATCTTTTGAAATACTTCAAGTTCTTTATTAAAACATAACAAGCGATTATAGTTCAAATCGATTTACCTTTTAAAAACCACAAGTATTTCTTACCAACATAAAGCTGTTATAACCAACTTCCCATAAAGCCGTTATAACACTTTATGTTTTAAACCAATCAAATACATTTAGCACATGTACGTCTACCGTACTACATAGTTCACACATATCATGCTAGAAGAGATAGGAAGAGGTTCACATACCTCGCGGCAGTATCGACTAATAGCAAAAGCGCTCCAAGTACCTCCAAGTCGGCTACTCCTTAAGCCAAGTAGATCGCCATACGTAGTACTTCAACCTATAAGGCCACAAGGCGCTTATTAACATTTAGATCCGCCGTAGAACATTCTACGTAAAATTCGAAGACCTCCCCGCGGCAAGATAAATCTCTCCTCTATCGGGGCGGCTACCAAGCCAACGGGGGTTATACGTCTAAACCGGACGTGCACAATTCTACCTCACAGAAAAGCTACACAAGTCTCTGCATGTCTGATCACATGTAAATCTGATTCAAGACTCTTCTTTCGAAAAGGTTTCTTATTATTCAGCTTAAGTCAAAAGACATTGCAGATAACTACGTTCAGTACTAAATATATAGTATACCTCACTATATAATCTAACAACATGTAATTTCCAATTACAATAGGGGGGGCAAGATAATTACCTCGATAAGCCCATAATTATCCGAGTTTAAATGTCGATCCTGAGCAAGGTTTAGCTCTACTCGTGCGCTCAGGCCAGCTCCAAACAACCCTTAGAAGTTCTAACCAACTTCTACTTACTACTCCAACTAACTATGGAGATTTTCCTTAGGGTTTCGGTTTGTAGTGGGAAGTATAATAGTATTTCTGGGTTTTTCGTATAGGTATAACCTTATAATACAACAAGGTATACGGCTAAGGTAATTTGGGCATTATAACAATACTTTGGAGAGTATTTCTACACCACAAAGGGGGGTATTATCTGAAGCAACTAGGCCAGGGGGCGTACACTCTCGGCTAGCACCCCTAGAGGGGGGGTGCTCTCGGCCACAAGGGGGGAGGCCCTCGGCCGAACTCAACACAAGGGGAGGGAGAAGGAGAGCTTTCAAGACTTAGGCAAATTTATGGATGAATGAAGTCTTCAAGCCTAGGGGGTATTTATAGCAAAACCCAAGGCCAACCAATGGCCAAGATCAAGCCATGTGCAAGGCAAGTGTAAGGCCTAGATCAAGCCAAGTGCACCCTAACCCTACTCCACCAAACATGGCACAAAACAAGCCACAAAACAAGGCCCAAAATAAGGGACCAATCGGCCAAGGCCAACCAACCTCGACCGCCTCTAAATCGTCAATTGAGGGTGACATGTGTCACCCTCCCGTTGGCCAAAAAATGTTTCGTCTCTCGTAAAAATCCGAAAAAAATATAAATGACATAGCCGTAATTTTCCCTACGAAAGCTGTGTAAACGTTTCGTCGAAAAACGACTCTAATCGGGTGTTGTGCACAAAGTGAAAATCGGCCAAGCCTACTTAAGCTTCAAAATTTCCTACGTACGTCCCTGCGTACATACTCTGGAAATACGGGGTATAACAATATTGATTTCGGAAATGAGAATAAGTATCGAACAAGCCACTGCAGCGTTAATAAAGGAAAATGTATTGACTAATTAATTATTATTAAAACCAGTAGAAACCTCTATCTGCATAGAAGCTAAGATAAGACAAAATTGTATTACATTTTCTAGAACATGGCTGCTTTAATAAGATCATCAATAACAAGTTTTGATTTTCTTAAATTCCAAAGTAAGAAGCTTGATTTATAAAAGAGAGAGACTTGAAAATTTGAAGTGTTTTTGTTTAAAAGGAAGGCATGGTTTTGTCTTAAATTGGTTTAAAAAGGAAGTCATGGTTTTGTCTTAAGTTGGTTTATTCGAAAAGAAGATATGGAAATTGTTTTGGTTTACTTAAAAAGATAGTTACTCTATTTTGATACTACGGGTATCGTGTGACCTTTGTAAAAGAAATTGATTTTTTTAAAGAATTAATGTATGTAGCACTTTGGGGTTAAAACCCGGATTTTGGCATAAAATGAAAGTACCTTGAGTTGTGAGTAACTTGCCTATGTTTGCTTGTGATGGCCTTGTTGTGCAAGTATTGTATCCTTATGTTACCGCGTCTCTCGATGGAGGGCCGGCTGACTTGTTGCGAACTTACTTGGACGTACTGACAGTGACGGAGGATTCCACGGGTATGCTTCCATTGTTGTTATCACATGGACATGTCTACACCGATGAGGGATTCCGGGGGCATGTGACCATTAGTGTTATTCCATGGACTAGCTCTCCATGAGGTTTTACTGATTCGGCTTTGGTATCTGGTAGTTGGCTCTCGTACTTGCCCCGGTCGTGGCTGATTCGGCTTTGGTTCTGGTAGTTAGCGCCGTACTTGCCCGTTCAGTTTGTGGCGAAGTCTCGTGACTTACGGTTGTGATCGGTGGTTAGCTCGTTACTTGCCCCCGTCAGCTACGTGGCGCAGGGAGGATCTGGTAGAGGTTATCGCACTTGCCACGTGTCAGCTTCGCGAGTCAGTGTTTGGACGAAGTCTCGTGACTACGGTTGTGATCTGGTGGTTAGCCTGGTTACTTGCCCCCGTCAGCTACGTGGCGCAGGGAGGATCTGGTAGAGGCTATCGCACTTGCCACGTGTCAGCTTCGTGAGTCAGTGTTTGGACGAAGTCTTGTGACTACGGTTATGATCTGGTGGTTAGCCTGGTTACTTGCCCACGTCAGCTACGTGGCGCAGGGAGGATCTGGTAGAGGCTATCGCACTTGCCACGTGTCAGCTTCCTGATATAGTTATTTAGTATTATTGGTACGGTAGGTTCTGGTAGCTGGCTTTCGTACTTGCCCCGGTCAGTTGATGATGCAGGTTGGATCTGGTAGCTATACCTTCGTACTTGCCCCGTACGGTTTTTATGACACAGGTGGGACCTGGTGTTCATGTGTACTCCTTGGTGTTATTATATCATAGACTGCCGGCAGTGAGGAAGGTATTCCACGGGCATGATTGATGTTGTGGGCGTTCTACCCATAGTTATATTTGAGTGATGACTTTGAGGGCGTGAGTCCCTGACTGCTTATATATTGTGGATTGTAGTTTGGTTATCTGTCACGACCCGTTCCGGGGCCCGTGACTGGTGCCTTACCCGGGCACCCAAGTAGTCATACATCAGAGTAATCAGCGGAACATAAAAAAACAAGTCATGAAATAATTGTAAAATGAGACACATTTTATCTGAGAGAAAGTCGCCTTTCGGCATATATATATATACAAAGTTTGAACAGTTTAATCCTTTTTACAAACCCTGCCCACAACAGTACTACAGAGCTCTAAGAATGTAACGACAACTATGGCGGGACAGGGCCCCGCCATACCCCTGTATGTACAAGAACCTCATGCACTGTGGTAACATACCAAAAGATAAGCCTCCGAGAAACGGAGCTTCCCAAACGCTGATTTGTGATCCTAGGCGAGGATCGTCAATCGATGTACCTACCGCGGCATGAACGCAGCCCCGAAGGTCGATCTAACAGTACCAAGTATGTGAATCGGAAAATCAGAACGAAATCATAACAGTCTAAAACAAAACATGAGACATGTATGATAACAAAACTACAGTTCACAATATAAAAGCAGTCATGTCAAGTCAGGGACTCACGCCCTCAAAGTCATCACTCAAATATAACCCGCTGTGACGCGTGCCGGCATCTTACCTCGGTATAAGCATGGCCATGGAACCATCCTAATGGAAACATACCCGTGGGCCACCCATCGTGTCAGTATGTCCAAAGGAAATAACAAGATAACAATCAGAATGGAAGCATCAAGATAACAATCAGAATGGAAGCATACTCGTGGGCCACCCATCGTGTCAGTATGTCCAAGCCAATAACAAGATAACTTTCCTAATGGAAGCATACCCGTGGGCCACCCATCGTGTCAGTATGTCCAAAGGAAATAACAAGATAACAATTAGAATGGAAGCATACTCGTGGGCCACCCATCGTGTCAGTATATCCAAGCCAATAACAAGATAACTTTCCTAATGGAAGCATACCCGTGGGCCACCCATCGTGTCAGTATGTCCAAAGGAAATAACAAGATAACAATTAGAATGGAAGCATACTCGTGGGCCACCCATCGTGTCAGTATGTCCAAGCCAATAACAAGATAACTCTCCTAATGGAAGCATACTCGTGGGCCACCCATCGTGTCAGTATGTCCAAAGGAAATAACAAGATAACAATTAGAATGGAAGCATACTCGTGGGCCACCCATCGTGTCAGTATGTCCAAGCCAATAACAAGATAACTCTCCTAATGGAAGCATACCCGTGGGCCACCCATCGTGTCAGTATGTCCAAAAGGATCGATTAGTGGAAGCATACCCGTGGGCCACCCATCGTGTCAGTATGTCCATCAATCAATCAGATAGCCGGCCCTCCAACGAGAGACGCGGTAGCACAGAAATACAACACTTGCACAACAAAGGTTATCACCACAAGCATAGGCAAGTTTAATCATACTCACAGACATTTATTTATTACAACAAATCCGGGTTTTAACCCCAACGTACTACATACATTTATCCTTTCAAAAAGACCTCTTTTTACGTAAAGACAACTCGATACTATTATCCGTAGTACCAAATATGTTCATGTTTTAAAATCAAGTAACAACATTCGTTTCCGAAAGTTCCCGTTTGCCTAATTTCAGATACTCAAGTCTTTTAGTTTCGAAAGATTTCATAGTTCATAGTCTTAATCAAATAACGTACTCTCTTTTAAAATAATTGAGTAACGTATGCCTTATGTGTGAGTAGGTTATTCTTGTTTATAACAATCTTATTAAAGCAACCATGATCTAGGAAATGTAATATCATTTTGTCTCATCTTAGCTTCTATGCAGATGGAGGTTTCTACTGGTTTTAATAATACTTAATTATTCAATACATTTCCCTTTATTAGCGCTGCAGTGGTTTGTTCGATACTTATTCTGATTTCCGAAATCAGTAAACATATTCCTTTAAAAAAAAACCAAGTACTCATTACTCATGAATGAGGTTTTACACTTTTTAACAAAATTCATATTAATTCAATTAAGTCAAGTCTCTTATCTTTTAAGATCAAGTCTCTTAACTTCTACAATCAATAAACCATTCTTTTTATCACTCTTAAGTCGTTATACCTAACTTCCCATAAAGCTAGTATAACTCTTAAGCTTTCAAAACCAAGTATTACTCTTCTTTCAAAAAGGTTTCTTAATTCTTTTGAAATACTTCAAGATTCTTATTATTCAGGCTTAAGTCAAAAGACATTGCCGTAAAACTACATTCAGTTAACACACATACGTCTACCGTACTATATATATATATATATTCTTTTTAAAATATCATGCTCAAGAGGATAGGAAGAATCACATACCTCGCGACGATTATCGACTATTAGCAAATAGCTCCAAAGTACTGTAATCCGGCTAGTCTTTTCCACCCTTCTAGTAGAATACGCTACTTGCAGTACTTCAACCTATAACGGTCATACAAGTCTATCAACGTCTAGACTACTCTGTAGAATAATCTAAGCAGGGGGGTTCTCTATTCTACGGAAAATCGGGCAGCACTTCCCTACCCGTTAAGCTACACAAGTCTACTGTAAATACAGTCCTATGTAAGTACAGTTTAATTCTTCTTCTGTAATATCCTTCTATGTATCTTATATACATTTCTATACTACTACAGTATGTAATTTCCAATTACAATATAAGGACAAGAGTATTTACCTCGATAAGCCCAAAATTATCCAAGTATAAATGTCGATCCTGAGCAAGGTTTAGCTCCTACTCCGGGTGCTCCAACCCGCTCCAAACAACCCTTAGAAGTTCTACGCAACTTCTTCTTAATACTTCAACCAACTGTGAATATTTTCCTTAGGGTTTCGTTTTTGTGACTGAAGGGAAGTATAATAGTATTTCTGGGCTTTTAGTATAGGTGTAACCTTGGAATACTACAAGGTATTTGGGCCAAGGTATTTTGGTATAGCAACACTACTTGGAGACAACTTTTCTACCAAGGAGGGGGGGTGTGTGTCTCGGCCAAGGGCCACTCAAAGGGGGAGGGGGAGGCTTCTTTGGACGAGAGCTTCTACAAGAGGGGGGGAGAGGATTTTCAAGACTTAGAAACAATTTGTGGATGAAGAAGTCTTCAACTAAGGGGGGTATTTATAGGCCAACCAATGGCCAAGATCAAGACAAGTGGTGGGCAAGTGTAGGGTGAGGATTTGGACAAGTGTGTGTGGGTCCCACCTTATCCATCTACCACACAAAAATATCCTACCAACTCCAAGCTTCAATTCGTCCAATTGACGCCCAAGAATCCGCCAATTAGAGGGTGACAAGTGTCGCCCTCTCGTTGGTCCAAAATATTTCATCTCTCGGAAAAATCCGCAAAAATTATAAATGACATAGCCGTATTTTTCCCTTCGCAAAGTCCGGAAAACGTTTCGTCGGAAAACGACTCTTTTCGCTAGTTGTGCACAAATTTTCGCCCCTTAGTCTACTTTATGTCACGACCCGACCCCGGGCCGCGACTGGTGCCCTACCTGGGCACCCCGTTCAGGTATACATCAGAGAATAAACAGCGGAACATACATAACTTAACAATGAAATAATTAATAGGCTAGCCGATAAGGCTACCTTCCTGGATATAAACAAATCCAAAAGCAGTTACCTCAATTTTTTTTTATAAAGTGACCCACAAGATATGACTACAGACCTCTAAGAGTTTACATAACAACTGTGACGGGACAGGGCCCCGCCATACCCCTGAATGTACTAAAGTCTACAACTTCAGGGAACCATACCAAAAGACAAGCCTCCGGAGAAATGGAGCTTTCCGAGTACTGAACCGTGACCCAAGGAGTGAGGATCAGCAAGCTATGTATCTCAACCTGCGGCATGAACGCAGCCCCCCGAAGGAGGTCAGTACAAAATATGTACCAAGTATGCAAAGCGAAATCTTGTAATTTAAATCATAATAGTCGAAAATACTGCTGAAGACATATATGATAACCAAATTAATAAAGATAATCGCACTCATCAAGTGGAAATAATGAAAGTCAATTTTTATTTTTACCTTATACAGCCTGTCTCAACATACGAACAACAGTCACACCAAGGCTATGAACACCAGCCCTCAAATATCAAAGCGTGCCCGTGGGATTCCCCATCACAGCCGACCGCTAGGTGTAAAATCTAACTCTGTGACGCGCCCGTGGTACCCTACCTAATTGTCGGCGTACACACCTACAACACGTATATACCTATATCCTCTGCCCGTGGAATCCCCGTCATCGCCGACATCCATGTAAAGTACAATACAACCATGTGATGCGCGTGGCATCTGCCTCATTGTCGTACACACATACAACACATATATACCTATATCCTGCGTGGAATTCCCGTCACTACCGTAGTAAATGTAACTATAACCATGTGACGCACCCGTGGCATCCCACCTCACTGTCGGTGTACACATACATGTATATATATATCATGCCCGTGGAATCCCTCATCTCGGGTACATGACTTCATTTAGTAATCCAACTCCTGGGACTATTTCACCCGCATAGGTCGTATGGACCCGCATGAGGTATTCCTCGCATAGGCTGTATCCGCCCGCATGGGACTATTTCACCCGCATAAGCCCATAAGGACTCGCATGAGGTATTCCTCGCATCGTGGGTAGCAAATCCACGGAAACAGGTGGTATAACGATCTTGGGGATTTACCCCTCATTTATACTCTTACCCCTCAAACTACATGCCTCGGAATCCCTCATCGCAAGCATGTCCACGGCGCATACCCGTGGAATCCCACATCACTGACAGTATGTACCGGTAACCCATACTAAGACCATGGAAGCATACGTGGAATCCTCCATCACCGCTTCCGATGCGTCTGTAAACTCATACTATGACCAGGGAAGCCTACCCGTGGAATCCCACATCACTGTCGGTACGTCCCGGTAGACTCATAAGAAGGCAATGGAAGCATACCCGTGGAATCCTACATCACTGTCGGTACGTCCAAGTAAGTTCACAACTTCTTTAGACTTTCATTAACATACAAAATGGATCTCATTTTATGACCTTAAGGCACTTTTCATATCACTTAACAAGTCCGGGGAAATTCAACCCAAAGTACTATGTATTTCTATTCTTTCCAAGATCCATTTTCCCCATAAGACCCCAAGATACTAACACCCGTAGTATCAAGGCTTATCTATATTTCAAACAAGTCACTATATTAATAGAAATATGCTTCGGCTTCTAAATCAAGTGACCCTCATTTTAGACCTCAAGCAATTGATGCCTTTAAATCAAATTGCCTTTCTTAGCTTCAATTCTTTCATCTTGGTTTACCTTACTTGCGAAAACCGTTCCTCTAACCTTCCATAAAGTTATTATAACCAACTTCCCATAAAGCCGTTATACTAACTTTATGCTTCTTAGAAACTAAGACTTCCTTAACCTCTCATAAAGCCGTCATAACTAACTTCCCATAAAGCCGTTATAACTCTTTATGTCTTAGACCACTTTGTTCTCTCTATAACCAAGAGACTTGTACTTCAATTCAAGTCGCACTACTTACAAGGTACTTCAAGTCTCTTTAACTTAGAAGACAATTTCCCTAACTTAGAAACAAGTTCTTATCTTTATAATGGTTTAAGAATCAATACCTTCCAAATCCAGTATTCTAAACTTTTTCCTGTCAAGGAATCCTTGTCTACCTTATTAGGATAAACCGTTCTTATAATTCTTGCTTAAGGACACGTGAGTTAATTCTCTAACTCAACCAACTAGACATCCTTAAAACAAGTCAAATATATCAAATGACTTCACTTTATTTAAAATCACGTACGTCTACCGTACCATACAGTTATAACTACTCATGCTCAAGAGATAGGAAGAGTTCTACATACCTCTTTTGCTTAATCCACTTGCCAAGTCCAATATGCCGTCCGTAGATGTCAACCTATAATGACCATAATACGTCTATTAGCTTCTAGCTTAACGTAATATATTCTAATGAAAAGTCCGCGTTCTACGGGAAATTTGGACAGCACTTCCTTTGTTTCTACTTACTATGCCACCTTTTTCAAGGCCGAAATTCAATAACCAACGCCACCTTTAAGGCTCAATTCTAAATCACTAAAATATAACAGTCTCAGGCTCACATCTATACTACTAAAATATAACAGCCTTAGGCTCATAACCAAGAGAAAGGGGAAACTTTTACCTTAAGGAATAGCCCACAAAAGCCCCTTTTTCTTCCACCTCTTTCCGTCAAAACCGCCCACCAGCGCTTCCCACAAGTTTACCCACACTTTTCCTTCTTGCCTCCGCTCCAACAATTTCCTCTTAGGCTAGGTTTTCTTCAAAAAATCAAGAGAGAAGGGAGAGGATCTTTCTTGGGAGGGTTTGAAATGAAATGGCCAAGTCTTTCAAGACTTGGCCCTAAAATAGGACCACTTTCAGATAAAAAGGATGGGAGGGACACTTGTCACCCTCCCATAGGTTTAAAACAAAACTATCCTGTTTTTACTTTGTCGGTGCGCAAAAATCCCGCCTCGGCCGCACCGCGGCTACGCGCATACTTCAGAAAAGTTCCTACATTCGGCGCGCGCCCGCATTCGGCGCGCGCTGCAACCCCTGCGAACCCCCAGAACAACCGGCGCCACAGATTCCGGTGCCGCGTGCCTCTGAACCGAACCGCTGATTTGCACGATTGCGCGCAAACTTGAAACTTCCATAACTTTTGACTCCGATGTCCTATCGACGAACGGTTTGTTGCGTTGGAAACTAGATTCAACGAACTTCATATTAATCTTTTAAAACTCTTCAAAACTCCTAAAGAGCTAGGAGATATACCACTCCAAAGTTGACTGAAAGTCTGCCCACAACCTTTTGCCAACCCAACTTTCCAAATTCAAATCTTATTTCCTTTCGTATGTTCTTAACTTAACCTCTTGAATTTACGGGGTGTAACATTCTTCCCCCCTTAGAAACATTCGTCCTCGAATGTTCTTTCGGAGTACAATCTGATTAACGCGCGACATAGTCTCCTTATACTACACCCTTCTTACAACATATGCCACCCATGCCACATAACAATATTTATTCTAAGTCACAACCTTGGCACTCACGGCCAACTAGCCCATACTTATAATGACCTCCAAGTCTGTCATAATCCTCTCTACTAGGTCTACTAGGGTCTGACGACTGTATCATCACCGGAAAAACCTCATATCCCCGCTCAGCTACCACCCCACACACTCACGGGTGTAGTTACCTCGAAAGGTTCTTATGGATTCAGGCTCTATTCCTTTACACTTGGTTGTTATCTTTCTTACTGGTCGTACTCTTTCCGTATTTCCAACTCACACTAGTATACATAACTTCCATAACGATGCTGGCCTCCAATCCTTGGAGTCACTCTATAAAACAATATAAGGCCATTTTCGACTCCGCGACTGTTCCGGTGGAACGCGTCCACGAACAGTAAAACAATTAACTAGACTTGGGCCTTGCACGCCGTGACCGTCACGTGGCGAAACTACTACCAACCGATCCCACTCTATTCCGGGCTACGGGCGACCCGTGAGTCCTCACCCCGACCGCCGTCACTTAACTCTTATTCTTGGTCTATACTAAATCTCTGCAGAAGACCTTGTACATCTAAGGTCTCGTGGTCTTTATCATTCTTAGGCTCGCAATTCCGGGCTACAAGCACGCGCTTATCGATCCCCGTAGCGGGTACAAAAACTTCTCATAATACCATAACCATGTTGTCTCGATCACAACAACCATTACTCACTCTATGCGGACCTCATCCGTACAATTCTCTTAAGCCTACTACGCAGCTTAATCTATTAACATGACATTCCGTTAGTGTCAAGACCCGAACCCGGGCCCATGACTGGTGCCTTACCCCGAGCACCCTAGTGATACAACATCAGAGAAAACCAGCGGAAATAAAAAACTTAAACATGCAAATAGACATGAATCAAGAGGTATGATAAATAAATAGGCCAACCAAAACAGTTGCCTTCAGTATATACATAAAACCCGAACAGTTTAATCCTTTTACAACCACGCTTACAACGATTACTCTGGACTCTAAGATTTTTACAACAACTATGACGGACGGGGCCCGCCATACCACGAATGTACAAGAACCTCTGGACTCGGGGTAACATGCAAAAGATAAGCCTCAGGAAGGAGCAGCTTCCCAACACGCTGAAATGTGATCCTCGCGGGGATCGACGGTAGATGTACCTACTGCGGCATGTAACGCGGCCCCGAAGGAGAGTCGATAACAGTACCAAGTATGTGAAGCGTAAATCAGTAAATGAAATCATAATCTATATAAAGCGGGAGACATGCATGATAACCAAACTACGATATACAACATATAGCGATTATATCAAGTCGGGGACTCGCCTCAATTCACCACTCGTGCGTGGAATTCCTTCCTCACCGGCGATGCATGATATAACAACACCAAGGAGTATACATGAACACCAAGTCCCACTGCCATAAAACCGTGCGGGGCAAGTATAACTACGGTCGACCGTACGATAATATTGTACAACCATATCATGAAGGCGACACGTGGCGGTCGATAGCCTCCACTCCACTGCGCCACGTGGCGCGGGGCAAGTGAATCGACTCGCACCCGATCACATCCGTAAGTCACGGCTCCATCCAAACACCGACTCGCGAAGGCGACACGTGGCGGTGCAATAACCTATACCAGATCCACTGCGTCACGTGGTGACGGGGCAAGTAAGCGCTACGCCCGATCACAACCGTAAGTCACGATACGCGTAAATAACGAATGGCCACATGTCCACATCATCGGTGTAGACATGCCCATGTAACAATAATAATGGAAGCATACGTGGAATCTTCCGTCACCGCCCGACGCGTCAAGTAAGTCCTCAACAAGTCAACCGACCTCCATCGAGACGCGGTAATATAGAAACACAATTCTTGCACAACAAAGGCTATCACAACAAGCATAGGCAAGTTACACAACAACAAGCATAGGCAAGTTACACAACAACAAGCATAGGAAAGTTATACACAACTCAAAGTACCTTCATTTTATATCAAAGTCGGGTTTTAACCTAAAGTACTACGTCGTTAAATTCCTTTTAAAGAGATACATTCCTTTGTAAAAGTCACCCGATACGTAGTATAAAATAGAGTGACTCACATTTATAGGTAAACCAAAACACTTTCCTTTTCAACCACATTCTTTTCCCTAAGGTTCGGTTGCCTAATTTCAATTACTCAAGGCTCTTTATTTTAGAAAAGTTTCATAGTTCAATGTCTTAATCTCTTTTAAAACATTTTGAGTAACATATGCCTTATATGAGTGTAGGTTATTCTTATTCATAATCAATCTTATTAAGCGACCATGATCTAGGAAATGTAATATCATTTTGTCTCATCTTAGTTTCTATGCAGATGGGGTTTCTCCGGTTTTAATAATACTTCATTATTCATTACATTTTCCTATATTAATCTTTGTAGTGGTTTGTCGATACTCATTCTGATTTCCGAAATCAGTAAAACATTATTCCTTTTAAAACCAAGTACCCATTACTCACGAATGAGGTTTCACATTGTTAACAAACTTCATAACAATACAATTAAGCCAAGTCTCTTATCTTTTAAGATCAAGTCTCTTAACTTCTAAAAATCAGTAAACCATTTCTTTTTACCATTCTTAAGACGTTATACCTAACTTCCCATAAAGCTAGTATAACTCTTATGTTTTCAAAACCAAGTATTACTCTTCTTTTCAAAAAGGTTCTCAAATCTTTTGAAATACTTCAAGATTCTTATTATCACACATCAAGTCAGTTATAAGTCAAATCAGTTATCTTTTAAAAGCCACAAAGCATTTCTTACTTACATAAAGCTGTTATAACCAACTTCCCATAAAGCGTTATAACCGCTTTTATGTTTTAAGCCAATCAAATACCTTTAACACGTACGCGTCTACCGCACTACATAGTTATACACATATCATGCTAGAAAAGATAGGAAGAGGTTCACATACCTCGCGACGACGATTATCGACTAATAGCAAAACGCTCAAGTACCTCAAACCGTCGGCTACTCCTAAGCCACGTAGATCACGTCCACACATAGTACTTCAACCTATAAGGCCACAAGGCGCTTATTAATCTTCTAAACACACGGTTCCATACTCAGCGAGAAAAATTTGGCGAACCTCCCCGCAAATGGCCGCGTAAATCTCTCTCTATCGAGGCGGCTACCAAGCCAACCAGGGGTTATACGCCTAATCCGGCGTGTACAATTCTACTACGGTAAAACTACAAGTCTCATGTCTGATCCATGTAATTACGATTCGATTCTTTTCTTTAAATTGAGCTTAAGTCAAAAGACATTGCCACAATACTAAGTTCGATTCTATATATAGTATACTCCAACTATATATTACAACGACGTGTAATTTCCAATTACCAAAGGGGACAAGATTATTTACCTCGATAAGCCCAAAATTATCCGAGATAAAAGTCGATCTGAGCAAGGTTTAGCTCTACTCGTGCGCTCAATCCGCTCCAAACAACCCTTAGAAGTTCTAACCAACTTCTACTTACATACTTCAACCAACTATGAAGATTTCCTTAGGGTTTCGGTTTGAGACTAAAAGGACAAAAGGTAGTATTTCCGGGCTCTACGTATAGAGGTAACTTTTGGAAAGTACTACAAGGTATATGGGCAAAAGTATTTGGGCATCATAACAATATTTGAGAGTATTTCTCAACCAAGGGGGTATCTCACGAGAACAACTCGAGGGAAGGGGTGTTCTCGGCTAAGGCTGTGAGGTAGGGGTTTCTCGGCGAGGGCCTTTACTAGGAGGGGGCTCTTGGACGAGAGTCAACAAGAGGGAGGAGAGGGTTTCAAGACTTATACAAAGTGAGGAGTGGATGAAGAAGTCTTCACTTCAAGGGGTATTTATAGGCCAAGCAAAGGCCAACCAATGGCCAAGATCAAGCCATGTGCAAGGCAAGTGTAAGGCCATGATCAAGCCAAGTGCACCCTAACCCTACTCCACAAAACACTCCACAAAACAAGCCACAAAACAAGGCACAAATCAAGGCCATAAAGTAGCCCAAATCGTCCAAGGGTTGCGCCTAGCTTCCAATGTGAGGGTGACACATGTCACCCTCCCGTTGGTCCAAAATGTTTCGTCTCTCGGAAAAATCCGCAAAAATTAAAAAGGATATAGCCGGAATTTTCCCTACGAAAGCTGTGGAAACGTTTCGTCGAAAAACGACTCTAACCAGGTGTTGTGCACAAAATTCGAACCTTGCCAAACTTTAAGGCTCAAATTCCTACGTACGTCCTTACGTACATACTCTGGAAATACGGGGTATAACATTCTCCCCTCCTTAGAAACATTCGTCCCGAATGTTCCTTCTCAAGACGGATTACGATAAAGTTCCTCTAACAAGTTGCCAACGCCACACATGGCCACGAAATAACACACGTTCTCTTCTATCCTTACTCGTCGTAGTCACTTGAACTCTCCCAGAATACGTACCATACTTCAGTCATTACTTCAGTTCCCAAAAATCTCTGGAGTCACTACCTCCAAACTTGGTCATCTTACTAACCTCAATCTTCTTTAAGGCCATTCCCGGCCTTCACGAATCGCTTCTGGTCGAACATATCCACGAACTCATACGATGGTCACCTAAACTAGGGCCTAGCACCCTAGTGACCCTACCCTCTGGCGGGACCACCTCGAATCCCCACCTGTCAAGACTCTGGGTTGACCAAGAAATGGTCCTCAACCCGACCCCCAAACGCGCCAAACTCTTGTTCCCCGATCCGGAATAATCTTACCTATACAAGTCATGAAAGCTACCACTTCCATTTCATACTACCCAGGGACTTACCCTTTTTCACTAACCAGGTTTCTAAATCACATTTTAGCACAAAGCTATCCGATCATAACACTAAACACATCATCGCATCAATACATACAAACTCTAGAGGTTAAGGATATACGAAAATAGGCGGTTCAAAGGACCGCTAAATCGAAACTTCCACCGCGACCTCTACCGTGGCTGCGGTGTATGAACATCATGCCTAGCTATGGAAGGTGAAGAACCATGGCCCGATCTAGTAGTGCGTGCTATCCTACCGATGCTACCCAGTCGGACGATCTCAGTCAAATGGCCTGTCGGCGCAAGTATAGCAATCTCCCAAACCGATCGACATTCCCTATGGGCTTTACCACAATGGTCACACCGAGATACGGGTGGCCTCGTCCGACGAGTACTCCTACTCGCGAAAATCTGAAAACAGGAGCCCCGACCTGCTCTGAATAACCCGAAGGTCCCGGCGTGGAGGACCACTGCATCGGGCGGAGGTACATAACTAGTCTGCTTTGGCGATCCGCCTCGAACGTTACCAAAGGACCTGCTGTTCGCCTCTTCACGACCTTGGTCATTCCGTCGATTTATCCGCTCCTCATATCCAAGTGCATACGCCTGCATGCGGGCAATGTCCATGCCCGGCTGAAGAGCTACACCCGAACAACTCTCTGCTAGGTAATCATCGAGCCTCGTAACATATCGGTGCACTCGATCCTCCATACTAGCTACCAACGCGGACGTCACGCCAATGAGTCGAACTCCACATTGTACTCCCGAACCGCACGCCTGTACGCGCAACACCAAAAATCGCCGGCCGAGCCCTCCTCATCCGGGAGGCAAGAAATGTGCAAGAAAGGCCTCGAGAACTCGTTCCACACGGTGGAAGTGCATGCTCTCCCGGGACAGCTCCACGAATCAAACGATCATTGCGGTATCACGCGGCGATGCGAACCTAGGACCACCGACTCGGTCTCCGATGCCTTGATCACTCATGATCCGTCAGAATCGCTTCGGATGAACTCCTGCGGATCATCCTCAGGCCTCGACCCATAAAACTCTGGCGGTTTACAACTCAGAAAATCCCGTAGCCTCGAACTATCTGATCTAGGGTGAACCACTGGTGCTCTTTGGGCTGCTGCGTCCGGCTATCCTCAAGTCGGCCTGACCACGGCCGTCGCCATTAATCGCCCACTCGCGTAACTCATCTCCTCTACTCGGTGCGGGGTGGAGGCTCAGTATCTTGTGGTCTCGCATTGCTCTACTCGCGACTCCTCTCACGCCTTGCACTTCTGGGCTCGGGTTGCCTTGCGCGGAGGCATAACTGGTAAAAACGAAATACGTCAGAGGGGTCCAACTTATCACACAGCTCTAAGGCACGATCTCAGAATGAGAAGAATGGAAACCAATCCTAAATGTCCTATAGCCTCCTGATTATAGATGTGGTGCACAACACACCGATAATCAAGACTCTACTAGACACGGTCTGTAGACACTTTCCGAGGACTAACTGCTCTGATACCACTTTGTCAAGACCCGAACCCAGGCCCATGACTGGTGCCTTACCCCGGGCACCCTAGTGATACAACATCAGAGAAAACCAGCGGAAATAAAAACTTAAACATGCAAATAGACATGAATCAAGAGGTATGATAAATAAACAGGCCAACCAAAACAGTTGCCTTCAGTATATACATAAAACCCGAACAGTTTAATCTTTTTACAACCACACTTGGCAGGTGCTATAGACCTAAGATTTTTACAACAACTATGGCGGACAGGGCCCGCCATACCCTGAATGTACAAGAACCTCTGGACTCGGGTAACATACCAAAAGATAAGCCTCGAAGGAACGGAGCTTCAACACGCTGAAATGTGATCCTAAACGCGGGGATCGACGGTAGATGTACCTCTACTGCGGCGTGAACGCAGCCCCGAAGGAGGTCGACAACAGTACCAAGTATGTGAAATCAGTAAATCATAAATGAAATCATAACGATCTATATAAAGCGGAGACATGCATGATAACCAAACTACGATATCTGACATATAGCGATTATATCAAGTCGAGGACTCACGCCTCCTCGATTCACCACTCGTGCGTGGAATTCCTTCCTCACGGCGATCTATGATATAACAACACCAAGGAGTATACATGAACACCAAGTCCCACTGTGCCATAAAACCGTGCGGGCAAGTATAACTACGGATTCGACCGTACCAATAATATTGTACAACCATATCATGAAGATGACACGTGGCGGTGCGATAGCCTCGCGGCTCCACTCGCCACGTGGGCGGGGGCAAGTGAATCGACTCGCGCCCGATCACATCCGTAAGTCACGGCTCCATCCAAACACCGACTCGCGAAGGCGACACGTGGCGGTGCAATAACATATACGGATCCACTGCGTCACGTAGGCGGCGAAAGTAAGCAGTTACGCGCGATCACAACCGTAAGTCACGATACTTCGCCGTAAATAACCAGAATGGCCACATGTCCACATCATCGGTGTAGACATGCCCATGTAACAATAATAATGGAAGCATACCCGTGGAATCTTCCGTCACTGCCAGTACGTCCAAGTAAGTCCTCAACAAGTCAACCGGCCCTCGAGAGACGCGGTAATATAGAAACACAATTCTTGCACAACAAAGGCTATCACAACAAGCATAGGCAAGTTACACAACAACAAGCATAGGCAAGTTACACAACAACAAGCATAGGCAAGTTATACACAACTCAAAGTACCTTCATTTTATATCAAAGTCCGGGTTTTAACCCTAAAGTACTACGTACGTTAAATTCCTTTTTTAAAGAGATACATTCCTTTTGTAAAAGTCACCCGATACCCGTAGTATAAAATAGAGTGACTCACATTTATAGGTAAACCAAAACACTTTCCTTTTCAACCACATTCTTTTCCCCTAAGGTTCCAGTTTGCCTAATTTCAATTACTCAAGGCTCTTTATTTTAGAAAAGTTTCATAGTTCAATGTCTTAATCTCTTTTAAAACATTTTGAGTAACATATGCCTTATATGAGTGTAGGTTATTCTTATTCATAATCAATCTTATTAAGCAGCCATGATCTAGGAAATGTAATATCATTTTGTCTCATCTTAGTTTCTATGCAGATGGGGTTTCTACTGGTTTTAATAATACTTCATTATTCATTACATTTTCCTATATTAATGCTGCCGTGGTTTGTCGATACTCATTCTGATTTCCGAAATCAGTAAAACATTATTCCTTTTAAAACCAAGTACCCATTACTCACGAATGAGGTTTCACATTGTTAACAAACTTCATAACAATACAATTAAGCCAAGTCTCTTATCTTTTAAGATCAAGTCTCTTAACTTCTAAAAATCAGTAAACCATTTCTTTTTACCATTCTTAAGACGTTATACCTAACTTCTCATAAAGCTAGTATAACTCTTATGTTTTCAAAACCAAGTATTACTCTTCTTTTCAAAAAGGTTCTCAAATCTTTTGAAATACTTCAAGATTCTTATTATCACACATCAAGTCAGTTATAAGTCAAATCAGTTATCTTTTAAAAGCCACAAAGCATTTCTTACTTACATAAAGTTGTTATAACCAACTTCCCATAAAGCCGTTATAACCCTTTATGTTTTAAACCAATCAAATACCTTTAACACGTATGCGTCTACCGTACTACATAGTTATACACATATCATGCTCGAAAGATAGGAAGAGGTTCACATACCTCGCGACGATTATCGACTAATAGCAAAACGCTCAGTACCTCAAGCTTCGGCTACTCCTTAAGCCACGTAGATCACGCCACACATAGTACTTCAACCTATAAGGCCACAAGGCGCTTATTAATCTTCTAAACACACGGTTCCCATACTCAGCGAGAAAAATTCTAACACCTTCCATGGCCGCGTAAATCTCCTCATCTATCGAGGGCTACCAAGCCAACGAGGGTTATCGTCTAATCCGGACTTGTACAATTCTACTACGGTAAAACTACAAGTCTCATGTAATACGATCTATGTAATTACTGATTCGATTCTTTTCTTTAAATTCAGGCTTAAGTCAAAAGACATTGCCACAATACTAAGTTGATTCTATATATAGTATACTCCAACTATATATTACAACGGCGTGTAATTTCCAATTACCAAAGGGGACAAGATTATTTACCTCGATAAGCCCAAAATTATCCGAGATAAAAGTCGATCCCGAGCAAGGTTTAGCTCCGACTCGTGCGCTCAATCCGCTCCAAACAACCCTTAGAAGTTCTAACCAACTTCTACTTACATACTTGACCAACTATGAAGATTTCCTTAGGGTTTCGGTTTGAGACTAAAAGGACAAAAGGTAGTATTTCGACTCTACGATAGAGGTAACTTTTGGAAAGTACTACAAGGTATATGGGCTAAAGTATTTGGGCATCATAACAATATTTGGAGAGTATTTCTCAACCGGGGGTATCTCACGAGAACAACTCGAGGAAGGGGTGTTCTCGGCTAAGGCTACACAAAGGGGTAGGGTTTCTCGGCCAAGGGCCTTTACTAGGGAGGGCTCTTGGACGAGAGTCAACAAGAGGAGGAGAGGGTTTCAAGACTTATACAAAGTGAGGAGTGGATGAAGAAGTCTTCACTTCAAGAGGTATTTATAGGCCAAGCAAAGACCAACCAATGGCCTAGATCAAGCCATGTGTAAGGCAAGTGTAAGGCCATGATCAAGCCAAGTGCACCCTAACCCTACTCCACAAAACACTCCACAAAACAAGCCACAAAACAAGGCACAAATCAAGGCCATAAAGTAGCCCAAATCGTCGAGGTTGCCGCCAACTTCCAATGTGAGGGTGACACATGTCACCCTCCCGTTGGTCCAAAATGTTTCGTCTCTCGGAAAAATCCGCAAAAATTAAAAAGGATATAGCCGGAATTTTCCCTACGAAAGCTGTGGAAACGTTTCGTCGAAAAACGACTCTAACCGGGTGTTGTGCACAAAATTCGAACCTTGCCTAACTTTAAGGATCAAATTCCTACGTACGTCCTTACGTACATACTCTGGAAATACGGGGTATAACAGTTAGGTTCCTTTACATGGCTTCTTAAGGGTTCACTACCCTATCAGACAGCTCATCCTTTCCCAATTATCTCGAAATGAAACACAAAACCTTGGCGAAAATTCATTAACTATTCCATACCTTCCCGGTATCTAGTTAGTCTTTACCAATTCCTGGTAATCTAAAATCATTCTAGGCAACACGCGTCGACTCAGACATAACTCCGTATAGATGTATATCACAATACCAACTATACTACAATCATTACCAACTTGGATACGCAATCCACATAATCCTTCTTGGGTCACTGCTGCCTTTCTCGTAGCTGCAATCAACATAACTCGTTAGGGAGGGACGACCCTAACAATACAGCTCTATCGCACGATCTCAGAGTGAGAAGAATGGAAACCAATCCTAAATGTCCTGCAGCCTCCTGATTATAGATGTGGTGCACAACACACGAATAATCAAGACTCTACTAGACACGGTCTGTAGACACTTTCCGAGGACTAACTGCTCTGATACCACTTTTGTCACGACCCGACCCCGGGGCCGTGACTGGTGCCCTACCTGGGCACCCCGTTCAGGTATACATCAGAGAATAGCAGCGGAACATACATAACTTAACAATGAAATAATTAATAGGCTAGCCGATAAGGCTACCTTCCTGGATATAAACAAATCCAAAAGCAGTTACCTCAAAAAAAAATTATAAAGTGACCCACAAGATATGACTACAGACCTCTAAGAGTTTACATAACAACTGTGACGGGACAGGGCCCCGCCATACCCCTGAATGTACTAAAGTCTACAACTTCAGGGAACCATACCAAAAGACAAGCCTCCGGAGAAATGGAGCTTTCCGAGTACTGAACCGTGACCCAAGGAGTGCGGATCAGCAAGCTATGTATCTCAACCTGCGGCATGAACGCAGCCAAGAGGTCGATACAAAATATGTACCAAGTATGCAAATCGAAATCTTGTAATTTAAATCATAATAGTCGAAATACGGTGAAGACATATATGATAACCAAATTAATAAAGACTGTAACTCATCAAGTGGAAATAATGAAAGTCAATTTTTTTACCTTATCTGACTGTCTCAACATCTGAACAACATCACCAAGGCTATGAACTCCAGCCCTCAAATATCAAAGCGTGCCCGTGGGATTCCCCATCACAGCCGACCGCTAGGTGTAAAATCTAACTCTGTGACGCGCCCGTGGTACCCTACCTCATTGTCGGCGTACACACCTACACCGCGTATATATCTATATCCTCTGCCCGTGGAATCCCCCCGTCACTGTCGACAGCCATAGAAGTACAATACAACCATGTGATGCGCCCGTGGTATCCTGTCTCACTGTCAGCGTACACACATACAACACATATATACCTATATCCTCTGCCCGTGGAATTCCCCGTCACTACCGACAGCCGTAAATGTAACTATAACCATGTGACACACCCGTGGCATCCCACCTCACTGTCGGTGTACACATACATGTATATATATATATCATGCCCGTGGAATCCCTCATCTCGGGTACATGACTTCATTTAGTAATCCAACTCATGGGACTATTTCACCCGCATAGGTCGTATGGACCCGCATGAGGTATTCCTCGCATAGGCTGTATCCGCCCGCATGGGACTATTTCACCCGCATAAGCCCATAAGGACTCGCATGAGGTATTCCTCGCATCGTGGGTAGCAAATCCACGGAAACAGGTGGTATAACGATCTTGGGGATTTACCCCTCATTTATACTCTTACCCCTCAAACTACATGCCTCGAGAATCCTCATCGCATGGCGTGTCCCAGCGCATACCCGTGGAATCCCACATGCGACGGTATGTCGGTAACCCATACTAAGACCATGGAAGCATACGTGGAATCCTCCATCACCGCTTCGATGCGTCGGGTAAACTCATACTATGACCAGAAAGCCTACGTGGAATCCCACATCACCGATGCGTCGGTAGACTCATAAGAAGGCAATGGAAGCATACCCGTGAAATCCTACCTCACTGTCGGTACGTCCAAGTAAGTTCACAACTTCTTTAGACTTTCATTAACATACAAAATGGATCTCATTTTATGACCTTAAGGCACTTTTCATATCACTTAACAAGTCCGGGGAAATTCAACCCAAAGTACTATGTATTTCTATTCTTTCCAAGATCCATTTTCCCCATAAGACCCCAAGATACTAACACCCGTAGTATCAAGGCTTATCTATATTTCAAACAAGTCACTATATTAATAGAAATATGTTTCGGCTTCTAAATCAAGTGACCCTCATTTTAGACCTCAAGCAATTGATGCCTTTAAATCAAATTGCCTTTCTTAGCTTCAATCCTTTCATCTTGGTTTACCTTACTCGCGAAAACCGTTCCTCTAACCTTCCATAAAGTTATTATAACCAACTTCCCATAAAGCCGTTATACTAACTTTATGCTTCTTAGAAACTAAGACTTCCTTAACCTCTCATAAAGCCGTCATAACTAACTTCCCATAAAGCCGTTATAACTCTTTATGTCTTAGACCACTTTGTTCTCTCTATAACCAAGAGACTTGTACTTCAATTCAAGTCGCACTACTTACAAGGTACTTCAAGTCTCTTTAACTTAGAAGACAATTTCCCTAACTTAGAAACAAGTTCTTATCTTTATAATGGTTTAAGAATCAATACCTTCCAAATCCAGTATTTTAAACTTTTTCCTGTCAAGGAATCCTTGTCTACCTTATTAGGATAAACCGTTCTTATAACTCTTGCTTAAGGACACGTGAGTTAATTCTCTAACTCAACCAACTAGACATCCTTAAAACAAGTCAAATATATCAAATGACTTCACTTCATTTAAAATCACGTCGTTCTGCAGTACCCTGATTATAACTACTCATGCTCAAGAGATAGGAAGAGTTCTACATACCTCTTTTGCTTAATCCACTTGCCAAGTCCAATATGCCGTCCGTAGATGTCAACCTATAATGACCATAATACGTCTATTAGCTTCTAGCTTAACGTAATATATTCTAATGAAAAGTCCCTTGTTCTACGGGAAATTTGGACAGCACTTCCTTTGTTTCTACTTACTATGCCACCTTTTTCAAGGCCGAAATTCAATAACCAACGCCACCTTTAAGGCTCAATTCTAAATCACTAAAATATAACAGCCTCAGGCTCACATCTATACTACTAAAATATAACAGCCTTAGGCTCATAACCAAGAGAAAGGGAAAACTTTTACCTTAAGGAATAGCCCACAAAAGCCCCTTTTCTTCCACTCTTTCCGTCAAAACCGCCCACCATAGCTTCCACAAGTTTACCCACACTTTTCCTTCTTGCCTCCACTCCAACAATTTCCTCTTAGGCTAGGTTTTCTTCAAAAAATCAAGAGAGAAGGGAGAGGATCTTTCTTGGGAGGGTTTGAAATGAAATGGCCAAGTCTTTCAAGACTTGGCCCTAAAATAGCACCACTTTCAGATAAAAGGATGGGAGGACACTTGTCACCTCCCATAGGTTTAAAACAAAAATATCCCCGATTTTCGCTTTGTCACTGCAAAAATCCGCCTCTGGGCGCTGCCACTTCAGAAAAGTTCTGCATTCCGCGCGGCGCATTCGGCGCGGCGCTGCAACCCCTGCGAACCCCCAGAACAACCGCGCGCGACTCAGCGTGTCCGGCGCGGCTGCACCTCTAAACAGCTGCTGCTTTGCACATTGCGCACCAAACTTAAAACTTCCATAACTTTTGACTCCGATGTCCTATCGACGAACGGTTTGTTGCGTTGGAAACTAGATTCAACGAACTTCATATTAATCTTTTAAAACTCTTCAAAACTCCTAAAGAGCTAGGAGATATACCACTCCAAAGTTGACTGAAAGTCTGCCCACAACCTTTTGCCAACCCAAATTTCCAAATTCAAATCTTATTTCCTTTCGTATGTTCTTAACTTAACCTCTTGAATTTACGGGGTGTAACACTTTAAGGCTTAAACTTTTGTACGTACGCCCTCACGTATATACTCTGGAAATACGGGGTATAACATTCTCCCCTCCTTAGAAACATTCGTCCCGAATGTTCCTTCTCAAGACAGATAACGATAAAGTTCCTCTTAACAAGTTGCCAATGCCACACCTGACCACAAAATAACACACGCGCAATTACTTAACCCAAGTCAACGAGGAATCACCTCTAGCATTACAAAAGCTTCCACCCTTGGTCTAAAAGATACCCTATTCGCACCTTTACTTCACAACAAAATGATCATTTCTATTTTCTTAGAACATGTTCACTTCCTTCCTTACACGTCGTACTCTTCTCGAACACTTGAACTCTTTCTAGTATATGGACCATACTTCAGTCATTACTTCAGTTCCCAAAATTTCTGGAGCCACTACCTCCAAACTTGGTCATCTTACTAGCCTCGATCTTCTTTAAGGCCATTCCCGGCCTTCACGATCCGATTCTGGTCGAACATATCCACGAACTCATACGATGGTCATCTAAACTTGGGCCTGGCACCCTCGTGACCCTACCACCTGGCGGGACCACCCAGAACTGACCCCACCACAATACAGGCCGCGGGTTGACCCGCGTCGGTCTTCAACCCGACCATTATCGCGCCAAACACTTGTTCCCCGATACGGAACAATCTTACTAATTCACGTCATGAAAGCTACCACTTCCATCTCACACTACCCATGGACTTATCATGCTAATACACCCTAGGCATATAGAGCACTCGTACAAGGATCATTTGCAAAATCTTTTACTCGAGACGACCTTACATCTAAGGTCTCAACATGTAATATTCTAAGGTTCATACCTTCCCTGTCCCCATAATTATCCCTTTCAACTAACCATGTTTTCTAACTCACAATTAACACAACGCTATCCGTACATAGCACACAATAATATCATCATATCAAGCATACAAAACTCTAGAGGGTTAAGGATATACCTGTATCTACCGCTTTACTCTAATCACGATCACGCCTGCAGGCGCAGCATAGAAGGTGATGAACCAGCCATAGATCCGTAGTCTGTTTGCCCGCGATCTTACCTCGGTCGGACAGTTTCTCGCAAAATGGCCCTGTTGTCCACATGTAAAACAAACTCCCGAACTAGCACGACACTCCCCAAAATGGAGTCTACCACATCGGCCACAACGAGGTAGGGGTGGCTTCAGCTGGCTAACACCCCTGCTCCCCTAAAAATCTGACTCCTTGGAGCCCTGACTTGCTCCTGAATACTCTGGATGCCCTGAAGATTGTGGAGGACCACTCTGTACTAGCGGAGGCGCATAACTAGTCTGCTGCGGAGGCGGTCCGCCTCGAAAGTCGCCAAAAGACCCTGCTGTTCTGGCCCTCTTCTGCTGATCTTGGTCATTCCGTCGACCTCTCCGCTCCTCACATCCTAGTGCATAAGCCTGTATGCGGGCAATGTCCATGCCCGGCTGAAGAGCTACACCCGAACAAGCCTCTGCCAAGTAGTCATCAAGCGGTGGCGTGGCGGTGCACTCTGTCCTCCATCGGCTACCAATGCGGGGGCGTCTGAGCTAATGAGTCAAACTCACATTGTACTCCCGAGCGTGCGCGGCCGCCTCAGCGTCAAAAATCACGGCCGAGCCCCTTCATCTCATGGAGGCAAGGAATGTGCAAGAAATGCCCACGAACTCGTCCCAAATGCTGGAAGTGCATACTCTCCGGGACAGCTCGCGAATCAAACCGATCGGCTGCGATATCACGCGGCCGATCACGACGTAAGACCACTGACTCGGTCTCTGAAGCCTTGATCACTCTCATGATCCGTTGTAACTGTCGGATGAACTCATGTGGATCATCCTCAGGCCTCGACCCGTAGAACTCTAGCGGGCTACAACTCAGAAAGTCCCGTAGCCTCAAACTATCCGATCTCGGGTGAACCATGGGTACTATTGGAACCGGAATCGCTGCATCCAGCTTATCCTCGTGCCTTGTCACTATCCTGGCAAATAACTGGGCCATCTCCTTGTAACCCATCTCCTCTGCTCGGTGTGGGGTGGAGGTTCAGTATCTTGTGGTCTCAGTGACCATCTGCGCTCTAAACTTCTTTGAAATGGCGGCGTCGCAAAACTCGCCGTCAAGCACTATCTCGAGTAATGGCCGAACTGCGCCTCGTACTCCTCTGTACTCTACTAGCAGCCCCCTCGGCTTCCTTGCCCATCTGGGCCCGGGTTGCCTTGCGCGGAGGCATAACTGGTAAAAATGAGATACGTCAGAGGGGTCCAACTTATAACGCAACTCTAAGGCACGATCTCAGAATGAGAAGAATGGAAACCAATCCTAAATGTCCTGCAACCTCCTGATTATAGATGTGGTGCACAACACACCGATAATCAAGACTCTACTAGACACGGTCTGTAGACACTTTCCGAGGATTAACTGCTCTGATACCACTTTTGTCACGACCCGTTCCGGCGTGGTCGTGCCTACCCGCACCCAAGTAGTCATACATCGAGTAATCGTGAACATAAAAACAAGTCATGAAACAATTGTAAAATGAGACACATTTTATCTGAGAGAAAGTCGCCTTTCTGCATATATATATATACAAAGTTTGAACAGTTTAATCCTTTTTACAAACCACGCACAACAAGATTACTGGACCTAAGAATGTAACGACAACTATGGCGGGACAGGGCCCCGCCATACCCGTGTATGTACAAGAACCTACAGACTCAGGGTAACATACCAAAAGATAAGCCTCCGGAGAAACGGAGCTTCCCAAAACGCTGATTTGTGATCCTAGGCGAGGATCGTCAGCGATGTACCTCTACTGCGGCGTGAACGGCCGAAGGAGGTCGATCAGTACCAAGTATGTGGCGGAAAATCAGAACGAAATCATAACGATCTAAAACAAAGCAGGAGACATGTATGATAACAAAGCGCAATTCACAATATAAAGCGATCGTGTCAGTCGAGGACTCACGCCTCAAAGTCATCACTCAAATATAACCCGCACAACGGCGCATGCCGGCGTCTTACCTCGGTATAAGCATGGCCATGGAACCATCCTAATGGAAGCATACAGTGGGCCACCCATCGTGTCGGTATGTCGAAAGGAAATAACAAGATAACAATCGAATGGAAGCATACTTGTGGGCTACCCATCGTGTCGGTATGTCGAGCCAATAACAAGATAACTCTCCTAATGGAAGCATACGTGGGCCACCCATCGTGTCGGTATGTCGAAAGGAAATAACAAGATAACAATTAGAATGGAAGCGTACTCGTGGGCCACCCATCGTGTCGGTATGTCGAGCGATAACAAGATAACTCTCTAATGGAAGCATACCCGTGGGCCACCCATCGTGTCAGTATGTCCAAAGGAAATAACAAGATAACAATTAGAATGGAAGCATACTCGTGGGCCACCCATCGTGTCAGTATGTCCAAGCCAATAACAAGATAACTCTCCTAATGGAAGCATACCCGTGGGCCACCCATCGTGTCAGTATGTCCATCAATCAATTAGTGGAAGCATACCCGTGGGCCACCCATCGTGTCAGTATGTCCATCAATCAATCAGATAGCCGGCCCTCGGCGAGAGCGGTACGCGAAATACAACACTTGCACAACAAAGGTTATCACCACAAGTATAGGCAAGTTTAATCATACTCACAGACATTTATTTATTACAACAAATCCGGGTTTTAACCCCAACGTACTACATACATTTATCCTTTCAAAAAGACCTCTTTTTACGTAAAGACAACTCGATACTATTATCCGTAGTACCAAATATGTTCATGTTTTAAAATCAAGTAACAACATTCTTTTCCGAAAGTTCCAGTTTGCCTAATTTCAGATACTCAAGTCTTTTAGTTTCGAAAGATTTCATAGTTCATAGTCTTAATCAAATAACGTACTCTCTTTTAAAATAATTGAGTAACGTATGCTTTATGTGTGAGTAGGTTATTCTTGTTTATAACAATCTTATTAAAGCAGCCATGATCTAGGAAATGTAATATCATTTTGTCTCATCTTAGCTTCTATGCAGATGGAGGTTTCTACTGGTTTTAATAATACTTAATTATTCAATACATTTCCCTTTATTAGCGCTGCAGTGGTTTGTTCGATACTTATTCTGATTTCCGAAATCAGTAAACATATTCCTTTTTAAAAAAAACCAAGTACTCATTACTCATGAATGAGGTTTTACACTTTTTAACAAAATTCATATTAATTCAATTAAGTCAAGTCTCTTATCTTTTAAGATCAAGTCTCTTAACTTCTACAATCAATAAACCATTCTTTTTATCACTCTTAAGTCGTTATACCTAACTTCCCATAAAGCTAGTATAACTCTTAAGCTTTCAAAACCAAGTATTACTCTTCTTTCAAAAAGGTTTCTTAATTCTTTTGAAATACTTCAAGATTCTTATTATTGGGCTTAAGTCAAAAGACATTCTTTGTAAAACTACGTTCGATTAACACACGTCGTCTACCGTACTATATATATATTCTTTTAAAATATCATGCTCAAGAGGATAGGAAGAATCACATACCTCATGACGATTATCGACTATTAGCAAATAGCTCCAGAAATCTTATGTCCGGCTAGTCTTTTCCACCCTTCTATTAGAATACGCTACTTGCGATACTTGACCTATAGCGGTCATACAAGTCTATCAGCGTCTAGACTACTCGTAGAATAATCTAGCGGGGGTTCTACATTACGGAAAATCGGGCGTGACTTCCCTGCAGTTAAGCTACACAAGTCTCTGTAAATACTGTCTATGTAAATCTGATTTAATTCTTCTTACGTAATATCCTTCATGTATCTTATATACATTTCTATACTACTACTGGTATGTAATTTCCAATTACAATATAAGGACAAGAGTATTTACCTCGATAAGCCCAAAATTATCCAAGTATAAATGTCGATCTGAGCAAGGTTTAGCTCTACTCGGGTGCTCGACCGCTCCAAACAACCCTTAGAAGTTCTACTTAACTTCTTCTTAATACTTGACCAATGTGAAGATTTTCCTTAGGGTTTCATTTTTGTATGAAGGAAGTATAATTGTATTTCTGGGCTTTTAGTATAGGTGTAACCTTGGAATACTACAAGGTATTTGGGCCAAGGTATTTTGGTATAGTAACACTACTTGGAGACAACTTTTCTACCAAGGGGGGGGGGGGTATTTTACGAAAACAACTAGGCAAGGAGGGGTGTGTCTCGGGCAAGGGCACTCGAAGGGGAGGAGGCTTAACGGCGAGAGAGCCTACTGAGAGGGGAGAGGATTTTCAAGACTTAGAAACAACGTGGGGATGAAGAAGTCGTCCACTAAGGGGGGTATTTATAGGCCAACCAATGGCCAAGATCAAGACAAGTGGTGGGCAAGTGTAGGGTGAGGATTTGGACAAGTGTGTGTGGGTCCCACCTTATCCATCTACCACCCAAAAATATCCTACCAACTCGAGCTTGATTCGTCGATTGGCGCGAGAATCCGCCAATTAGAGGGTGACAAGTGTAAGCCCTCTCGTTGGTCCAAAATATTTCATCTCTCGCAAAAATCCGAAAAAATTATAAATGACATAGCCGTATTTTCCCGCATGAAAGTCGGAAAAGCGTTTCGTCGGAAAACGACTATTTTCGCTAGTTGTGCACAAATTTTCGCCCCTTAGTCTACTTTAAGGCTTAAACTTTTGTACGTACGCCCTCACGTACATACTCTAGAAATACGGGGTATAACATTATCATACATGTCTCCTGCTTTATATAGACTGTTATGATTTCACTTACAGTATTTTCAGTTTCACATACTTGGTACTGTTATCGACCTCCTTGAAGCTGCGTTCATGCATGATTAAGTACACGATTGTCGATCCTCGCTCTTAGGATCACGATTCAGCGTTTTGGGAAGCTCGTTTCTCGGAGGCTTATCTTTTGGTATAGTCCCGTATCGTTGTAGTACTTACATTGAGGGTATGGCGGGGCCTGTCGTCGTAGTTGTGATTACATTCTTAAGTGCAATATTCTGTTGTGGCGGGGTTTGTAAAAGGATGTAATTGAGTTTAATCATTTTTATATATATGCAGAAAGGTGACCGTTTTGGTTAGCCTATTTTCTTATTATATATCTTGTTTCATGTGTAAATTTTTATTTCCGCTGATTTTCTCTGATGTTGTATCACTAGGGTGCCCGGGGTAAGGCACCAGTCACGGGCCCGGGGTCGGGTCGTGACACTATCATAGGATTATTTCACCCGCAAGGGACTATTTCACCCGCATAGGTCACGTGGACCCGTAATGAGCATCGTTACACGACACTCGCATCACAAATAGCTAGTCCATGGATTATATCCTGGGATTTGAACCCGCCCGAGTCTTTCCGACCCGCTGTGAGTGTGTACCACTCACACCATGGGAGCTACTCCATGATATCTCTTGAACCATGTTGCCGACCCTTTATGGAGGGACGCGGAGATGTAGAAATACGACACTTGCACGAATGTATATATGAGCAACCCATATGCAAGCAAACCATCTTTGACCCTTATTTATAAAATGAATAAACCATCATTTTAGCAAACCAAGACAATACCATGCCTTTCCTTTTTACACAAACCAAGACAATACCTTGCCTTCCCTTTTTAACAAACCAAGACAATTACCATGCCTTCTTTTTTTAACAAACCAAGACAATTACCATTTAAGCAAGCCAAAGTACTATTAAGGCACCATTAGAATAATTCTCATTTAAGCAAGCCAAAGTACTATCAAGGCACAATTAGAATAATTCTCATTTAAGCAAGCCAAAGTACTATCAAGGCACAATTAGGATAATTCTCATTTAAGCAAGATAAAGTACTATCAAAGCACAAATAGAATAATTCTCATTTAAACAAGCCAAAGTACTATCAAGGCACAAATAGAATAATTCTCATTTAAACAAGCCAAAGTACTACGTACGTCCGCCACACGTTCTTTACCTTTTTCATAAAATTCCAAGGCCCTAGCCTTGCAACATCAAGTTACATATTCTTCAAATTAAGTGGCTTACACTCTTTATACTCTAGTCACTTCGTTTATGTACTACAATGAAGCCAAATTCATTTATGACCCCTAATACACTAACACTCGTAGTATCAAGCCACTTCTATTTTTTTCAAATCAAACTACACTTTTAAAACTTCAATTCAAGGTTTTGAAATCAAGTAGCTTCTACTTTTAAATCCCAAGTAACTCACACCTTTAAAAAAAGTTAATTCTCTTTAAATCATGTCATTTCTCCTCTTTTAAATCAACTAAGTAAATCACTCCTTTGACTCCCCTAAAGTCGTTATACTAACTTCCCATAAAGCCATTATAACAACCTTTAGGTTTTGGAAATAAGGCACTATCTAAGAGATTAGGAACCACTTCCTCTTTTAAGACTCTAAGTACTTTAAGTAAAACAACTTTCACTTTTGAAAATCCAAATATTATCAAGGGAATGGATTATAACAACTTCTAATTTAAACATCCAAAGTACAATCAAGGAAGTATATAGAACAACTACTATATTAGGCAATCCAAGTACAATCAAGGAATTATATAGAACAACTTCTATATTAGGCAATCCAAGTACAATCAAGGAAGCATATAGAACAACTTCTATATTAGGAAATCCAAGTACAATCATGGGATAGATCATTTAAGGAGTAGGATTTACTTACTTTACAATAAGGAATCATGCTAGAAGAAGAGGAGATAGTTCACATACCTTTTCGGCTTAATCTACACGCTAAGTCGAATACACCGCACATAGAATTGTCAACCTATAATGACCACAACACGACTATCAACTTCTAGTTTCTAACGTAGAATGATACTAAGTATAAGTTCTCTTATTCTACGAAAAATTGGGCAGCACTTCCTTTGTTTCTACGTACTCTTCCACCTTTTTCCAAGACCCGAAATCAACAACCAATACGCCACATTTGAGGCACAACCAACAGCTAACCAAAGGGGATTACACGCCTAACAGGACGTGTAAAATTCTGCTCCACAATTCATATAAAACAGTCCAATATTTTTAAGGGCATTCGACCACAACAACAACAAATCCTAAGTCCTTCTCCTTAATTCCTTTTCAATCCAAGTTGTTAAGTCTAACATGTCATATAGTCACAACTAGTTGTAACAATAATAATCCCTTATTTAGCTAGCATGCGACGATTGTAACTATCGACCAATTTGAATTACAATTTCAAGGGCTAAACATGCTAGTTTTGGATTTGCTTCTAAATATTCCATAACACTTATCAATCTCCATTATATATCTCATGCTTGATAATATATATAACTACAACAACATGTAATCTTTAATCACTAAGACGACAAGATTGTTACCTTGATAAGCCCAAAAATAACTCTAAGATTCAAAGTCGCTCCTTAGCAACTTAGCTCCTTTCCTTCACGCTCCATTCCTCTATTTGAAGACCTTAGAAGTTCATAAACAATTTCCCTTCAATTTCCAATCAAAACTTATGAAAAAAACTTAGGTTTTCATCTTGCGACTCATGTAAAAACGTAGTTTTTCCGGGATCTTTGTATTGAGATATCCTTATAATACCCCTAGGAACCTTGGGTTTAAGTATTGTGAATTATAAACAACAAATGAATTTTTTTTTGTGTGGAGATGGCACAAACCCGAGAGCTCCTCTTCTCTTGCTCAAGTTTCTCAAATTTTTTCTAAGTGTGGAGACTTGTCTTGCAACTAGTGTAGTAATATACTACTTTCAAGGGCCAAGATTAAAACACTTGTGGGTTTTAGATGAAGAAGCTTAAAATATCAAGTGTCAATTGGGCTTATTGACTTGGTCAACAATGTCAAGCCTTGGCTTTCAAGACTTGACAAATTGGCCTTTTCCATTTTGTCCAAGCCCATAGAGTGGGGGGTGACACGTGTCACCCTCCCATTCGTCCATAGCATTTCATTTCCCGAAATTTCCATAATTTGTCAAAATATCGGAAACCTCGTGGGCCCCACAAAAACGTAAAATTTCTCGGGTGGGGCCCATATATCCAACTCTGAAAATGAAATTCCATAGTTCCGATAAATTCCAACAGTCTCAAATAACAATTCTGAGAACCCAATTCTCATAACGAACAATTTTCCTTCCCGATGTTCGGAAGATTTTTCCTTTGGGAAACAATTCTTTATTTCGTTCAAATTTTTAAGTCTTGCGTTCTCACGTCTATTCTCGTATACATGTCCTGGAATTACGGGGTGTAACATTCTCCCCCCCTTAGAAACATTCATCCCGAATGTTCATAGTCGGTCTTCAAGCTATACAAACTTCGGCATAGTCTCCTTACTATGTCTATCAATCAATACTCCACAAGACCAACGATGCCACACACGACCACCATATATCATATGTATACATATCAATGGACCTTCCATCCGCGGTCCCTTCTCACAAAACTCGAAGGCTACAGTCTTTTCAAAAACGGGATCTTTAGAGGTTTCTTTATTTTTCCCAAATTTAGGGATGGCCCTGTCGTATTCTAAGTCATGGTACTAACACTATATGAACCCTTCAGTCAGACTCCCACTCAGCTAACTGATGTTTTCCCCCGTGCTACTTCCCTTCTCTGTCTCACTTAGTCAAATTACTAGTTGGGGCGTGATCCTATAATCTGCCTAGCTTAGTTTACTAACCGGTGTAAACTCTAATACTAGTAGCATCTCAATCACGAGCACCTATGGACAGTGTTACTGAACCTAAGGCGTGTGTATCAACACAATTAACCTCCACTCATGGCCTAAAAATGATTCTCTCTACGCACCTTCATTACTCATAACTATAACCACTTTAGTTATTTTAACCCTTGTTCCTTCCTTTTCTTACTTGTCGTACTTTCTCGTACTTCCAAACTTATTTTAGTACCCGTACAAAATTTCAAATATTGTTTATGTTCTCCAATCCTTGGAGTTACTATCCAAACTTGGCCACTTTGTTGCTTGAATTTCCGTTAAGGCTCTTCTCGACCCTCACGACCTGGTTTTGGTGGAACGCATCCACGAACTCGTACGACTCTTAACTAGACTTGGGCCTCACATCCTCGTGACTCTATCACATAGCAGGACCATTTCCAACTGGCAACACCTCATTTCATGCTACCGGTTGACCCAAATTTGGTCCACAACCCGACCCATCGTCACACTTAACTCTCTGTTACATCCCGTAATTCCAGGACATGTTTATAAGAAGGTACGTAAGAACTCAAAAATGTTAAGAATTGAGACTAGTAAAAATTATCGGAATTATGGAATTGTCGGAAAACGAAATATTGCGACGAATGGGAGGGCGACACGTGTCACCCCCCTTGGTTGGTCATGGTCGAATGGACCATGGGTTAAAGGGTCATTTGACCATAATAAAGATGAGCAAGTCTTGCTAAGGCTAGAGCTTGAGTTAATTGACGTAGTCAAAGGGCCACTTGGCTTGATCTTCAAGTGAAATTCATCCAAGCCACCCATTTGTTCTAATCTTGGCCCTCCATAGTGTTATATATACATATTAGTAGCAAGACAAGGCTCTACACTTAGAAAAATTTCAAGAAACTTTGAAGTCTTCATTAAGTGCTCTCGGGTTAGGGTTCCAAGAGAAGAATTTTTTTTTTCGTTTGTTGTCCAATAATCTCCACACTTTAAACCAAGGTTCCTAAGAGTGTTGTAAGGGTATCTCAATAGAAATATCCCGGAAAAGTGTCGTTTTCGTATTAGTCGCAAGGTGAAAACCTAGTCGCTTTCATAGGTTTAGATTGGAAGATTAAAGGAAAGTTGTTTGTGATCTTCTAAGGGCTTCAAGTGGCGGATTGGAGTGTCAAGAAGAGGCTCTAAGTTGCTAGGGAGCGACTTCGGATCTTGAAGTTGGATTAAGGCTCGTTAAGGTAACAATATTGTTCTCTTAAGTGTTATAAGATTACATATTATTGTAGCCTTACATTTTAACTAGCATTAAGTTTATGTATTAAAGATTGATAAGTGTTATGGATATTGGAAGCCTAAATCCGAAATGACATTTTAGCCATTTGAAAATTGAAATACAAGTTGGTCGATAATTAAAATCGTCGCATGTTACCTACTTGAAGATTGTAGTAGTTATAATCGATTGCGGCTTGATAACATGTTATACTAAACAACTTGGATTGAAAAGGAATTGGAAAAGACTTTGTATTGTTGTCCCTCAAATTGCCGAAATGACATTGTATGTTGGACTAGTTTGATATCAATTATGGGGCGGAATTTTACACGTCTTGTTAGGTGTGTAATCCCCTATTGTTAACTACATAATTGAGCCTTAAATGTGGCGTGTTTGGTTATTGAATTCGGGCCTTGAAAAAGGTGGAAAAGTATGTAGAAACAAAGGAAGTGTTGTCCGATTTTTCGTAGAATTTAGTGACTTTGCACTTAGAATATTCTACGTTTGAAGTTAGAAGTTAATAGACGTATTATGGTCATTATAGGTTGACATACTACGTACGACATATTGGACTTAGCAAGTGGATTGAACCGAAGAGGTATGTGGAACTTTCCTATCTCTTGAGCATGAGTAGTTGTAAAGTTATAGTACGATAGACGTACGAGATTTTGATGAATCTAATTTCATTTGATATCCTTGACTTGTTTTAAGAATCCAAGTTGGTTGAGTTAGGGAATTAACTCACTTGTTAAAAAGATTAAGGATGTCTTAGTTTTTAAAGTTAAGGGACTTGAAGTATTTTTGAAAGTACATGATACTTGTTTTGTTTGAAAGTATAAGTCCCTTGGATATAAGGAAGAATATAATTGCCTAAAGTATAAAGTTAGTATAACGACTTTATGGGAAGTTGGTTATAATAGATTTATGGAAAGATGAAAGAGTGGTTCACTCTAGTAATGTAAATAATGATAAATGACTTGAAATAATGAAAGACAAATTGATTTGAAGACATCAATTGCTTAAGTTTTTAAAAGAAAGAAGTCACTTGATTTAGAATCCTACAAATGTAATCCTAAAAGGTATTGTGACTTGTCCTGAAAAGTAGATATGACTTGATACTACGGTTATTAGTATCTTGGAAGTTTTATATGAAAAAAAGTCATTTTAAAAGAGTAGAAGTACGTAGTACTTTGGGTTAAATTTCCGGATTTTATAATGACATGTTAGTGCCTTAAGTAAACTAAAATGAGAGTGTATATGAACAAAGCTAATAAGAAGTTAGGGGATTTCTTAACTTGTTTGTGTTATGTATGATAAGCCGGTAGTGCTTATGTTATGTATGATAGCCGGTTGTGCTAGGGATATATATTGTTCATTACGGGGTCATTCCCCGGGTTTGTGGCATTTGCATATTCCGTGGATTTGCTACCCATGATGCGAGGAATACCTCATGCGAGTCCGTAGGGCTTATGCGGGTAAAATAGTCCTATGCGGGGCGGACCAGTCCTATGCGAGGATATTACCTCATGCGGGTCCACACGACCTATGCGGGCGGATCTGATCATCACGAGGAAGTTACCTCGTGTAGGTCCTTACGGCTATCTGGGTGAAATAGTCCCGAGTAGGATTGCTTAATGATACTACAGGCGGGTGACCTACTTTGATCATGAGCCTCCTATTTTTATGCGATAAAGTATATACTTGGTTACTCTCATTGTTAGTAAGGCACGATGTCTTGTAATTTGATTATCATACATGTCTCGACTTTATTTTAGACTTATGATGTAAATTGCAGTATTTTCGATTTACATACTTGGTACATATTGTGTCGACCCCTTTCTCGGGGCTGCGTTAAATGCGCAGTAGGGGGTAAGCAGGTGGTGGATCCTCATTCTTAGGATCACTGATCAGGTGGCAGAAGCTCCTTTTCTCCGGAGGCTTATCTTTTGGTACGGTTTTCCCTGATGTTGTAGATTTATGTACATTCAGGGGTATGGCGGGGCCCTGTCCCGACACAATTGTTATTCTTAGAGGTCTGTAGTCATATTTGTGGATTGGGTTATAAGAACAGAGATGTACTAATTTATTTTTAGTTTATGTATATTTTACGGAAGGTGGCCTTATCGGCTGGCCTGTTGATGTTTATTGTCTAAGGGTTTATATGTGTGGTGTATGTTCCGCTGCTATTCCCTGATGTATACCTGAGAGGGATGCCCAGGTAGGGCACCAGTCGCGGGCCCGGGGTCGGGTCATGACAAAAGTGGTATCAGAGCAATTAGTCCTCGGAAAGTGTCTACAGACCGTGTCTAGTAGAGTCTTGATTATCGGTGTGTTGTGCACCACATCTATAATCAGGAGGCTGCAGGACATTTAGGATTGGCTTCCATTCTTCTCTCTCTGAGATCGTGCAGTAGAGCTGTCTTATTAGGTTGAATCCTCTCAGACCTATTCTTATGTATCAGTTATGCCTCCACGGAAGACGACCAGGGCCCAAAAGGGCATGGCAGCAGCAGGAGCTGCTAGTGGTACGCAGAGGATTACTAGGACTCAGGCCCAGACTATGCCTGAGGTTGTGGGCGGATCGGCGAGTTCATCCACGCCGGCAGTATTAGAGGAGCCGAGAGCGGCCGTAGCTCCAGAGGTTACGATACGAGCCTCGATTCGCGGCGAGCGAGTATAGAGATTACGGAGAGCAGATCAGGTTATTGACTAGCATAGTGGCAGGGCAGCGCCGACAGGAGCAGGTAGCTAACCCTAGAGCCGACAGTTTGCGGATTCGGGATTTTTTGGGTTGCCATCAACCCGAGTTCTATGGTTCGAGAGTTGAGGAGGATCCTCAGGAGTTTATTCGGCAGTTACAGCGTACTAGTAGGTGCTTAGGGCCTCGAAGACAGAGTCAGTTGTGTTAGCCTCTTACCGGTTACGTGATATTGCGTTGAACTGGTTTTAGTCATGGGAGCTGTCTAGGGGTGAGGGTGCTCCTCCAGCTGTTTGGGATGAGTTCACAGAGGCCTTCCTGGATCACTTTTTGCCTCCTGAGATGAGGAGAGCCCGCGTGGATAGATTCTTGACATTAAGATAGAATGGGAGGACTATCAGAGAGTACAACCTGGAGTTTGATTCATTGGCCAGGTATGCGCTCACCATTATGGCTGACATGGCAGACAGAGTTCATCGCTATGTGATGGGGCTAGACCGTCATATGATTACTGCATGCCTGGGAGTGGCCCTTCATCCAGGTATGGATATTACCAGGATGCAGGCTTATTGTTACACCCCGTAAATTCAAGAGGATAAGATAAGAACGTACGAAAGAAAATAATATTTTGAAGTTGGAAACTTAGGTTGGCAAAAGGTTGTGGGCAGACTTTCAGTCAACTTTGGAGCGGTATATCTCCTAGTTATTTAGGAGTTTTAAAGAGTTTTAAAATACTAGTATGAAGTTCGTTGAGTCTAGTTTCCAACGCAACAAACCACTCGTCGATTGGACATCGGGGTAGGAATTCTGAGGCGTTAGAAGTTACGTAGGTTGGCGGAGAGGGCGGACTTCCCAGCCCGTCGCGGCCTGTGGCCGTCGATGAGACATGGCGCCGATATTTCTGAAAACCCTCTGAGATTGCAGCGCATGGCTGGCGCGAGGGCGCGCCAAGCGTATTTCTGTGAAGAGGCGAAAAACAGGGGATATTTTTTTAGAAGGCCTATGGGAGGGTGACAAGTGTCCCTCCCATCCTTTTGACCAAAGGAGGGTCTTATTTTAGGGCCAAGTCTTCAAGACTTGGCCATTTGCAAGGGTTTCCTAAGAAAAATCCCTCTCCTCTCTCTCAAATTGATGAACCCCGGTGAGATTTTTGGAAGCGCTTCAAGAAGGAAAAGTATTGGCAAGCTTGTAGAGGGTTCGTGTGGGTAATTTTAAAGTGAAGAAGATTTCGGAAAGAGGGCTTGTCGCGCCCTTTTTCGACCGCGACATTCTAAAAGCGAATCTCCTGCTTAAAATGCATGTTAGAAAATAAATAAAAATAACTAAATAGTTAAAAATGCTTAAAAGGTGCTAAAATGCAAAAGGTTGTTAGGGAGTGCTAAAATGCTAAAAGTAATAAAAGGTGCTAGATGCTAAAGGGTTGCTAGGGTGCTTAAAAGTGCTAAAGGATTGCTAAGGGTTCGCGGAGTCGCCACCTAATTAATTTGGGTGAATTAGGACACCTAAATGTTAACTAGTTTAAAGTAAACATTAACTCCATTTAATGGTCTGCTAAACTTTAATGAGATTCCGGGTAAGGGTTCTTTATTAATCTAGAGGGAAGGGGTTAGGCACCCTCTAAGATCCGCTAACTTGCGGTTATCCTTCCAAACCTAGGGTAATTATTATGTTTAAAAAATGCTTGTTTTAAAAGATGCTTCAGAAAGGAAAATGCATATTGATAGAAGTTTACAAGACTAAGGCCAAAAATGTAAGTGATGCAAAGGTTTTTTATGGACCAATTATGTGTACTGCTAGCTAAATTAATCTTGCTTAACCTGCGTATAATATTATATAAGAGGTACTTTAAGATGATTCTTGAGAGTTTAGGAAAAAATCTGTTATGGATTTTAATAAGAAACAAATGTTGGTTTTATGATGCAGGTTAAATCATTTAGATCATTTTTGCAGAATTTAGACATGCTACTTGATCTAAAGGACAAATAAAGAAGAAATGTGTTTCTAAGTATAAATTACTTTCCCAGCTTATATGTTTGAAACTTAATTGTTCTAGACATCCTAAATATTGCAGAAATAGAGTAATTAAATTACAATAAACAAATAAATGAATGAATAGCAAGTAAAGAGAGAGGATGGGATTTAAGAATGCTCTTTACGACGGATGGACGTCTGTTGTTTTTCTAGGAATGCGAAGGCGGGAATCACGAATGCGGATGCACATAGACGCGGGTTGCCGTTTGAAGTAGCTCGTGATGAGTCTCGCTGTGAGACTCTTTATTTACCTCCGGTGTATTTCATGTAAAAATAAGAAAGATAAGGATTAGTATTCATTCATGTTGTCTCACCAAATGTAAGTAATATAAAAGTATCGCACATTGACTATTTATTTTATCCTTTTGTCACAGGTCATGTGAACAAGCCAATGGGCCAAAGGAATAACAATCCAAATATTTCATTTAATTACTAGGTTGGGCAGAACACGTCATACGCAGGAATAAAGGCAGGCACAATATTTTAAATCAAAAGGCACAAGTAGGAATGGCATACGAGACAGGCCCAAACATAAATTCTCCTTCCCGGTTATGTAGAGGCGGAAAAAGCGAGAGACCAAATGACCACAAAGCGACCTTTCAGATTTATAGGGAAGATATAGCAATATATTTGTATTCGCTTGATGTATACTAGATCAGCATTCCCTGTATTTCTCAGGATATATCATATCAAATCCAACAAATCAGTGGCAAGTACATCATTCACAAATATGTATTCCAGATGCAGGCAGGATAAACTAAAGTAAGCACACAGTCATTTATAGGTTATGTACTAATCTATTGATTTTATAGCATAAACCTGTATTTTTATCTTGATATGCATGGATGCAAGCTAGAACATCAATGAAGATTTTAGGCAGACATGGTTTAGACGTTATATCCACTTGAGGAAACATAGAGGAATAGGTCGGCAAAATTGACACAGTATCTGGGCCAATACAACTTCGCATTTAGGCCTGGCATAGGAATACATGTAGATTTCCTAAAGAGAGTATGGATTATATTATTCTGGCATATGTATTGGACTGACACTAAAGTCTCAATAATAACAATATACTCGAACCTAGACAAGCCACCCATCCTCAATATACATCAGTCGACTGCTATTCTAAATCATCTCTAAACTGTAGCTGAGTTTCTAAACAAACCTTAGATAGTCTTTTTAGGCATTCGAACATGTGTGACATTTTCCAGATTATTCAATCAATCGACATTTCTAATTAATAGCATCATATTGATGAAAAGCAGCAATCTAACTAACACATAATTAGCCAACACAAAACAGATGGCAAACAACAGAATACGAATAGACTAAAATCAGGTGTGAGTTAAGTTTACCTTCTCCGGCGGCGAACCGAGGCAGCGTATCAATTCGTCGGTCCACTCGACGGGTTTTGGGTTTGCGATGCGAATAGAAGGGCAAGGTTTGTTTGCTGATTTTTTACTGGAATTGAAGTAAGGGGATTCGAACTACCTATTCGTGCTATGCTGGGTGACTGCTTCTCCCTTTTGAGCTCTGCCGTATTGTGCTCTGTCGTATTGTGCTCTGCTGCTCTCGATTCTTCTCACGGAGTTACGTTACGATGCACGCGTCTTGGTTTTGCCCTCCAAACTCTATGTCCTGCTGCCTGCTCGCATGTGTAAAACGATTGCCCCCGTGACCCTGCTCTATTGTGCTCTTCCTCTGTCCCCTTATTTTCTTATTGCATGTATTTTATATAGCCCTGGTTCGAGTTGTAATGTTGTTAAGTAAATAAAGGCTGATTTTGGACGATTTGTGTATGATTCGTGCGATTTGAACCGGTAAGGTAAGGAAATCATCGAGGTGTTAAAGAGAGATCTTGATGCATGACAGTAAGGGCGAGTGTTGATATGGTAAGGGAAAGCTGGCTGGGGTGCGTGGAAAAAGGAAAGCCCGGATTCTCCGGCGAGAAATCCGGGCATGGCGATTGAAACTTTTAGGGTTTAGGTTTCGTTTAGGGCTTTCCTTTGTGCTGCTCTTAGGGACGATGGAGAATGTATTAGGCTAAAATGCCTTAAGGCTTGGGTTGGGCGTAAAAGGGCTGAAAGGGGGAGTTGGGCCCGCGGGTATTGGGCCTGCGGGTTGTTTAAGGGAAAGGGTTGATGGGCTAATTAATAGGTGGGCTGGGCGAATTAAGGGTAGTGTTATAAATTAGGTGTATTATTTTTTAGGAATTAGTTTTAGGTATTAGGTATTTAATTCTTTAGGTGTATTATTTAATTAATGCTTGAGTTTGAATTATTATAAAGAATAAAGACGGACGTGCTATTTAATTAATGCTTAATACTTTAGAATGCGGCGCTATTATTTAAAATCTTATTATTGTGCATTATTGCCTAAAATAAGTTATGAAATTGATTTGCGTATTAGTAAATGCGGCTATGCTACTTGACACGACGTCATTGCTAAATTATTTATTTTATGTATTTATTATTAATTTAAGAATTGTTTGACAGAGCTTAAAATTAATTAATGCGTAGTGGGACTCTAAGTACTTAATGCTCTACGTAAGACGCGGTGCCATTATTAAATTGCTTATTTATGTCTGTATTTAATGTTTTATCGCTGCATTTTATTGTAAAAATCATAAAAAATTATTTTACAAAATTAGTCTAATTTCTGACTAATGGCTGGGCGGGAGGTCAAAATTGGGTGTCAGCGGATGTCCTCTTTGTATGGAGATGATGGAAGAATCTTGGACAAAGCGTTGACTCATGCTTGATTTTGTCCGATCCTCGAATTGCAAGATGTTGGCGGTAGACGGTGGCGCAAAAATCAAAATCTGTCCCGATGTCGAGTTATGGCGACCTTTGGGTTACCATGGTCGAAACATCGAGGCGGGCTACAGCGGACTCAGCTTGTCGGTGTCGAGTTATGACGACACTGGGATACCATGGTCAAAACACCAAGGCGGGCTAACGTGGACTCAAAGCTGTCCCAGTGTCGAGTTATGACGACACTGGGCTACCATGGTCAAAACACCAAGGGGGCTAACGCGGGCTCAAAATTTATCCCAGTGTTGAGTTATGATGACACTGGGCTATGGTGCAAAAGCAAAAAATAAAATAACTGGCTTGAACCTGGGGTGTACTGCTATCGAGTTATGGTGCTGGGTTTTATGGTGATGTGGAACGAGTGGACCGACGCTTGAGGCCGCTTCTGCCATTCGTTGGGAAGGTTGGCCCCCCAACAAATTGCCCCGGTTCGCTGTAAGAGAAAATCCACGTTGTGCTCCTGCTCCTGCATGCTAAGACTTAAACAAACGGTTAGTGCATAACTATTAAGGCAAAATGATGATGCATAATTTTTAAAGCAATGCAACTGTGAGTAGCAAATGTTATCCTGCAAAAATGTGATGCCTGTTGCAAATGTTGTGATTTCGCCCTTGCACGGACGTGTTGCGATTGTGAATGCGGATATGTTGTCCTTGCTGCAGCTGCCCCTGTAGACTAAAGCTCAAAGAAGAGTTAGTGCATAACTGCTAAGACAGAATAATAAAGCACGAATAAGAAGCGCAATTTTGAGAGTAGAAAAATCGTCCCTGCGTGGATGTGATATGCTGATGATGGCGTCGTTTTCGGGCTTGTTGTGCTGATAGCGTCATTTGCTTGGGCGATGTTCTTCTTTGGCGTCGTTGCGTGAAGCGTATTCTTCTTTGGCGTCGTTGCGTGGACTTCTTTGTCTTGATAACGTCGTTACTGGGCGTGTTGTTCTTTGGCGTCATTCGTAGACTTGTTGTCTTGATACTTGTCGTTACTGGATGTATTCTTCTTTGGCGTCATTGCGTAGACTTCTTTGTCTTGCGATAACGTCGTTACTGGGCGTATTCTTCTTTGGCGTCGTTGCGTGGACTTGTTGTCTTGATCGCGTCATTGCACTGGGCGTGTTCTTCTTGGCGTCATTCGTAGACTTCTTTGTCTTGATAACGTCGTTACTGGGCGTGTTGTTCTTGGCGTCATTCGTAGACTTCTCTTTGTCGATAACGTCGTTACTGGGCGTGTTCTTCTTTGGCGTCATTCGCGTAGACTTGTTGTCTGGAATAACGTCGTTACTGGGCGTGTTCTTCTTTGGCGTCATTGCGTAGACTTCTTTGTCTTGATAACGTCGTTACTGGGCGTGTTCTTTGCTGGTCTGTAGAATAAATGCTCCTGCAAGCTAAGCGAAAGCGTTAGTGTATACTGTTTAAGCGAAATGATAAATACATATGAAGTGTAATTTTATGGGTAGAGATGTAAATCACGTCTGACTTGATGAATCGAGATGTTGTCCTTGCGGACATGCTAAGCAGCTATGGCGAATTGCCATGATGCCTTTCTTTGTGTGCGTCGTGGGTTGCCAATTTGACTTATGCCCGAGTTGATGCGCTAGGTTTGGTTGCGGAACTCTGAACTTTGACTGCTGATTGTTGATTCCACTTTCTGCTGCTGCTGCTTCTGATGCGGACTTTGAATTTTTGGATTTTGTCATATCCTCTGCCTCTACTGCTTCTTTCTGCTTCTGCGAAAACTTTGCGTATTTTACGCTTGGCTATTGCACTTCTTTACATTAATATGAAAAACTGCGCTCAAAGAAAATTTGTGAGTTTGGGAAGTCGATTTGTATTTGACTTAGCGCCTTGTCCCTGACATCTGCGTGCACAGCTTGGACTGCTGACCACATGCAGTTTCCTACCTTGTCCCGATTTTGAATATGCGGAGCGTTTGGCCTAAAGTGGGTCTCAATGTAGTTATCGTATGCATTGCGAAGGTAGGTTTGTGGAGGCCCTTGGTTTGTGTTTGGCTGGAGTATGGTAGGCATTTGTGTGGGATATATGGGTGCATTGTATATTGGCTGAATGGGATATGCAGTAAGAAGGTACTGATAATAATTTGGAGGATTTTGGTTATTTGCGGTGTGAGTGCTTTAGTGATGTTTAGAGCTTACGATTTCGGCTGCGGGGTTGCCGTTTCTTTGCGATGGCGGGCGGCGCTCGATCGGATCTATGCTGCTTCTCTTTTCTGAGACCCCTGCTTTGCTTATAGGAACCAAGGCGAGTTCAGGCTCGTTACTGCTCAAATGCCGCGAATCGGTCATATCCTTTGGACCGTGCCTTTGATCTTGTGAAATATCGATGCTCTGTCATTGCTTAGTCAAATACAAATCGACCTTTGGGGGAGATGATAAATCCTTTAGACGACATGTAGCAAACTGCGTTAGTGTAAAGCACGTGATTTTGCAAAAGTGTAAATAACGTTTAGCAAGTACATGTTGCACACAGATTATCACATTGCAAGCGAGTCCTAATATGCATGGGGATCCCTTTATGGCAGAGGTAGGCCTAAACGTCACATATGCGAGGTCATGATGGATTTGTCCAAGTCGTCCAACTGTAATGCTTTTGTTGGAAATGGCGACCAAATGACGGTGCACTTTTTCCAATTTCAGCATGACATGATTAGGTTTGGATTTGTCTATTACTGCCACGCTACGTAATATCTTTGGTTGGTCGTTGGGTTGAGAAACGTCGACAAGTTTAGTGTCTTCCTAATTGTGATGTCGATGCCAAGATTGACCCGCTAGGGTAAATGCATGCATGCCTTAAATGAAGGGTGGTGTAGCTCTATCTTAAGTTTGCTAAGATTTGGCTTACTAGGCCTTGAGTTCAGTGGACTACTCGAGTGAGAAGGCTCTGCGACCAGGTTGGGCCAGTTCTCGCGCAAAACACCAACTCTCTTAAATTTGGGTGTTTGAAAGAAATTTCTGGTCATAAAGCACACGCGTGTAGTGTGTGATTGTGTGAATTTTCCAGAGTGGAAGAAGTATGAGCGGAATGTCAGTTTAAGGAAAGCAGGTAGCAATTAAAATAAATAAGACAAAATACAGCACGCAAAAATTTAAATGCAAAAGTAATGCCAAATAATAACCCTAGATCTGTCGTGGTTAAGAACCTAAAATCCCAGTAGTCGTCATTTACATCGCCCTTTTTAAATGCGACATTCTAAAAGCGAATCTCCTGCTTAAAATGCATGTTAGAAAATAAATAAAAATAACTAAATAGTTAAAAATGCTTAAAAGGTGCTAAAATGCAAAAGGTTGCTAGGGAGTGCTAAAATGCTAAAAGTAATAAAAGGTGCTAGATGCTAAAGGGTTGCTAGGGTGCTTAAAAGTGCTAAAGGATTGCTAAGGGTTGTGAATTCGCCACCTAATTAATTTGGGTGAATTAGGACACCTAAATGTTAACTAGTTTAAAGTAAACATTAACTCCATTTAATGGTCTGCTAAACTTTAATGAGATTCCGGGTAAGGGTTCTTTATTAATCTAGAGGGAAGGGGTTAGGCACCCTCTAAGATCCGCTAACTTGCGGTTATCCTGCCAAACCTAGGGTAATTATTATGTTTAAAAAATGCTTGTTTTAAAAGATGCTTCAGAAAGGAAAATGCATATTGATAGAAGTTTACAAGACTAAGGCCAAAAATGTAAGTGATGCAAAGGTTTTTTATGGACCAATTATGTGTACTGCTAGCTAAATTAATCTTGCTTAACCTGCGTATAATATTATATAAGAGGTACTTTAAGATGATTCTTGAGAGTTTAGGAAAAAATCTGTTATGGATTTTAATAAGAAACAAGTGTTGGTTTTATGATGCAGGTTAAATCATTTAGATCATTTTTGTAGAATTTAGACACGCCTAACAGTCCTAAAGGACAAATAAAGAAGAAATGCGTTTCTAAGTATAAATTACTTTCCCAGCTTATATGTTTGAAACTTAATTGTTCTAGACATCCTAAATATTACAGAAATAGAGTAATTAAATTACAATAAACAAATAAATGAATGAATAGCAAGTAAAGAGAGAGGATGGGATTTAAGAATGCTCTTTACGACGGATGACGACGTCCTATTTGTTTTTCTAGGAATTACTGAAGCGGGAATGCGAATGCGGATGCACATAGACACGGGTTGCCGTTTGAAGTAGCTCGTGATGAGTCTCGCTGTGAGACTCTTTATTTACCTCCGGTGCATTTCATGTAAAAATAAGAAAGATAAGGATTAGTATTCATTCATGTTGTCTCACCAAATGTAAGTAATATAAAAGTATCGCACATTGACTATTTATTTTATCCTATTGTCACAGGTCATGTGAACAAGCCAATGGGCCAAAGGAATAACAATCCAAATATTTCATTTAATTACTAGGTTGGGCAGAACACGTCATACGCAGGAATAAAGGCATGCACAATATTTTAAATCAAAAGGCACAAGTAGGAATGGCAGACGAGACAGGCCCAAACATAAATTCTCCTTCGGTTATGTAGAGGCGGAAAAAGCGAGAGACCGGACCACAAAACGACCTTTGATTTATAGGGAAGATATAGCAATATATTTGTATTCGCTTGATGTATACTAGATCAGCATTCCCTGTATTTCTCAGGATATATCATCTCAAATCCAACAAATCAGTGGCAAGTACATCATTCACAAATATGTATTCCAGATGCAGGCAGGATAAACTAAAGTAAGCACACAGTCATTTATAGGTTATGTACTAATCTACTGATTTTATAGCATAAACCTGTATTTTTATCTTGATATGCAGGGATGCAAGCTAGAACATCAATGAAGATTTTAGGCAGACATGGTTTAGACGTTATATCCACTTGAGGAAACATAGAGGAATAGGAATACATGTAGATTTCCTAAAGAGAGTATGGATTATATTATTCTGGCATATGTATTGGAATGACACTAAAGTCTCAATAATAACAATATACTCGAACCTAGACAAGCCACCCATCCTCAATATACATTAGTCGACTGCTATTCTAAATCATCTCTAAACTGTAGCTGAGTTTCTAAACAAACCTTAGATAGTCTTTTTAGGCATTCGAACATGTGTGACATTTTCCAGATTATTCAATCAATCGGCATTTCTAATTAATAGCATCATATTGATGAAAAACAGCAATCTAACTAACACATAATTAGCCAACACAAAACAGATGGCAAACAACAGAATACGAATAGACTAAAATCAGGTGTGAGTTAAGTTTACCTTCTCCGGCGGCGAACCGAGGCAGCGTATCAATTCGTCGGTCCACTCGACGGGTTTTGGGTTTGCGATGCGAATAGAAGGGCAAGGTTTGTTTGCTGATTTTTTACTGGAATTGAAGTAAGGGGATTCGAACTACCTATTCGTGCTATGCTGGGTGACTGCTTCTCCCTTTTGAGCTCTGCCGTATTGTGCTATGTCGTATTGTGCTCTGCTGCTCTCGATTCTTCTCCTGACTGAGTTCTGTTCTGATGCACGTACTGGTTTTGCCCTCCAAACTCTATGTCCTGCTGCCTGCTCGCAAATGTAAAACGATTGCCCCCCTGACCCTGCTCTATTGTGCTCTTCCTCTGTCCCCTTATTTTCTTATTGCATGTGTTTTATATAGCCCTGGTTCGTGTTCTAATGTTGGTAAGTAAATAAAGGCTGATTTTGGACGATTTGTGTATGATTCGTGCGATTTGAACCGGTAAGGTAAGGAAATCATCGAGGTGTTAAAGAGAGATCTTGGTCGCGAACGGTAAGGACAGGGTGTTGATATGGTAAGGGAAAGCTGGCTGGGGTGCGTGGAAAAAGGAAAGCCCGGATTCTCCGGCGAGAAATCCGGGCATGGCGATTGAAACTTTTAGGGTTTAGGTTTCGTTTAGGGCTTTCCTTTGTGCTGCTCTTAGGGACGATGGAGAATGTATTAGGCTAAAATGCCTTAAGGCTTGGGTTGGGCGTAAAAGGGCTGAAAGGGGGAGTTGGGCCCGCGGGTATTGGGCCTGTGGGTTGTTTAAGGGAAAGGGCTGATGGGCTAATTAATAGGTGGGCTGGGCGAATTAAGGGTAGTTGTAATACCCCGTATTTCGGAGTATATGCGTGAGGAATACGTCTGAAAAGTTGCCTTAGATTAGCCTTGGGCGTTTTCTTTTGTACCTGACTCGCTAAAGAATCGTTTTCAGGCGAAGCGTTTCCACGACTTTCGTAGAGTAAATTCGGCTATGCCATTTCTTATTTTGCGGATTTTTCGAGAGGCGAAACATTTTGGACCAGCGGGAGGGTGGCGTGTGTCACCTGCATTGAAGCAAGTGGGGTGGCTTTGGGCGATTGGGCGTCGAGAGGGTGTTGGCCTTGGCGATTGGGTCCTTGCGTAGGCCTTGTTTTGTGCCATGTTTTGTGGAGTGTTTTGTGGAGTGTTTTGTGGAGTGTTTTGTGGAGTAGGGGTTAGGGTGCACTTGGCTTGATCTTGGCCTTACACTTGCTTGCACTTGTCTTCGTCTTGGCCGTTGGTTGGCGAGGCTTGAGCTATAAATACCCTCTTGAGATGAAGAGTTCTTCGTCCACAAAAGCCTTCAAAGTCTAAAAATCCTTCCTCTCCCTTTGTAGCAATTCGTCCAACACCACTAAGCCAGAAGCTTGGCGAGGCTACCCCAGCTAACTAGTGAAACCTACCCCACTCCTTGGTAGAAAAGTTGCCTTCTTGTTTTGTTATAATGCCCAAAATACCTAGCCCAAATACCTTAGTACTTAGTAGAAGTTGTGAAGAACTTCTAAGGTTTCATGGAGCATCTGACTTAGGAGCAAAACCTTGCTCGGTAGCGACTTTTCTAGGATATTATTGGGCTTACAGGGTAACTAATCCTAACCCTCTTTTGAATTAGAGAATACTTCTGTTGTAGAATAAGAATAAGTATAAATACTTAGAAGAATAATCATTTGTACTTACATGAATTTGTTTTCACAGTGAGACTTATATAGCTACGGTAGGGAAGTCTTTGCTTGACTTACAGTAGAATTATGAACCTCTGTTTAGAATGACCTTGAGTAGTCTTTGATAGATATCTGTGACTATTATAGGGTGACTCTGCGCGACATATTGACTTGGCGGTGGTTTTATTTGAGAAGGTATGTGATTCTTCTAAAGCATGATATTTTACAATATATAGTGCGGTGAGCGTCATGTGTTAAGCTGAATAATACTTATGGCAATGCCTACGGCTTAAGCTGAATAATACTTACGGCAATGCCTCGGCTTAACTTTGAATAACAAGAAGCGAAAACATTTCAAAGAATCTTGAATCATTTTTAACGGAAGATAAATATTTGGTTTTAAAACAAAGCTTAAGAGTTATACTAGCTTTATGGGAAGTTAGGTATAACAACTTAAGAAGATAAAAGGCTGTTTACTTGTTTGTTTATAAAAGCCTTGTATTGATTTACATTAAGTGTAGTAAGATTTGTGTGATAAGTAGACATATTATGATGCTACAGGTTAGTGTCTTGAATTCTTTGTGCTTACGTTGCTAGCAGGTAAGTCCGTTGTCTTTGTTATTGTATCACTACCCACTTGTTATCTGAGGGCTTGCCCCTTGATCTTGGTCTATCACGGCTATGCGGTCTGTGAGACTATGCGGGCAGCGGTATGCTCGAGATTGATCATTCGGGTGTTTAGCACGATGCGGGGATTCCTATGCGCGGTCTGTTGAGACTATGCGGTCTTTTGAGGCTATGCGAGTGCGGGAGCCTAGGCGGATCTGGGGTTAGCTGCCCCGATGCGGGGAATACCTCATGCGGATGCATGTGTGACTATGCGGGCTGCGGAAGTCGAGGACTAGGCACCTTGAGAATGATACTATGGGCGATTGGCCTTGCCCGATCATTCGCGGCCTAGAATAGACTATTCTGATTTTCTATTCTGTTGTTGTTTGTGATGTGGCACTATGTGCAATTGGGCGATTGTATTTGTGAAAAGGTTTTAAATACTTTGATTTTATTCGATTCTTTATAGTTTCACATACTTGGTACTGTTGTATTGACCTCGCCCGGGGCTGCGTTCATCTGCGCGGTAAGAGGCAGCGGTGCTAGATCCACATTCCTAGGATCTACGTTGGTGTCGGGAGCTCCGTCCTTTCCGGAGCTCTACTTTTAGGTATGATCTCCTGTTGTAGATAGTTTTATGCGATCGGGGTATGGCGGGGCCACTGTCGCCATAGTTATATATTTCCTTAAGTGCGTAGTCTGTTATGCGATGTCGGATGTAGCGCTAAACCATGTTTTTATATATATGCGAAAGCGTGTTTTCTCAAAAGCGTGTTCTATTTTATAAACTATTTCATGTCTTGCTTTATATTTCCGTGATTACTACGATGTATGACTACTTGGGTGCCGGTAAGGCACGATCCACGAACCTGGAGCAGTGCGTGACAAAAGTAGTATCGAGCGATTAATCCTCGGAAAGTGTCTCTGAACCGTATCTAGTAGAGTCTTGATTATCGGTGTGTTGTGCACCACACCAATGTCGGAGGCTATAGGATATTTAGGATTGGTTTCCATTCTTCTCATTACGAGATCGTGCTTTAGAGGCGTGTTATAGGTTGGACCCTCTAACGTATTCCTTTCTATGCGATTATGCCTCGCGTAAAACCTTGGGCCCGAAGAAGGCAAAGCGTGAGGCTGCTAGCGAGACACCCGAGTTACGAGGGCTCGAGGCCCGATCTATACGAGGCGGCGAGTTCTATGGCGCCGCCCGGCCAGCGAGACCACAGTACCCGCCTCGCATCCCGCGGCTGGGCGGAGGTTAGGGTCTGAGGAGATGGCCCGACTTTTGGCTAAAGTTGTGGCCCGTCTGAGAGAGGCTGGATCTGGCGATTCGATTCGCTCGGCTCGGTCGCGCCCGTAGTGCACCCGAGGCGAATAGTTTGAGACTACGGGATTTCCTTAGTTGTAGCCCTCCGAATTTTACGGTCGAGGCGGAAGATGATCCGAGGAGTTCATCCGTCAGTGCAGAGGATTATGCGGGTGATCGAGGGCTTGGCGAGTCTGTGACATTCGGTTCGCATCATTTGCGTGATACGCGTCGATTGGTTTGATTCATGGGAGCTTTCGGGAGAGCATGCGCTCCGGCGGTATGGGATGAGTTTTGAGGCTTTTCTCACACTTCTTGCCTCGCGGATGAGGAGCACGCAGTGATAGATTCTTATTCTTTGAGGCAGGGAGGGCCTTGCGGTGAGGAGTCTGATGTCGAGTTTGATTCTTTGGCTCGATATGTCCCGCTTGTAGCGAGATGGAGGGCGAGTGCATCGCTATGTCGGCTGGGCTAGATGATTACATGGCGAGTCTTGTGCGGGTGTGTCCGCCCGACCGAGCATGGACATAACCGTATGCGAGCTCATGCACTAGGATGTGAGGCGTAGAGACGCGGGTAAGCGATATCGGCCCGAAGAAGGCGAGCGGCGGTTCTTTTAGTGGTCCTCGGGGTGGCGGCATCGTGAAGTCGGTGCACCACGGCGGTATGAGCGCTCTACCTCATTCGATCTGGCGGGCGGTCGAGGCGGTCGGGGCGGGACTTGATTTCGAGTAGCGAGTGCTAACCGTTGAGTCTGCTTTCGGTGTGCGTTGTGGCGAGATACCATTACGGGCGTACTCAGGAACTGCTATACTTGTGGCGGCGAGGTCATTTCGCGAAGTTTGTCGGCCAGGGGCGGCGGTAGTAGGGCCCGATCTACGAGTGCATTGCGGCTTCTTCATCCCGAAGCGATTACTCGCCCGGAGCAAGGTACACGTGGATCAGCGGTCGTGGCGAGAGGTCGTGGCGCGGTCGATTCGCGGTCCTCGAGAACGCGTATATGCTTTGTCGGTAAGCGAGGATCGGGAGGCCTCGCGATGTCGTCACGGTACCTTATCGGTTCTGGGTTCGATGTGTATGCTTTGATAGATCGGGTTCTACTCTGTCCTATATATCTCCCCTTGTTGCTAGTAGGATAGGGATAGAGCACGAGTCCATAGACCACTTTCGAGTAGCTACGCGATGGGTGATTCGGTGGTAGCTCGGCGGGTATATAGAGCTTGTCTGTGACCATTCTGATCGTCGGACCTGGCCGACTTGATAGAGTTGGAGATGATTGACTTGGCGTGATTATGGGGATGGATTGGCTAGCTTCACTACGCCAATGTAGGCTGAGAGAGAAAGTAATGCAGTTCCGGTTTCTGAGGCGGTTGTTGAGTGGGAGAGCGCGGTATCGTAGAGGGTAGGTTTATTTCCTACCTCGAGGCTAGGAAGATGTCTGAAGGGTATATCTATCATCTCGTTCGGGTGTTTGATCTGAAGGCTGCGGTACAGATTTTGATCGATTCGATGGTCGTGAGTTCCCAGGGCGTGTTTCGGATGACCTCGGGTATCCCTCGAGAGGAGATCGAGTTTTGTATAGATGTGTTGCGGATACTCGGCTATTTCCATTCGCCATCTGAGAATGGCACTGCGAGTTGAGAGAGTTGAAGGATCGGCTTAGGGATTTGCTAGAGAAGGGCTTCATTAGGCGGTGTTTCTCCACAGGAAGCGCGGTATTGTTCGTGAAGAAGAAGGGCGGGGCCAGCTGCGCATGTGTTGATTCTGACGGTGAACAAGGTGACCATTAAACGAATACCGCTTCCCGGGATTGATGATTTGTTCGACCGATTGCGAGTGCGAGATGTTTCTCGAGATTGATCTGCGATCGGGCTATCATCAGTGCGAGTCGAGAGGTGGATATCCACAGAATTGCATTCGGACGTGCGGGCATTATGAGTTAAGTCATGTCTTTTGGGTTGACGATGCTCGTGCGGTATTCATGGATTTGATGAACCGAGTGTTCAAACCATTTTTGAACACGTTTGTGATAGTGTTCATTGATGATATCTTGGTTTATTCGCTCGAGGCGAGAGCGTGCGGGCGTTTGAGGCTATCTTGTGATTCTCGAGACGGCGATTATGCGCCAAGTTTTCCAAATGTGAGTTTTGGTTGACTTGATGGCGTTTCTTGGGCATATTATGGGGTGATGGCATTCGAGTTAATCTGGCGAATCGAAGCGATCGAGGACTTAGCCTGAACTCTTACTCGGCGAGAGGTTCGCGATTTTACGGGCCTTGCGAGGATATTATCGGCGGTTCGTGGAAGTTTGCTTCTATCTACGCACCATTGACTAAGTGACTCGAGAAAGCGGCCAAGTTCGATGGTGATGCTTGTGGCGGGGTTTCCGATTCTTGAAGGAGAGATTGGCGGCGCCCGTTCTTACTCTTCGGAGAGGTCGAGCGGTTATATGCGTGTATTGTGATCGTCGGGCATCGGGTTGGGATGTGTGTTGATGCGGCATGGCGGGGTTATAGCATATCATCGGCGGTGAAGAAACACGAGGAACTACCCGCGTGATTTGGAGTTAGCGTAGTAATTCGCGCTTTGAAGATGCAGGCACTATTTGTATGGGGTTCGCGTGGATATTTATCTGAGACCACAGAGCCTCGGTATATCTTGACGGAGGAGTGAACTTACGGCGAGAGCGGTGGTTAGAGTTGCTTAAGGATTACGATGTTGATATCACATGTACCACGGGGAAGGCGATGTTGTGGCGGATGCTCTTAGTCGTAGGTCGATGGGAGCCTATCGGATGTGCGACTAGAGAGGAGGACATGGTTAGTGATTTGCATCGATTAGCGAGCCTTGGTGTCCGTTTGATTGATTACGATAGCGATGGGGTTAGAGTTCGTGAGGTTGCCGTCTTCCATCGTCGAGGAGGTGAAGAAGCGGCGATTGAGATCGGCTTTGATTCGATATCGTGATCTGACTCTTACGTGAGGCAAGGTCCTTTTGGTAGCACTTTGATGGGGTGCTAAGGTTTGAAGCGGTATGTGTTCGGATGTTTGAGACTTGGCGGAGTTCTTGGGAAGCCTGCGGCGGCGTTACTCTATCCGTCAAAGTCGACCAGATGTACCACGACGCCCAGATACGTGTATTGGTGGGATGGCTTGAAGAGAGCGTTGCGAGTTCGTAGCTCGGTGCCGTGTTGTCGGCGGTGAAGGTAGAGCACGAGAGGCACGGTGGTTTTATTCTGACGATTGAGATCGGCACGGAAGTGGGAGGTAATCAACATGGACTTATCGCGGGATTACCTCGCTTTCGGAGGAACATGATTCTATATGGGTTATCGTCGGCGGTGTGAAATCAGCCCACTTTCTTCCGTCGGGCGACTTTTGGTGAGATTATGCGGACTTTATATCAGAGATCGTCGACGGCATGAGTCCCTGCCGATCATATCAGACGAGAGAGCGATTTACGGCTAACCAGAGTCCTTCGAGAGGAGTTTAGGGGCGAGTGAGCACAGTCTTGCATTTCATCCAGGCAGACGGGCCAGGCGAGCGCGCACTATCGGACTCTTGAGGATATCTGCGAGCTTTGTGTTATTGACCGATGGTAGTTGGGAGGATCATTTGCCTCTAGTTGAGTTTGCGTATAATAATAGCTACCACTCGGTATTCGGATGGCGCCTTATGAGGCCTTGTATGGGAGGAAGTGCGGATCGCCTATAGGTTGGTTCGATGTGGGCGAGAGTGCGGCTAGTGGGACGGATGTGGTGCGGCGAGCGATGGATAAGGTGAAGCTTATCAGGCGGCTATTGCGGCTCGAGTCGCCAGTCGTATCACGAGATCGCGTCGTCGGCATCTTGAGTTCGAGGTTCATGATTGGGTTTTCCTAAAGGTGTCACCCATGAAGGGTGTGATGAGATTTGGGAAGAAGAAACTCGCCCTAGGTACATTGGGCGTTTAGTTGTCCGCGGGGTAGGCAAGGTTGCTATGAGTTGGATCTGCCGTCCGAGCACGGAAGCGGTGCATCCGGTTTTCACGTATCTATCTTTGAGGAGATGTATCGGGGATCCATCTAGGGTACACCGATTAGCGATGTCGGTGGCCAGGGGTTATCGTATGAGGAGATTCCCATAGCGATAGTCGATCGTCGGAGTTAGGCGTCTGCGGACGAAGGGCGTGGCAAGTCGAAGTCTTGTGGCGGAGCGAGCTCGAGAGGAGATGGCGTGGGAGCCGAGGAGGACATGAGGCGAAGTATCCTCACTATTCCCCACACCTCCGGGTAATTCACTTTCCTACTTGTAAATTTTCGTTATCGTTTATGCCTAAGTGTTGTTTTGTGGCCGCGTGTGGCATTTGCAAACTGTTTAAGTTATGAAGAATCTTATCGTTAACTGTCTTGAGAAGGAACATTCGGGACGAATGTTTATAAGAGGAGAATGTAATACCGTATTTCCGAGTATGCGTAAGGAATACGTACAAAAAGTTGGCCTTAGTTAGCCTTGGGCGTTTTCTTTTGTACCTGACTCACTAAAGAATCGTTTTCGGCAAGCGTTTCCGACTTTCGTAGAGTAAATTCGGCTATGCCATTTCTTATTTTGCGGATTTTTAGAGGCGAAACATTTTGGACCAGCGGGAGGGTGACATGTGTCACCTGCATTGGAAAGCAAGTGGGGTGGCTTTGGGCGATTGGCGTCGAGAGGGTGTTGGCCTTGGCCGATTGGTTCCTTGCTTACGCCTTGTTTTGTGCCATGTTTTGTGGAGTGTTTTGTGGAGTGTTTTGTGGAGTAGGGGTTAGGGTGCACTTGGCTTGATCTTGGCCTTACACTTGCCTTGCACTTGTCTTCATCTTGGCCATTGGTTGGCCAAGGCTTGAGCTATAAATACCCCTCTTGAGATGAAGAGTTCTTCATCCACAAAAGCCTTCCAAAGTCTAAAAATCCTTCCCTCTCCCTTTGTAGCAATTCGTCCAACACCCCACTCCCGAGAAGCTTGGCGAGGCTACCCAGCTAGCCTGGCAGAAACCTACCCCTCTTGGTAGAAAAGTTGCCTTCTTGTTTTGTTATAATGCCCAAAATACCTAGCCCAAATACCTTAGTACTGAGTAGAAGTTGTGAAGAACTTCTAAGGTTTCCTTGGAGCATACAACTTAGGAGCAAAACCTTGCTCGGTAGCGACTTTTCTAGGATATTATTGGGCTTACAGGGTAACTAATCCTAACCCTCTTTTGAATTAGAGAATACTTCTTGTTGTAGAATAAGAATAAGTATAAATACTTAGAAGAATAATCAAGCTGTACTTACATGGGATTTGTTTTCACAGATGACTTATATAGCTCGCGGTGGGAAGTGCTGCCCGACTTACCAGTAGAATTATGAACCCTCTGTTTAGAATGACCTTGAGTAGTCTTTGATAGATATCTGTGACTATTATGGTGACTCTCTAGCGACATATTGACTTGGCGGTGGTTTTATTTGAGAAGGTATGTGATTCTTCTAAAGCATGATATTTTACAATATATAGTGCGGTGAGCGTACATGTGTTAAGCTGAATAATACTTATGGCAATGCCTCGGCTTAAGCTTTGAATAATACTTACGGCAATGCCTCACGGCTTAAGCACGAATAACAAAGAAGCGAAAACATTTCAAAGAATCTTGAATCATTTTTAACGGAAGATAAATATTTGGTTTTAAAACAAAAGCTTAAGAGTTATACTAGCTTTATGGGAAGTTAGGTATAACAACTTAAGAAGATAAAAGGCTGTTTACTTGTTTGTTTATAAAAGCCTTGTATTGATTTGTTAAGTGTAGTAAGATTTGTGTGATAAGTAGACATATTATGATGCTACAGGTTAGTGTCTTGAATTGCTTTGTGCTTACGTTGCTAGCAGGTAAGTCCGTTGTCTTTGTTATTGTATCACTACCCCGCTTGTTATCACAGGGCTTGCCGCAGTCTTGCGGGTCTATCGGCCTATGCGGTCTGTGAGACTATGCGGGCAGCGGTATGCTCGAGATTGATCATTCGGGTGTTTAGCACGATCACGGGGATTCCTATGCGGTCTGTTGAGACTATCACGGTCTTTTGAGGCTATGCGAGTGCGGGAGCCTAGGCGGATCTGGGGTTAGCTGCCCCGATGCGGGAATACCTCATGCGGATGTGTGTGACCTTATGCGAGTGCGGAAGTCGAGGACTAGGCACGCGCGAGAATGATACTATGGGCGATTGGCCTTGCCCGATCATTCGCGGCCTAGAATAGACTATTCTGATTTTCTATTCTTGTTGTTGTTTGTGATGTGGCACTATGTGCAATTGAGCGATTGTATTTGTGAAAAGGTTTTAAATACTTTGATTTTATTCGATTCTTTATAGTTTCACATACTTGGTACTGTTATCTTGACCTCGCCGAGAAGTGCGTTAAATGCATGGTAAGAGAGCGGCAGTGCTAGATCCACATTCTAGGATCTCTACGTTGGTGTCGAGCTCCGTCCTTTCAGGAGCTCTACTTTTAGGTATGATCTCCTGTTGTAGATAGTTTTATCTGATCGAGGTATGGCGGGGCCCTGTCCGCCATAGTTGTATATTTCCTTAGAAGTGCAGTCTGTTATGCAGTATCGGATGTAGCTAAACCGTATTTTTATATATATCAGAAAGCGATGTTTTCTCTTAAGCGTTCTATTTTATAAAGCTGTTTCATGTCTTGCTTTATATTTCCTGATTACTCGATGTATGACTACTTGGGTGCCGGTAAGGCACGATCACGAACCTGGAGCGAATTCGTGGCGATAGTGTTATAAATTAGGTGTATTACTTTTTAGGAATTAGTTTTAGGTATTAGGTATTTAATTCTTTAGGTGTATTATTTAATTAATGCTTGAGTTTGAATTATTATAAAGAATAAAGACGGACGTGCTATTTAATTAATGCTTAATACTTTAGAATGCGGCGCTATTATTTAAAATCTTATTATTGTGCATTATTGCCTAAAATAAGTTATGAAATTGATTTGCGTATTAGTAAATGCGGCTATGCTACTTGACACGACGTCATTGCTAAATTATTTATTTTATGTATTTATTATTAATTTAAGAATTGTTTGACAGAGCTTAAAATTAATTAATGCGGGCGCGGGACTCTAAGTACTTAATGCTGTACGTAAGACGCGATGCCATTATTAAATTGCTTATTTATGTCTGTATTTAATGTTTTATCGCTGCATTTTATTGTAAAAATTATTTTACAAAATTAGTCTAATTTTACAGCTAATGACTGGACGGGAGGGTCAAAATTGGGTGTCAACAGGGCTTCTTGAGGTAAAAATCTTCTCCTTCTTGTGAAAATGAAGATTTCAAGTTATAGTAGTTAAGAAATGAGCTTATGGTTGCTATATTAAAGTTGGAAAAGATTTGGGTCTTATCGTCTTGTTGAAAACCGAAAATGGGCATGTTAGCCACTCATGTTGTAATCAATTCGGTTGTTAGCTAAAAATCGTTGCATGTTATAAATAGGAGGGTATATAATTGGTTATGACTTATATAACATGTTGGAATAACGAGATTGTATTAGAAAGGAAATTGAAAGGAAATTGATATTGTTGTGATATTGTAGCCGAATGTGGCTTGGAATTATTGGGTTGTTTTGTATTATTGTGGGGCAGAATTTTACACGTCCTGTAAAGGCGTGTAATCCCCTTTTGGTTAGCTGAATTGTTGTGCCTTAAATGCGGCGTTTGGTTATTGAATTCGGACCTTGAAAAAGGTGGAAAAGTAAGTAGAAACAAAGGAAGTGTTGTCCAATTTTCCCCGTAAAACAAGGGACTTTACATTAGAATATTCTACTTAGAAGCTAGAAGCTAATAGACGAATTATGTCATTATAGGTTGACATCTACGGACGGCATACTGAACTTGGCAAGTGGATTAAACACAAGAGGTATGTAGAAACTTTCTTATCTCTTGAGCATGAGTAGTTATAACTGTAGTGCGGTGAGCGTCGTGATTTAAATAAGGTAAAGTCATTTGATATACTTGACTTGTTTTAAAGATGCCTAGTCGGTTGAGTTAGAGGATTAACTCACTTGTCCTTGAGAAAAGGTTATAAGAATGGGTTATGCTAATGGGGTAGACAAGGACTTCTTGATGTGAAAGGTATGGAATACTTGATTTGAAAGTATTGATTCTGGAACTATTATAAAGATAAGAACTTGTTGTCTAAGTTAAGAATTCTTGTCTTCTAAGTAAAGAGACTTGAAGCATTTTGAAAGTTGTGTAACTTGATTTGAAGTACAAGTCTCTTGGTCATAAAAAAACGAAGTTGTCTAAGACATAAGGAGTTATAACGGCTTTATGAGAGGCTAGTTATGACGGCCTTATGAGAGGATAAGATTGTCTTAGTTTCCAAAGCATAAAGTTAGTATAACGGCTTTATGGGAAGTTGGTTATAATAACTTTATGGAAGGTTAAAGAAGTGGTTTTTCTCGAATAAGGTAAACCTAGATAAAAGAATGGAAGCTAAGAAAGGCAATTTGATTTAGAGGCATCATTTGCTTAAAGTTTTAAATGAGGGTCACTTGATTTAGAAGCCGAAGCATATTTCTAATAGTATAGTGACTTGTTTGAAATGTGAATAAGCCTTGATACTACGGGTGTTAGTATCTTGGGGTCTTATGTGGAAAAGGGATCTTGGAAAGAATAGAAATACATAGTACCTTGGGTTGAAATTCCCCGGACTTGTTAAGTGATATGGAAGGTGCCTTAAGGTCATAAAATGAGATCCATTTTGTATGTTAATGAAAGTCTAAAGAAGTTGTGAGTTTACTTGGACGTACCGACAGTGATGTGGGATTCCACGGGTATGCTTCCCTTGTTTTATTGTGAACTTACTTGGACGTACCGGCAGTGATGTGGGATTCCACGGGTATGCTTCCATTGTCATAGTATGAGCTTACGGGCGTCTGCGGCGGTGATGTGGGATTCCGCGGGTATGCATCGGTGTGGTTGATCCTTGGACATGTTTACGATGAGGATTAGAGGCATGCGCCTTGGACATGCTACGATGAGGATTAGAGGCATGCGACCGAGATGCGGGTTAAATTCGGATCGACTACTACCCGTGGTTAGCTCCCGTGAAGTCATGTACCCGAGATGAGGGATTCCACGGGCATGAGATATATATATATATATATATGTATTGTTTATGTGTACGCCGACAGTGAGGTGGGATGCCACGGGTGCGTCACATAGTTATAGTTTACACTTACGGCTGTCGGCAGTGACGGGGAATTCCACGGGCAGAGGATATGGGTATATATGTGTTGTGTGTGTGTACGCCGACAGTGAGGTAGGTTGCCACGGGCGCGTCACATGGTTAGATTTTACATCTAGCGGTCGGCAGTGATGGGGAATCCCACGGGCGCGCTGTGATATTTGAGGGTCGTGTTCATAGCCACAGTGTGGCTATAGTTCATATGTTGAAATAAATTGTACAAGGTAAGGCCGACTTTCATTACTTTCACTTGATGAGGCACGATTATCGTTAATTGTGTTATCATATATGTCTTCAGCTGTATTTTTGACTATTATGATTTAAATTACAGTACTTTCAGTTTTACATACTTGGTACATATTTTGTACTGACCTCCTTCGGGGGGCTGCGTTCATGCTGCATGTTGAGGTACATAGCTTGTTGATCCGCACTCCTAGGATCACGGTTCAGTTCTCAGAAAGCTTCATTTTCTCCGGAGGCTTTGTCTTTGGTATGGTTCCCTGAAGTGATTGACTTTTGTACATTAAGGGGTATGGCGGGGCCCTATCCCGTCACATATGTTATGTAAACTCTTAGAGGTCTGTAGTCATATCTTGTGGGTCGCTTTATAAAAAAATTGAGCTTCTTTGTTGGATTTGTTTATATCCAGTGAGGTAGCCTTATCGGCTGACCTAATATTTATTTCATTATTAAGTTTGTGTATGTTCATTGATTTCCTCGATGTGTACTGTAAAGGGTGCGGGTAGGGCACCGATCGCGGGCCGGGGTTGGGTCGTGACACTTATCTGTCATGCCCGAACCCGGGCAGTGGTGCCTACTGGGCACCTCTACCTAGCAACACAAGTAGCTGCGGAAATTAAATAACACCTCATTTTTTTAAAACCAACATACGTGCAAGGGCAAAGCCGACAAGGCCCATAATATACATAATAAAAAACACTACCTGTACATGAGTCCATCCAGCATATGAATACGGACCTCTAGAGTTAAATGAACTATGACGGGACAAGGCCCCGCGTACCCATAAGCGTACAAAAGCACATCTTGAAAGAACTTATACCAAAAGATAAACTCGAACGAAGGAGCTATCCAAAAACTACGGCGGTCCTACTGCCGATCACCAAACAGCGTACCTAAACTGCGGCATGAGCGGCCCAGTAGGTCGATGCGAAGAATGTACCAAGTATGTGAACCGAAAATCGTAATGAAATCATGCGATCTATAATAAAAGCGGAGCAGTATGATAACTCGATTAACGAAGACACGGTGCCTTACTAACAATGAGAGTAATCAAAAGTATAGGTAGCAAATCCACGGAAACAGGTGGTATAACGATCTTTGGGGATTTACCCCTCATTTATACTCTTACCCTGACGCAGGTGGTATAACTATCTTAGGGATCTACCCCTCAGATATACTCTTACTGAAGAAGGTGGTAGCGGTGGTATAACGATCTTTGGGGATTTACCCCTCATTTATACTCTTACCCTGCAGAAGGTGGTAAAGCAGGTGGTATAACGATCTTTGGGGATATACCCCTCATTTATACTCTTACCCTGAAGAAGGTGGTAAAGCAGGTGGTATAACGATCTTTGGGGATTTACCCCTCATTTATACTCTTACCCTACCTCAACTGGCCATCATACATAACATAAGCACTACCGGCTTATCACACAATAAGTAAGCAAGTTAAGAAACCCCCCTAACTTCTTATTAGTCTTATTCATATACACTCTGATTTTGGTTTACTTAAGGCACTAACATGACATTATAAATCAGGAATCTAACGCCTCGGTCACCGCCGGAATCCCACATCGTATAAGCATGTCAGGAGTAACACAAATAATGGAAGCATACAGTGGAATCCCACATCATGTCGATGCGTCGAGTAAACTTCTGACAAGATAGCCGACCCTCCAACCGAGAGTCGCGACAACGTAATAAAACATAATACTTGCACTCAAAAGCTATCACCAGCACACATAGGCAAGTTCATAAAATCTTTAGACTTTCATTTTATAAACTCAAGGCACTTATAGAATAATTCTCAACTAAACAAGCCAAAGTACTTATCAAGGCACACATAGAATAATTCTCAATTAAACAAGCCAAAGTACTTGTCAAGGCACACATAGAATAATTCTCAATTAAACAAGCCAAAGTACTTATCAAGGCACACATAGAATAATTCTCAATTAAACAAGCCAAAGTACTTATCAAGGCACACATAGAAAAATTCTCAATTAAACAAGCCAAAGTACTTATCAAGGCACACATAGAAAAATTCTCAATTAAACAAGCCAAAGTACTACGTACGTACATTCTTTTCAAAAGACTCCTTTTTATGTAAAACCCCAAGATACTAACACCCGTAGTATCAAGGTGTGTCTATTTTTCAAAGTAAGCTACTACACTTTTAGAAAACTCATTTCAAAGCTTGAAATCAAGTAACTTCAAATTTTCACCATCTAGGCAACTTATGCCCATAATTCAAAATAGACAACTTTCTTAACCTTCCATAAAGCCGTTATAACCAACTTCCCATAAAGCCGTTATAACCCTTTATGGTTTTAGACATATCCATTCCTTTTATAACCAAGAGACTTATACTTAAAACCAAGTATCACATACTTACAAATCATGTTTCTTAACTTTCAAAATACTTCAAGTCTCTTAATATATAGAAAACAAGTTTCTTCTACTTTTAAACCTCAAGTAATTCACACCTTTAAAACAAGTTACTTCTCTTAAATCATGTCATTTCTCCTCTCTTAAAACAATTAAGTAAATCACTCCCTTGACTCCCCTAAAGTCATTATAACGACCCTTAGGTTTTGGAACTAAGGCACTAGCCAAAAGATTTGGAAACCCTCTTCCTTTTCAAGACTCTATGTACTTTAAGTAAAATACTTTCACTTTTAAGAATCCAACTTCACTAAGGCAATGGATTATACAACTTATAATTTAAACATCAAAGTACAATCAAGGAAGTACATAAAACAAATTCTATTTTAGGCAATCCAAATACAACCAAGGAATGAATCATTTAAGGAGTAGGACATACTTTCTTTATCTTAAGGAATCATGCTAGAAGAGGAGATAGTTCATGTTACACCCCGTAGTTCCAGGGTATGTATGTGGTGACGTACGTACGAGAATACGACATTTAAATTAAAAGGAAGAAAGATGTTATTTTTTCGACGGAAAAGTTTCCGGTTTTTGTGAAGGAAAAAGGTTCGTTAATGGGAATTGGATTCCCAGATTTGGTATTTGGACTTTTTGGATTATTATAGAATTATGGAATTTTATTTTCGGATTTGGTCACGTGGGGCCCACGGGAGAAATTTACGGTTTTGTGGGGCCCACTTTGTTTTCAAGATTTTCGATATTTTGGATATTTTCGGAAGATGAAATATTTTGGACGAGTAGGGGGCGACACGTGTCACCCCATGTGGCCATGTTGGCTGAATTGGTGAAGGACAAGTGTCTTGGACGTTTTATGTGGACAAGTGGCAAGCCACTTGTCCCATTTTTGTGGTGGACATATGTCTCAAAGTTGTGGTGGACATTTGGTTGGAAGACTCCACTCACACTTGGACCCAATCTTCACCATACACTTGCCTTGATCTTGGCCTTTGATTTCTCTATAAATACCCCCCTTAAGTGCAAGACTTTATTCATCCCTCACTTGAAATAATTTCCAAGGCAAAAATTCTCCCTCCCTCCCTTAGGTAATTCTCGTCCAAACACCCCCCCCCCTTTGTGTAGAAAATTCTTCAAGTGTTGGTATAGGTCCCAAATACCTTAGCCTTGAAATCCCTTGTAGTATTCCAAAGTTATCTTTATACTAAGAGCCCGAAATAATACTTTATTCCAATAGTCACAAAGTGAAACCCTAGAAAAATCTTCATAGCTTGGTTGAAGTGTTAAGAGACGTTGTTTAGAAACTTCTAAGGTTTGCTTGGAGCGGGTTGGAGTGTAAGGAATTGGAGCTAAGCATTGCTCAGGATCGACTTATTAATCTTGGATAATTTTGGGCTTATCGAGGTAATGATCTTTGTCCCCCTATTGTAATTGGATATTACATATTGTAGTAGTTTAGAATTGAGTATAAGATATATTGGAAGGATTATTATAAAGAATTGAACTGTATTTACAGTAGACTTATAGTATTATTGTGGGGCAGTGTTGTACACGTCCGGTTAGACGTGTAACCCCCTTGGAGTTGTTGGCTTGGTAGCGGGCCTTGATAGAGGAGGAGATTTTTTGTGGTTGCGGGGGGGGAGGTGCTGCCGAATTTTCCGTAGAATAAGGAACCTTGTACTTTGAATTGTGCTACAAAGAGATCGAGAAGTTGATAGACGTTTTATGGCCATTATAGGTGGAAGTACTACGAGTAGTGTATTCTACTTGAAGGGTGGAAAAGGCTAGCAAGGTTATAGTATTTGGAGCATTTTTCTAATTGTCGATAATCGTCGCGAGGTATGTGAACCTCTTCCTATCTTTTCTAGCATGATGTTGTGAACTATGTAGTACGGTAGACGTACGTGTGCTAAACGAATTTTGGTTGGTTTAAAACATAAAGTGTTATAATAGCTTTATGGGAAGTTAGTTATAACGACTTTATGTAGGTAAAAGAATGGTTTGTTGAGTTTTTAAAAGATAAGAGACTTGACTTATATTTGACTTGATATGATATGTGAAGAACTTGAATTGTGTAGAAAGTTGTGAAAGCTCATTCGTGAGTAATGAGTACTTGGTTTTTAATAATAATGTTTTACTTGATTTCGGAAATGGGAATAACTATCGAACAAGCCATTGCAACGTTAATAAAGGAAAATGTAATGACAAATAATTATATTAAAACAAGTAGAATCTTCCATCTGCATAGAAGCTAAGATAAGACAAAATTGTATTACATTTTATAGATCATGGCTACTTTAATAAGAATCATTATAAACAAGTATTGTTTTCTTAAATTCCAAAGTAAGGAACTTGATTTCTAAAAGAAAAGAGACTTGAGAATTTGAAGTGTTTTGGTTTAAAAGAAAGGCATGGTGTTGTCTTAAATTGGTTTAAAACATAAAGTGTTATAATAGCTTTATGGGAAGTTAGTTATAACGACTTTATGAAAACAAAAGAATGGTTTTATTATTGGATTTAAAATGGTAACTTGATTTTGGGAAAAGAGAAGTAACTTGAGTTTAAAAGTATAAGTAACTTATTTTCAAATATCGAACTTTTCTTGATGAGAAAAATATAAGTGGCTTGGTTTTAAAAGGTAGGAGTACCTTGATCTTAAAAGAGTTAGTTACTTGGGTTTTAAAAGTATACTTGACGTTGCTTTAAAAGTATAAGCCACTTGGTTTAAAAATTGTAAAGTACTTGATTTAAACATGAAGTCTAAGAGTATGTTAAAAATTGTAAAGTACTTGATAATAGTATCGAGTTGTTTTTACGTAAAAAGAGTTCTTTTTGAAAGGATTAATGTATGTTGTACTTTGGGGTTAAAACCCGGATTTGTTGTCATAAAATGGAAGTCTAAGAGTATGTTAAATTTTCCTATGCTAGTTGTGATAGCCTTGGTGGTATTACTATGTTACCGCGTCTCTCGGTTGGAGGGCCGGCTGACTTGTTGTGAATTTGTTGGACGTACCGGCAGTGACGGAGGATTCCACGGGTATGCTTCCATTTTGTTTGATCTTGGCCATGCTTATACGATGAGGGATGCCGGCACGCGACGAGATGCGGGTTAGATGCCCACGTTTCATTGACGCATCGGTGTGAGGATTCCACGGGTATCCTTCCATTGTTATTATCACATGGACATGTCTACACCGATGAGGGATTCCGGGGGCATACGGCCATGCATCGGGTTAAACTCCCGGTATATTATTATTGTCACATGGGCATGTCTACACCGATGAGGGATTCCGGGGGCATGTGACCATTACTATTATTCCATGGGCTAGCTCCCCATGAAGACCTGTCTACACCGATGAGGGATTCCGGGGGCATGGTATATACGATCATTATTCCATGGGCTAGCTCCCCATGAAGACCTGCACCTGCGATGAGGGATGCCGAGGGCACGTTATGGCCATGCTACACCGATGAGGGATTAGGGCATGCGTCGCGTATTATATATATATATATATTGTATATGTAATGACGGTGAGGTAGGATGCCACTGGCGGGTCACATGGTTATATGCTACACCTACGGCTGCCGTCAGTGACGGAGGATTCCACGGGCAGGAGGTATATATATGTATTGTATATGTGTACGCCGACAGTGAGGTAGGATGCTACTGGCGCATCACATGAGTATGATTTATGTCATGGACTGCCGGCAGTGAGAAAGGAATTCCATGGGCATGAGTGATGACTTTGATGGCGTGAGTCCCTGACTTGACATGGCCGCTTATATGTTATGTACTGTAGTTTGGTTATCATACATGTCTCCTGCTTTATATAGACTATTATGATTTCATTTTTACAGTATTTTCAGTTTCACATACTTGGTACCTGTTGTACTGACCTCCTTCGGGGGGCTGCGTTCATGCCGCAGGTAGAGGTACACCAGTTGTCGATCCTCGCTCATAGGATCACAGTTCAGCGTTTTGGGAAGCTCCGTTTCTCCGGAGGCTTATCTTTTGGTATAGTCCCCTGTCGTTGTAGATACTTACATTCAGGGGTATGGCGGGGCCCTGTCCCGTCGTAGTAGTGGTTACATTCTTAGAGGTGCGTAGTAATCTGTTGGGCAGGGTTTGTAAAAGGGATGTAACTGTTCAGGTTTAATCATTTTTTTATATATGCAGAAAGGTGACCGTTTTGGTTAGCCTATTTTTCTTATTGTATATCTTGTTTCATGTGTAAGTTTTTTATTTCCGCTGATTTTCTCTTATGTTGGATCACTAGGGTGCCCTACGTAAGGCACCAGTCACGGGCCCGGGGTCGAGTCGTGACAGTTCACATACCTTTTCGGCTAAATCCACAAGCTAAGCCGAATACGCCGTACGTTGAAGTGTCAACCTATAATGGTCACAACATGACTATCAATTTCTAGTTTCTAACGTAGAATAATACTAAGTATACGGTCTCTAATTCTACGGAAAATCGGGCAGCACTTCCTTTGTTTCTACTCACTTTGCCACCTTTTTCAAGGCCGAATACAATAACCAACACGCCACATTTAAGGCTCAAAACCACAACCAAACAAAGGGGATTACACGCCTTACAATACGTGTAAAATTCCGCCCCACAATTAATACGAAGTAGTTCCATATTCAAGCCATTCTCGGCCAACAACATAACCAACAATTCAAAGTCTTTTCCAATCCTTTTCCAATTCCATGTTCTAAGGTCTAACATGTTATATAGTCATAAACAACTTCAACAACTACAATTTCCTTCTTTATACAACATGCGACGACTTAAACTAATAATCAACTTGAATTGTAATCTTAAGGCTAACATGCTAGTTTTTCGGATTAGGGTTCCAATAGCCAAAACACTTATCAAACCTCATAATATATAACTCATGCTTGCTAATATCCATAGCTACAATGATAAGTAAACCTTAATTGCTAAAACGACAAGAATTATACCTTTACAAGCCCTTAAAATTTCCAAGATTCAAAGACTTATCTTCTACCATGGTCAATGACCATTTTAGCCTTACATGAAACGTCCAAGGCCATGTGGGGGGGAGGTGCCACGTGTCGCCCTCTCATTCGTCCATAAAATTCCGTAACCCTCGTGGGCCCCACAAAACGTAAAATTCCTCGGGTGGGCCCCACGTAACCAAATCCGTAAAAATAAATTTCCATAATGTTAATAAGTTCCATACTCTCCCAATAATGCATTTTGAGAATCCAATTCTCAACAACGAACATTTTTCCTTTCCGACGTTCGGAAGATTTTCCGTCGGAAAAACAATTCTTCCTTTCGCACTAATTTCCAAGTTTTGTGTTCCTTACGTACTTTCTCTTATACATGTCCTGGACTTACGGGGTGTAACATTCTTCCCCTCTTAGAAACATTCGTCCCCGAATGTTCTTAGTCGGTTGCCAAGCTATACAAACTCCGGCATAAACTCTATACTATGCCTATCAATCAAAACTGCACAAGACCAACGATGCCACACATGGCCACCGCATAACATACGTAAACATATCAATGGACCTTCCGTCCGCGACCCCTTCTCACAAAACTCGAAGGTTACAATCTTCTCAAACACGGGCTCCTTAGAGGTTCCTTTCTTTCCTTACTTGTCATACTTTCTCGTACTTCCAAACTTATTTGAGCATACGTACAAAATTTCAAATATAGATTCTGTTCCCCAAATCCTTGGATTACTATCCAAACTTGGCCATTATGTTACTTGAATTTCCGCTAAGGCTCTTCTCGGTCCTTACGACCTAGTTCCGGTGGAACGCATCCACGAACTCGTACAACGATTAACTAAACTTGGGCCTTGCATCCTCGGGACCCTATCACATAACGGAACCATTTCTAACTGACATCACCCCATTCCATACTACCAGTTGACCCGAAATGAGTCCATAACCCGACTCATCGTCACACTTAATTTCTCATTCTTAGTCTGAAATAAATCTCTCTCTTATCTCAAGGTACTTCTTACCCTATCCCCCTATTCACTAGAGGTTTGTCACATAAGCCAAAGTATTTCTACTGTACAATCTTCCCTAATGGTCTTTACACTGTTACGGGATAATTACAACTTGTGAACTCTACACAACTATAGTCTCAGTTCACTTACCATTCTTGTCAACATTCTTAACTTTTCACTTTACTAATCAAAGTATTCCTACCTCTGGGGGTACTATCACTTACAACTGCTAGAAACAAATGAAAAACATATATGCTAGGGCGAAATCTGAATCTATCAATGCACGTATGATTCAAAAGAATCGAAATATACCTGTAACCCCATGCGATGTCGCCTCCTGATCCTGTCCAGTAGTCACGTCATCTCTGCGGTTCGAAGGACCGCCAGAACTATAAACTCCACCCTGACCTCTACCACGACTGGCTGACATCTGAACACCCTGCCCTGGGGGACGCACAGCTGTGGAGGAAAGGTAACCAACCATCGGCCTCATAGGCTGAGCCACCTTACCGGTGCTCTTTCTAACAGGACATTCCCACTTATTGTGGCCCGGACGGTCACAATAATAACAAACACCTGTGCCATGACGGCATTTCCCCAAATGACGCTTACTACATTGGAAACACTGAGGAATATGTGGCCTCGACTGAGAAAATCCTCTCGCTCTCGAGAACTTGAACCTGGAGCTCGTATCAGCTCCTAAATACCTTGTGGTCAAACCTCCCACCGTGAGCTGCGGGGTATGTACCGGGTAGGTGGGACGAATATCTCACTCGCCGAGGTCGCCGTCCAAAACTCACCGGATAACCAATCGGTCTAGCCTCTTACGCCGATCTCCGCCGCCCTCTACCCTCAGACACCGCTTGCATCGACCGAATAACCTCTTCTTGATGAAATCGAGCACCACTATCTTGGTCAATAACATAACCGCTTCCTCGCGACCCTATAGTCTTCCCCTAATCGAGAAATGGAGGCTCGTGCTGGGGCCTCAAAACTGGCGCAGAACTCACCGATCATGAACAACATCCGGTATACCTCGGGCATAAGCCCTATCAACTCTCTCGAGTCCGACTAGTAGCTCTCGCTACTCCTTTGCCCTTCAGGCGGGCCGTTGCCCTCCTTGGAGGCATAACAGTAACAAAATTACGCAGAGAGGAATTATCTTACTAACACTTTCATGGCACGATATTAGAGTGAGAAAAATGAAAACTAACTCCTAAATGTCCAGAGCCTCTGTTTATGGGTGTGGCACGCAACACACCGATAATCAAGACTCTACTAGACACGTCGTAGACATTCCGAGGATCGATCGCTCGATACCACTGTCACGCCCGAACCTCGGGCGTGGATCGGTGCCCTACCTGGGCACCCTTCTACCTTAGCAAAACAAGTAAACTGCGGAAATTAAATAACACCTCATTTTTTTTAAAACCAACATACGTGCAAGGGCAAAGCCGACAAGGCTGCCATAATATACATAATCAAAAGACACTACAATGTACATGAGTCCAATCCCACATATGAATACAGACATCTAAGAGTTAAACTGAACTATGACGGGACAAGGCCCCGCCATCCATAATCGTACATAAAGCTCAGCATCGAAAGAACTTATACCAAAAAGATAAACTCGAATGTAAGGAGCTATCCAAAACTCGAAAGGCGGTCCTACACCTGCCGATCACCACACAGCGTACCTAAACTCGCGGCATGAACGCAGCCCCCCAAAGGAGGTCAGTACAAAGAATGTACCAAGTATGTGAAACTGAAAATACTGTAATGAAATCATAACGGTCTATAATAAAACTGGAGACAGGTATGATAACTCAATTTATAGTACACAGTGCCTTACTAACAATGAGAGTAATCAAAAGTATAGGTAGCAAATCCACAGAAATATGTGGTATAACGATCTTTGGGGATTTACCCCTCATTTATACTCTTACCCTGACGCATATGGTATAACTATCTTGGGGATCTACCCCTCAGATATACTCTTACCCTGAAGAAGGTGGTAAAGCAGGTGGTATAACGATCTTTGGGGATTTACCCCTCATTTATACTCTTACCCTGAAGAAGGTGGTAAAGCATGTGGTATAACGATCTTTGGGGATTTACCCCTCATTTATACTCTTACCCTGAAGAAGGTGGTAAAGCAGGTGGTATAACGATCTTTGGGGATTTACCCCTCATTTATACTCTTACTCTACCTCAACTGGCCATCATACATAACATAAGCACTACCGGCTTATCACACAATAAGTAAGCAAGTTAAGAAATTCCCCTAACTTCTTATTAGTCTTATTCATATACACTCTCATTTTGGTTTACTTAAGGCACTAACATGACATTATAAATCCGGGAATCTAACCCGCCTCCTGGTCACCTGCCCCGGAATCCCACATCGTATAAGCATGTCCAAGGAGTAACACAAATAATGGAAGCATACCCGTGGAATCCCACATCACTGTCGGTACGTCCAATTAAACTCACAACAAGACAGCCGACCCTCCAACCGAGAGTCGCGGCAACGTAATAAAACATAATACTTGCACTCAAAAGCTATCACCAGCACACATAGGCAAGTTCATAAAATCTGTTATACCCCGTATTTTCAGAGTATGTACGTAAGGATGTACGTAGAAAAATTTGAACTTTAAAGTTGGCTTGGCCGAATTTTTTTTGTGCACAACACCCGGTTAGAGTCGTTTTTCGACGAAACGTTTTACACAACTCGCGTAGGGTAAATTACGGCTATGTCATTTCTAATTTTTGCGGATTTTTCCGAGAGACGAGACGTGTTGGACCAACAAGAGGGTGCCACTTGGCACCCTCTCATTGGCGGATTTGGTGGGCGTCCCTTGGACGATTTTCTTGACATTTTTGTCAAGTAGTAGGTAGGATATTTTGTGTGCAAGTTGGCTAGGTACACTTGCCCTAATCTTGGCCTTACACTTGCCTAGCACTTGGCTAAATCTTGGCCATTGGTTGGCCTTTACTTGACCTATAAATACCCCTCCCCTTTGATGAACTTCTTCATCCAAAAATCTCTAAGTCTTGAAAGCTTCTTCCTCCCCCCCTTTGTGAGGCCTTTGGCCGAGAGCACCCCTTCCCCCCCCTTGGCCGAGAGTTTCCCCCCCCTAGTGGGGTTGGCCGAGGGGTACACACCCCCCCTCCTTGTGGTGCTAGCCGTGGGGTACCCCCCCCCCCCTAGCCTAGTTGTTTTCGTATAATACCCCCCTTTTTTTGTGGTATAGTGATACTCTCAAAAGTATTGTTATAATGCCCAAATTACCTTAGCCGTATACCTTGTAGTATTCTAAGGTTATACCTATACGAAAAGCCCCGTAATACTATTATACTTCCCACTACCAAAACCGAAACCCTAAGGAAAATCTCCATGGTTAGTTGAGTAGTATGTAGAAGTTGGTTAGAACTTCTAAGGGTAGTTTGGAGCGGGTTGGAGCGCACGAGTCGAGCTAAACGTTGCCCAGGATCGACTTTATACTTGGATAATTATGGGCTTATCGAGGTAAATATCTTGTCCCTCTATTGTAATTGGAAATTACATGATTGTTAGACTATATAGTTGAAGTATACTATATATAGAACTGAACGTTGTTATCGGCAATGTCTTTGGACTTAAGCCTGAATAATACTTACGCAATGTCTCGCGACTTAAGCTCGAATAATAAGAAACCTTTTCGAAAGAAGAGTCTTGAATCAGTAATTACATAGGATCAGACATGAGACTTGTGTATCTTTTCGTGAGGTAGAATTGTGCACGTCCGGATTAGACGTAATCCCCCGGTTGGTAGCCTACTGGCCGATAGAGGTGAGATTTACGCTGTCATGGGAGGAATTTGTCGAATTTTCTGTAGAATGTTCTACGAAGAGACCTAAATGTTAATAAGCGCCTTGTGGCCTTATAGGTGGAAGTACTATGCGTGGCACGATCTACTTGGCTTAAGGAGTAGCCGGCGGTTTGAGGTACTTGGAGCGTTTTGCTATTAGTCGATAATCGTCGCGAGGTATGTGAACCTCTTTCTATCTCTTCTAGCATGATATGTGTGTAACTATGTAGTACGATAGACGTACATGTGTTAAATGTATTTGATTGGGATCCCTCAAAAGGAGTTAGAGAGAAGTTTCTCTCACTAAGAAAACGCTCTCAACGTTTCCCTTAGTTGCTCCTTAGGTTTCTTCCCCACCCCCCTTAGTTTTTTCGTGTGACTCACTATGGTTTGCTTGTTATGGTCCACAATATGAAAAAGTCTAAACGTTACACACGTTCTAGCAATGATTCAGAGGTTCAGCGGTTTCTAAAGCTAGAACACAGAAGACAAAAAAGAATGGCAGTAGGCCAACACTGGCCGCGGCACATCTTAGTCCGGCAATCTCGGACCCTTCTGTGTTGGTTCATCTTACCTGCACTCGCGCTTTCCTTTAGAAAATGTAGTAGATGATTCTATGCTACAAAGGATACATGAATGGGGCAAAAATATCGAAATTGAAAGCTTGATATTAGTGAGTTTGAAGGCGTAACTTCCGCAGGACCATTGACGCCCTAATGCTACTATGGTGGTCGATCATTCCACGCCAATTTGTTGGTAAAGGGTTCATTTCGGAAGAATTAGACAGTACCCAAAGATTAGTACCCGACACTACCCGAAATTCTCTCGGGTTTGCCGGAAAAGGGTTGAAATCGGGCCGGACATTGCAATTGGTGAAGCAAGACACGATGGCATTCTCTGCCCAAACCGGTCGGCGTGGGTCAAAGGTTCTTGGCGTCGTCGTGCAAGGGTTCATGGGTCCAAGAGTAATCATGTCTTGTTTGATTCAAGTCGGTTGAAAGCATTGATGGTACTTCTATCCCCAAGAAGTTCAACGCGGATGTCAAGAAAGCAAACTTCAACGCCCGAAACGATGGGACTACTCCTATTACGGTCGGGTCTTGGGTCAAGGCTAAGGCGGTCACGAGGATAACAATGATACTAGGAATATGCACTCTATGCAAGGATCAAGATCGATGTGGAATACGAAGGGGTTTCTAGCCCCAAGGTTTCGAACGTCATAATTGAAGGAGCCGAGGCGTCAAACTTTAATGCCGCGGGTATCAAGTTTACACTCCCAACTTCGGGCCTTAATGATGGTCTGATTTCCAAGGCGGGGCAGGGGGATAACCTAGGGACATTAACTACCCCCGTTTTACAAGGAGCTAAGTCAATGGTGGGTTCCAACGTTTTGATTGAGGGTGCCGAGGCGTCGCACATTTATGAGGCGGGTACCAACGACTCTCTCATTACTCCGGTTCTTTATGATGGTATTAGTTCCAAGACGGATCAGGGGGATAATCTAGGGGCATTGACTACTCACGTTACACGAAGAGCCAAGTCAATTGTGAGAAACAAAGCTATTTCTTTGTCCAAGGAGCCTAGGAACTCCACAACCATCAATATTACGAGAGCCGAGGGGTCGGCATTGAATGTGGCGGGTATCAATGACTCTCTAATAACTCCGGGACTTTATGATGGTCTTGGTTCCAAGACGGATCAGGGGGACAATCTAGGGGCATTGACTACTCACGTTACACGAAGAGCCAAGTCAATTGTGAGAAACAAAGCTATTTCTATGTCCAAGGAGCCTAGGAACTCCATAACCATCAATGATGCAAGAGCGGGGGTCAACATTGAATGAGACGGCATTCAAAGTGCCTTCTCGTGATTCAAGTCAACAACCCAGATTTCTTTAAGTGTCACCAATGAAGCCTTCCTACTTTAGCTAGTTTGCTAAGTGGAGCCAATCTCAAGAATCACAACACTCCTTTCGCCTTTAACACTTCCTGATTCGAGTAGAGTCCTAAACTTCCCCTCTCTCATCTAATACCACTTCACTACTTCGAATTTCACAACACCACACCCCTTCTATCTCCTCTTCCTTCTATTCCTTCGAAAACCAACACAAATTCCCTACCCTCCCAAATGGCATGCAAATCATCTCTTCTATCATGCCCAAGCTCACTCCCTTCTACCCTTCCCCTCCGCCTATACCTCCAGATATACCTCCCAATGATTTACACACTAATGCACCTTCTAAACCACATCATTTCCTACCACGGCCACAACTCACAACAATCTTCCCCAAACCATGGCAAAGGTCCCTTCCTCCTAAAAAGACTTACGGAGTCTTTGGGAACTAGGATTGAGGCAAAAGGAATGAAGTTACAATTTATTGAACAACAAGGAGGAAGTAAATATAGATCCGAGGATGAAGTTCCTTTCATAGAAACTTGGGGCTATTTCCTAATAGGTTGCTTCACGGTCCTTTCCGGAAGAGAAGCATTGAATACGATTGTGAAAGGACGGGAGTTAAATGCAGATTATACCATATGGCAAAGGTCGATGATGTTCAAATTCATGACGGAGGAAGAGCGCACTAATGTACTTCACGGAGGCCCTTATATGGTCTACGGGAAAACCATGATGCTCAAGGCTATCAATAAAGGAGTTCTTATAACGGATGATTTGTTTATGGACATTCCTATTTGGGTCACTTTCCGACATTCCCTTTCTATTCGAGTGCAACGGGCCTTAGTAAGATTGCTTCACGTGTAGGAAAACCTCTTTACACTGACCAATATACTAAGGAAAGGTCTAAAATGAACTATGCAAGAGTTCTAGTGGAAGTGGATGTTAGCAAGGAGCCGATAATGGATTTTGTCGTCAATCTCCCCGATAACAGAAAGTATACTCAAAGGGTAAACTATGAGAATTACCCGGACTTTGCTATCATTGTGCGGCTTTTGGACACAACCACTTGAAGTGTAGGAAGCTGAGGGATGATGTCAACATTGAAGAAGCTCCAAAAACATGCAATACTGAGGTCCCCCCTAACAACAAGGATGATTCTATTCATTTGAAGGTCAACAAAGGTACGGGTGGAACCAACCCTCCCCCCCCTCATCCAACAACTTCTCAACATCCCGTAGATGCTGATAACTTGATGGACATTGAAGAAACTTTGCACACAACACCTCCTGGTACCGGAAGCTTGGGAGAAGTATCACACGCCGCGTCCTCCGGCTTTGGTCATTCGCCCACCATGTTTCATGGATTCTCTAGCAAAGTCCTCACCGCCTAATTCTCACAATGGCGTGACACAACATGGTAGGATGAGGTGAGTCAAAACATTCGATTCGAGATGCCTATGAACCCGCCACCTTCATTAGATGAAGTTACATTCAACTGCTACGGAAAAGGCTCACCTTGTGTCAAGTAACGTTAACTTTGAACGCGGGAACATAGCTTGGCCGGTACACAAGTTATGGCTTCCAAAGAACAAAGATGATGGATGGCAAGAGGTTTTGTCCAAAAGAATGGGCCAAAAGCTTGGGAAAGCGGCTAAGCGCGGAGGTGCTAATAAAACCTCCTTTGTTTCCTTATGAAAATACTTTGTTGGAATGTCCGTGGTCTTTGCGACAAAGGGATAGGGCTGCCACGCAAGCTCTAGTGTGTAGTATCACAAAACAGCATGATGCGGCTATGATTTGTCTATTGGAAACTAAGCTATCTCAACCAAGTGACGAGTCTTTCTCTACTCAAAGATTCAAAGCATGGAAGTTTTGCTCAAATTTGGAATTCATTGAGGCTGTAGAATGCTATTACTTTGGGATCCATCCAGTGGTTTGTTGCGAAGTGCTTGGTATGGACTCTCAAAGATATCCATGTCCAGCAAGTTGCAATATAACACAAGTGTCCTTCCTGCCACATTTGTGTACCCGCTTTATAGCATCTCGGATAGAAGGATGCTTTGGCATCACCTTTCTCACTGGGCGTTGGCATCAATAAGCCTTGGATGATTATGGGAGATTTCAACACTTATCGCAACCCTAATGATAAGGTGGGGGTCCTCCTCTCACGCCTTATGCACTTAGGGATCCGGGAGATTTCAGAATTCTCATGGACTAGAAGACGCCCTTCATCCTGCTCCTTCTACACTGGACGAATGGTTCGATTTGGTCTAAGCTTGATAGAGTGTTGATGAATCAAAATTGGAGTGATTTGACCTTAGAATGCAAGGCCAATTTCATGCCTATGGAGCCTGTCTCGACCACCGTCCCGTGATAGCCACGATTATTGATCCTATAATGTTGGGAAACGCCTTTCAAGTTCATGAATATGTGGCTTTCACCCAGCCTTTGAGAACATTATGACTTCATGTTGGAGACAAGACATATGGGTCTCGCTCAATTCGCCCTTGCCTCCAAACTGAAAGCCTTGAAGCAACCTTTAAGGGCTTTGAACATAAGTGACTTTGGAGGTATCGAACAAAGAGCAAAAGGGGCAAACATAGAGTTCAAGGAGGCTATCAATGCACACATGGAAAATCCCTTTGATGAGGAGCTTAAAGCCAAGGTTAAGTCCTCAAGAGCTAGAGCAAACACTCCATCGGAAGTGAAAGACACTTCATAAGGCGTAAGTCAAGACGAAGCACTTGATTGGAAGTGATAGATGTTCCAAATACTTTCATAGTTTGATCAAAAGGAGTAATGTCAGAACTCCATTAACTTTCTTGTTAAAGCTAATGGTACTGTCACTACATCACCGTAAGAAGTCGAAGTTGCTTGTTGAATTTTACAAAGATCTATTAGGTACTTCCGACCCACTACCAACTTTGATCTGATGTGTTCAACTATGGCCCAAAGTCGAGTGAAGAAGAGAGATTACACTTTGCATTTCATCACCCCAAAGGAGATTTGGGAAGCACTCTACGATATAGGCAATGACAAGGCACTGGACCGATGGTTATACTACGCTTTCTTCAAGAATAGATGGAAAGATGTGGGCCATGATGTTGTAAGATGTGTCCAAGAGTTCTTCTCATCGAGTTCTTTTGAAGCAGGTTAATCATACCATCATTACCCTGCTACCAAAAACTGACCATGATCCCAAGGTAAATGATTTCAGGCCCATCGGATTGACTAATGTGATCTATAAGATCATCACAAAGATTCTAGCTAACAGAATGGCATTGATCCTTCCTTCTCTCATTGACAAATCCCAAAGGGCTTTTGTGAAAGGAAGAAACATGATGGACAACGTATATGTGGCACAAGAGCTTGTGAGAGGATTTAATAGAGCCAGAGTCTCACCAAGATGTATGCTTATGGTGGACCTTCGTAAAGCATTCGATACAGTCTCTTGGAGCTTCCTCGAATTGGTACTAAGAAGTCTAAAATTTCCGACATTTACAAGATGGATCATGGAATGTGTTAGCTCAACCTCCTTCTCCCTTTCTATCAATGGTGAGCTACATGGATACTTCAAAGGAAAGCGCGGCCTAAGACAAGGTGATCCTATGTCCCCTACTCTCTTTATCTTGTGCATGGAATACCTCTCAAGGCTGCTTAAAATGAAGGCTGAGGCAAGAGCTTTCTCATATTTTCCAAAGTGTAAGAAATTGGGCATTACTCATCTTGCATTCGCGGATGACCTCATGCTTTTTGCCAAAGGAGATATATCTTCAGTTGGGATTCTTATGGATTGTCTGGAAGAGTTGGAGGCTGCCTCAGGATTAACTCTTAACCCCGCTAAATCCTCTGTCTACTTAGCAGGAATGCATTCTGATCGGGACTTGATATTGACCAGTGGGTTTCGCCATTGGTAGCTTTCCAGACGATACTGGGGATCCCTTTGTCCCCAATTTCAGTCTCGGTGGATCAATTTGCCCCATTCACTAGTGCTATTTCGAATTACATTCGTAAATGGGGCACCATACCCTTTCTTACGCCGGTGTCGAACTAATCGTGTCGGTCGCCGAGGGGTTGAGAGCTTTGGTTCCGCACTTCCTATCCCGCCACTATTATCAACAAGGTAAGGTCTTCTTGTATTCAATTCTTATGGGGAAACCACCAAGAGTTGCTTGGGATATCATTTGCCCGCCTCAAACCGGGTGGCTTGGGTCTTATGAACATCAAGGAATGGAATCATGCCCCGCTATCCAGACGATTTGGCAAACTCACACTAAGCCGATTCTCTATGGGTCCAATGGATCAATAGCCACTATTTGAGAGATATTACAATTTGGGACTATGAGGTACGCCCTAGGACTCCCTTTATTCAAAAAGATTTGTGGGATTCGCGACAAATTTGTTTCTATCTTTGGTAGCCATGGTGATGCTATTGACGGCTTTACAAAATGTTGTGCCAACGGTATATTTGATTCAAGCTCAGATATGATATCTTGCGACTCCGCAAGCTAAAAAGCCTTGATGTCACAAATTTGGAAAGGATTCATTCCTCCCAAATTCTCTTTTACTATGTGGCTAAATTGCAGAAGCGGTTAGCTACAAAGGATACTCTATCATTTCTCAACTTGGAGGATAAATCTCATGATTCTGCAAGCAAGCTAATGAAACAAGGGAACACCTCTTCTTTGCCTTCCCCTATACACACATGATTTGGAAGAGCATAAAAGATTGGTTGGGTATTAGAAGAGAGATGACAACTGTTGAAAGCTCCCTTAAATGGATTAAGAAAGAACACCATGACAAGCATCCGAGCCAAAGCTATTTTGCTTACTTTTTGCATAATGGTTTATGAGATTTGGAGGCAAGAAAGACAATGCTCTTTGAAGCAAGCTTGCTGAGAAGAGGTCATTGCAAGAATCAAAACAACATCTTATAGAGTTCTCTATGATTTTATCCCCTCTTGTAGTGGCACCTTTTGAGTGACCACCCCTCCCCTCTATCTCTTCTTGTTTGCATTACGTTGAGGCTTGAGATACCTCAACGACTGATTGTAGCCACTTCCTTTTCGTTATTAGTAATAATATTTGCATTTACCTAAAAAAAAAAAAAAATGTATTTGATTGGTCTAAAACATAAAGTGTTATAACGGCTTTATGGGAAGTTGGTTATAACATCTTTATGTAGGTAAGAAAATACTTGTGGTTTTTAAAAGGGTAACTGATTTGAACTATAACTGGTTGGTTAAGTAATAATAAAGAACTTGAAGTATTTCAAAAGATTTTTGAATCATTTTGAAAGAAGAAGTAATACTGGGTTTTTGAAAACTTAAGAGTTATACTAGCTTTATGGGAAGTTAGGTATAACGGCTTAAGAATGTTTTACTGATTTCGGAAATCAGAATGTGTATCGACAAACCACTGCAGCGTTAATAAAAGGAAATATTTTGACAGATTAAGTATTATTAAAACCAGTAGAAACTTCCATCTGCATAGAAGCTAAGATGAGACAAAATGATATTTCCTAGATCATGGCTGCTGTAATAAGATTGTTATAAACAAGAATATCCTACTCACATATAAGGCTTATGTTTTCTCAGATGGTTTAAAAGAGAATTATATTCTTAAATGAATAAGACTATGAACTACGAAACCTTTCTAAAATAAGAACCGTGAACATTTGAAATTAGGCAAACAGGGACGTTTGGAAAATAATGTTGTTACTTGATTTTACAAAGGTAAGTGTTTTGATTTACTTCAAAAGATAATCACTCTATTTTCATATACTACGGTATTGTGTGACTTTGTAAACGTAACGTATCTTTTAAAAGATAATAGATGAAGTACTTTGGGAATAGATACCCGATCTTGTTAATCATATATTAGAATGTACCTTGTGGATAACTTGATTGTGTTGGTTTGTGATAGCCTTGTAATACTTTCTTGTTGATTTGATAAGTAAACATGCTAGGATGCTACGTGTGTTAGTATCTTGTGATGTTTTGTGTAAAGGGGTTTTCCTCGATGCGCTTAAAGTTGTTTGACTCTCGATCGTTATGTTGGTATTGTACCACTCACCTTGACTTGTCTCCGAGGTTGCCGCCTCCGTCGCGGTAGACTCGGTGATGCGGGACCATGATTCGAGAATACCTCATGCGGGTCCAGGATCCATGCGAACTACGGAGTTCGGGTTAGTTTGCGGCCCTTGTGGTCATGCGGTCTTTGTGGCGTGCGGTGCGCGATCGGCGAGTCCGTGACGCGCCGGAGTAGCTACCTCGACGAGGAATACCTCATGCGGGCCATGAGGTTGGCCTACGCGAGCTACGGAGAGTTCAGGCTAGACGCGCACATTTGATCTGCGCGGCGAGCCGGCTTTGATCATGTGACGTGCAGCCGGATATCATGATACGCTTTATGACCGTTAAGTAATGTGGGTGTTAGTAGTCGGTTATGCCTTCGTGACTTACATTATGCGGTTTTATTAGGACACGGTGGGACACGTGTTCATGTGTATTCACAGGTGCTTTTATATCATAAATCGCGGTGAGGAAGGTATTCCACGCATGATTGATGTTATGGGCGTGAGACCCATAGTTACATTTGAGTGATGACTTTGAGCGTGAGTCACGACTTGACACGATCGCTTATTTATTGTGAATCGTAGTTTGGTTATCATACATGTCTCCGCTTTATAGACTATTATGATTTCATTTACGATTTTCGGCCACATACTTGGTACTTGTTATCGACCTCCTTCGGGGTGCGTCACGCCGCAGTTGAGGTACACCGATCGTTGATCCTCGCTCTAGGGTCACAGCGTTTGGGAAAGCTCCGTTTCTCGAGGCTTATCTCGTATAGTCCTCGTTGTTGTAGGTGCTTACATTCAGGGTATGACGGGCCCCTGTCCGTCGTTGTTGTCATATCATTCGTAGAAGTGTAGTAAATTTGTGGCGTGGTTTGTAAAAAGGATTAAACTGTTCATTTTGAAAGAGTTGTTATTTATATATATGCCGAGAGGCCACTTTTCTTCAGATAAACATGTGTCTTCTTTACATTGTATCATGTATTGTGTTTTATGTTCCGCTAATTACTCTGATGTTGTATCACTAGGGTGCCCGGGGTAAGGCGATACCACGCCCGGTTGGTCGTGACAAAAGTGGTATCAGAGCAGTTAATCCTCGGAAGGTGTCTACAGACCGTATCCAGTAGAGTCTTGATTATCGGTGTGTTGTGCACCACACCAATAATTAGGAGGCTATAGGATATTTAGGATTGGTTTCTATTCTTCTCACTCTGAGATCGTGCCTTAGAGCTGTTGTAAGTTGGACCTCTCACGTATTTCTTTCCTCACCGCTATGCCTCCGCGTAGGCAACCGGTCCGGAGGGCAAGGCATTACACCGTAGTTCCGGAGTATGTATATGAGGACGTAAATACGACATTAAAATTGGAAAGGAAGAAAGATGTGATTTTTCGACGGAAAAGTTTCCGAATTTTGAGAAGGAAAAATGTTCGTTAATGGGAATTGGATTCCCAGATTTGGTATTCGGACTTTTTGGAATATTTGAGAATTATGGAATTTTATTTCCGAAATTGGTCACGTGGGGCCCACGGGAGAATTTACTGATTTTGGGGCCCACTTTATTTTGGATTTTTGGCATTGCGGATATTTTGGAAGATGAAATATTTTGACGAGTAGGGGCGACACGTGTCACCCCGTGTGGCCATGTTGGCCGAATTGGAGAAGGCAGTGGGGACGTTTTTAGCGGACAAGTGGCCCATTTTGTGGTGCCACTTGTCCCATTTTTGTGGTAGCCAAATGGTTGGCCAACTACCCACACACATGTACCCCATCCTCACCACACACTTGCCTAGATCTTGGCCATTGATTTTCCTATAAATACCCCATTGTTTCAAGACTTATTTCATCCACACTTTGAGATTCTAAGTCACAAAATACTCCCTTTGTTGAGGTTCTCGTCCTACTCTCCCCTTGGTGTAGGAAAAATTCTTCAAGTGTTGATATAGTCCCAAATACCTTAGCCTAGTATCCCTAGTTGTATTCCAAGTTATTTCAATACTAGAGCCCTGAAATTCTACTTTATTCCTTTAGTCGCAAAAACGAAGCCCTAGAAAATCTTCATAGCTTAGATGAAGTGTTAAGAGAAGTTATTTAGAAACTTCTAAGGGTTGCTTGGAGCGGGTTGGAGCGTCGGAATGGAGCTAAACGTTGCTCGGGATCGACTTATAATCTTGGATAATTTTGGGCTTATCGAGGTAATGATCTATGTCCCTATTGTAATTGGAAATTACATGTCAGTAAGAGTTAATCATTGAGTATAAGATATATTGGAAGTATAATTATAAGGAATTGAACCGTATTTACATTGACCGTATTTGCGTAGACTTGTAGTATTATTGTGGAGTAGAATTGTACACGTCCGGTTAGACGTGTAACCCCGGAATTGTTGGTTTGCAGCAGGCCTCGTTTGAGAGGAGTTTTATGTGGTTGCGGGGAGTCTTGCTGAATTTTCCGTAGAATAAGGAATCTTGTATCTAGAATTATTCTACGAAGAGAGTTAGAGGTTGATAGACGTTTTGTGGCCTTTATAGGTTGAAGTACTACGAGTAGCGTATTCTACTTGAAGGGTGGAAAAGGCGAGCAAGGTTAGAGTACTTTGGAGCGCTTTGCTAATTGTCGATAATCGTCGCGAGGTATGTGAACCTCTTCCTATCATTTCTAGCATGATATTTGTGAAATATATTTAGTGCGGTAGACGCACATGTGTTTAAAGGAAGTTGATTTTCCTTTTGTGTCCTTGACTTGATTCCAAAGTTAAGTGACTTGTTATGAAACATTAAGGACTTGAATTATGTTAAAAGTTGTAAAATCTCATTCATGATTAATGGGTGTGGTCTTTTAAAGAATAAAGTTATCTTGATTTCAAAATAAGAATGGTTTTATCATTGGATTTAAAATGATAACTTGACTTATAAACAACTTGATTTTGGGAAAGGAGAAGTAATTTGATTTAAAGGTATAGGTTACTTGTTTTTAAAAGAGTAAGACACTTGGTTTAAAAAGTATATTGCTACTTGACTTTTAAAGGAAAAGTGCCTTTGTTTTAAAAGAAGGTATGGAAATTGTTTTGGTTTTACTTTGATGTCTTTTGACTTGAGTTTAAATAATAAGAATCTAGAAGTATTTCAAAAGAGTTATTAACCATTTTGAAAGAAAAGAAATACTTGGTTTTAAAAGCTTAAGTGTTATACTAGCTTTATGGGAAGTTAGGTATAACGACTTAAGGAAGATATAAGGAACGGTTTACTTATTTTTTTTTATGAAAGTCTTGTATTGATTCTGGAAAGTGTAGTAAGATGGTTTGATAAGTAGACATGTTAGGATGCTACGTGTGTTAGTGTCTTGTGATGTTTGTATAAAGGGGTTTCCTTGTTGTGCTTATGTTGTTTAACGATAAGTCATTATGTTAGTATTATATCACTCACCTCTTGACATGATTCCGGTTGTCGCCTCCGACGCGGGTAGACTCAAAGTCTGTGTGACCTATGATTCGAGAATACCTCATGCGGTTTGTGTGACCTATGCGGAGCTACGAGTTCCGTGTTAGTGCGGCCTTTATGGTCATGCGGTCTATGTGGCTACGCGGATCGCGAGTCGGGGACGTTGCGGGAGTAGCTACCCTCGATGCGGGAATACCTCACGCGGGCCATCGGAGTGGCTTACGCGGAGTCGCGGAAGTTCGGTGACTAGACGCGCACATTAGATACTGCGGGCGAGTGGCCAGCTTCGATCATGTGGCGGTCTAGACAAATCTCATGATACAGTTTATGACCTTGTTGGTACTGTGGGTTTTAGTAGTCGGTTATGCCTTCGTACTTACCCCGTACGGTTTTATTATGACACAGGTAGGACCTGGTGTTCATGTGTATTCCTTGGTGCTTTTATATCATAGACTGCCGGCAGTGAGGAAGATATTCCACGGGCATGATTGATGTTGTGGGCGTGAGACCCATAGTTGTATTTGAGTGATGACTTTGAGGGCGTGAGTCCCTGACTTGACATGATCGCTATTTATTGTGAATCGTAGTTTGGTTATCATACATGTCTCCCGCTTTATATAGACTACTATGATTTCATTTACGATTTTCGGGCCACATACTTGGTACTGTTGTAATCGACCTCCTTCGGGCTGCGTTCATGCCGCAGTAGAGGTACACCATGTTGATCCTCGCCTTAGGGTCACAGCAAGATTTGGGAAGCTCCGCTTCTCCCGAGGCTTATCGGTGGTATAGTCCCCTGTCGTTGTAAGTGCTTACATTCAGGGTATGGCGGCCCCGTCCCGCCATTGTTGTCATATCATTCTTAGGTGCAGTAATCGCTGTGGCGCATTGTAAAAAGGGATGTAATCGTTCTAGTTGTTATATATTTATGCCGAAAGGCAACTTTTCTCGATAACTGCTTTACACTTCACTTTATTCATGTCTTGTTTTATATTCCGCCGACACTCGATGTATGGCTACTGGGTGCCCGGTAGGCACGACCACGCCCGGTTCGGTCGTGACAAAAGTGGTATCGTGAGCGATTAATCCTGGAAAGTGTCTACGCACCGTATCTAGTAGAGTCTTGATTATCGGTTGTGCACCACACCTATAATCGTGAGGTCGCAGGATATTTAGGATTGGTTTCCATTCTTCTCACTCGAGATCGTGCCTTAGAGCCGTGTTATAAGTTGGACTCCTCCGACGTATTCTTTTTCACCCGCTATGCCTCTACGCAAGGCAACGAGCCCGTGGCGGCAAGGCGCAGAGGAGCCGCGAGTAGAGCACGTAGGTTACTGGCACGCCCATTCATTATCCGAGACAGCTTCATTCGGGAGTTCGCGACGCCGCTAGCCCTGTGAGAGTTTATAGCGAAGAGCAGAGCCACCGAGACCACGATACCGAGCCTCTAGTCCCACCGCCAGAACAAAGGATATGGGTTACAAGGAGATGACCCGATACTAGCTAGTCCGTGGCCGGGAATGAGGACGGACGGAGCCGTGGTTCCGATGCATCGAGTTCACCCTAGATCCGATCGTTTCGAGGCATCGAGGCTTTCGAGTTGCACCACCCGAGTTCTATGGATTGAGGACCGAGGAAGATCATCGTGAGTTTATTCGACGATTGCAAATGATCATGAAAGTGATCGAGACCTCAGAGGCATTTCTTACACACTTTTTGCCCTCGCTGATGAGGAGAGCTCGGGCAGATAGATTTATGAGGTTGAGGCAGAACGGGCGAACGGTTCGGGAATACAGTATAGAGTTTGACTTATTGGCTCGTTATGTCCCCGCTTTAGTGGCAGACATGGAGGATAGAGTGCACCGATATGTCACAGGACATGACGATTATCTAGCAGAGAGTTGTACAAGAGTAGCTCTTCAGTCAGACATGGACATTGCCCGCGTACATGCTTACACGCAGCAGACTGAGGAACGTAGAGATCGACGGACTAACCAAGATCAGCAGAAGAGGGCCAGAATAGCAGGGTCCTTTGGTAACTTTCGAGGCGGACCTTCTCAGCAGCAGACTGGTTATGCGCCTCCGCCAGTACAGAGTGGTCCTCCACAGACTTCAGGACGTTCGGGGTATTTAGGAGTTGGTCAGAACTCCAGGGTTTCTGGTTCACAGATTTATATAGGTTCCAGCCAGCCAGATTCAGTTTTCCCTCTATGTTCACTATGTGGTAGACGTCATCCCAGGAAATGTCGTCTTTTTACTAATGTTTGTTTTACCAGTGGCCGTCAGGGCCATGTGAGGAGAGAATGTCCTAGTAGGAGGGATACAGGTGGGATGACTTAGCCTACTAGGTCAGTTGCGGATTCAGTGGTTCAGAGAGGAAGGGGTGTTAGCCAGAGGAGGCCACCCCCACCTCGATGTGGCCATTGTGGTAAGTGACATTGTGGAGAGTGTCGTACTTCTTCGACAGCTTGTTTTGCTCTCGCCACAGGCCATCTTGAGAAATTGTCCACCAGATGTGGCGCGGATGTAGAGACTCACCTTCGTGATCGTGGCTAATTCATCATCTTCCTAGCTATGCAACAGTAAGGTGATTGATTAGAACGACAAAGGGAAGTGAAGAAGAGATGCAGTATATCCTTAACCTCTAGAGATTTGTATGTGTGATAAGATGAGTATACCTTAAGTGTTATGTTCTGATAGCATTGTGTTAATTGTGATTAGAAAACATGGGTAGTTGTAAAGGGTAAGTCTGGGGACGAGAAAATGGGGAGCCTTAGAATTTATAACAGTTGGGACCTTGGATGCAAGGCCGTCCTGAGTGGATGATTTTACGGTTGGTCTTTGTCGAAGTACTCAGTAATACGTGGTGTATTTATGGGATAATTCCATGGGTAGTGTGAGATGAAAGTGGTAGCTTTCATGACGTGAATTGGTAAGATTGTTCGGATCGGAACGAGTTTAGTACGGTTGGGTCGGGTTGAGGCCATATCGCGAGTCAACCCGCGGCCGGAAAGTGGTGGGGCTTTGAGGTGGTCCCGCTAGATGATAGGGTCACGAGGGTGTTAGGCCCAAGTTTAGTTAACCATCGTACGAGTTCGTGGAAGCGTTCGACCAGTAGTCGGGCCGATGAGGTCAGCCCATCTTGTCTTTCAGTCAGGACCGTTTACTCGGCAGAGGGTTATGTGAGATGTTATATCTGGAAGGTTGTAAGGCTGCACGAGGTGCCTACTTTCACCTTATGACGATGGAGCCTAGTTTACTTGCTTTCTTTTCCGGAGGTTTTACCAGCAGGTTAGGAACTCGGTGAGTCTTAGTATCGCATTCGCCTGCCGGTGTTTGGATTTCGTGGGTAGTCGTGAGGATTGTTGCCTCCCTGTTGAGGAGTGTTTTATAGCTACCATTTGATTCTGGATATCGCCTTATGACGCCTTGTAGGGCGGAAGTGTAAGTTGCCGGCCGATTGGTTCGATGTTGGCAAAGTTCAGATAGTTGGTTCATACTTGTTTCGACAGGATGTGGATAAGTGAAGCTTATCCGTAAGAGATTTTTGGCACTCGAGTCACCGAAGTCGTTCGGATAGTCGGCGATTTACACTTAGAGTTCAGCCGACGGTGGCCTTCAAGGTACCACCCTGCAAAGCGGTATGACGAGATTTGGAAACCGGAGCGAGCGTAAATGTCGTAAGTTGTGAGAAAGAGTTCGAGTTGAATAGAATGGTACGACGAGTAATTGAAGAAGCGAGCATGTGTTAAGAACATAGTTGTGATCATTTCGTTTGTAAAGTGAAGGTGCGAAGAGTATCTTTTAGCCTTGGGTGGGAGTTTTTGTGATGTTAGAGGTGATTCCTCGTGGACTTTGATGTAAGTATTTGCGCTGGTGTTTTCTCGCGCTACGTGTGGCATTTGCAAACCGTTAAGCTATGAGGAACTTGATCGTTATCGTCTTGAGAAGGAACATTCGGGACGAATGTTTCTAAGAGGGAGAATGTTACACCGTAGTTCCGGTGTATGTATATGAGGACGCACGCACGTAAATAATACATTAAAATTGGAAAGGAAGAAAGATGTGATTTTTCGACGGAAAAGTTTCCGAATTTTGAGAAGGAAAATGTTCGTTAATGGGAATTGATTCCCGTTTGGTATTCGGACTTTTGGAATATTTGAGAATTATGGAATTTTATTTCCGAAATTGGTCACGTGGGCCCACGGAGAATTTACGTTTTGTAGGGCCCACTTTATTTTCGGATTTTTGGCATTGCGGATATTTTCTAAGATGAAATATTTTGACGAGTAGGGGCGACACGTGTCACCCCGTGGCCATGTTGGCCGAATGGAGAAGGCGCTGGACGTTTTTAGCGGACAAGTGGCCCATTTTGTGGTGGCCACTTGTCCCATTTTTGTGGTAGCCAAATGGTTGGCCAACTACCCACACACATGTACCCCATCCTCACCACACACTTGCCTAGATCTTGGCCATTGATTTTCCTATAAATACCCCCATTGTTTCAAGACTTATTTCATCCACACTTTGAGATTCTAAGTCACAAAGTACTCCCTTTGTTGAGGTTCTCGCCCTACTCTCCCCTTGGTGTAGGAAAATTCTTCAAGTGTTGATATAGTCCCAAATACCTTAGCCTAGTATCCCTAGTTGTATTCCAAGTTATTTCAATACTAGAGCCGGAAATTCTACTTTATTCCTTTAGTCGCAAAAACGGTTCTAGAAAAATCTTCATAGCTTAGATGAAGTGTTAAGAAGTTATTTGGAAACTTCTAAGGGTTGCTTGGAGGCGGGTTGGAGCGTCGAATCGAGCTAAACGTTGCTCAGGATCGACTTATAATCTTGGATAATTTTGGGCTTATCGAGGTAATGATCTATGTCCCTATTGTAATTGGAAATTACATGTCAGTAGTTAATCATCGAGTATAAGATATATTGGAAGTATAATTATAAGGAATTGAATCGTATTTACATTGACCGTATTTGCAGAGACTTGTAGTATTATTGTGGAGTAGAATTGTACACGCCCGCTAGACGTGTAACCCCCGAATTGTTGGTTTGGTAGCAGCCTCGTTTGAGGAGGAGTTTTATGTGGTTGCGTGGGGAGGTCTTGCTGAATTTTCCGTAGAATAAGGAATCTTGTATCTAGAATTATTCTACGAAGAGAGCTAGAGGTTGATAGACGTTTTGTGGCCTTTATAGGTTGAAGTACTACGAGTAGCGTATTCTACTTGAAGGGTGGAAAAGGCGAGCAAGGTTAGAGTACTTTGGAGCGTTTTGCTAATTGTCGATAATCGTCGCGTGGTATGTGAACCTCTTTCTATCCTTTCTAGCATGATATTTGTGAAATATATTTAGTGCGGTAGACGCACGTGTGTTTAAAGGAAGTTGATTTTCCTTTTGTGTCCTTGACTTGATTCCAAAGTTAAGTGACTTGTTATGAAACATTAAGGACTTGAATTATGTTAAAAAGTTGTAAAATCTCACTCATGATTAATGGGTGTGTGGTCTTTTAAAGAATAAAGTTATCTTGATTTCGAAAATAAGAATGGTTTTATCATTGGATTTAAAATGATAACTTGACTTATAAACAACTTGATTTTGGGAAAGGAGAAGTAATTTGATTTAAAGGTATAGGTTACTTGTTTTTAAAAGAGTAAGACACTTGGTTTAAAAAGTATATTGCTACTTGACTTTTAAAGGAGAAGTGCCTTTGTTTTAAAAGAAGGTATGGAAATTGTTTTGGTTTTACTTTGATGTCTTTTGACTTGAGTTTAAATAATAAGAATCTAGAAGTATTTCAAAAGAGTTATTAACCATTTTTGAAAGAAAAGAAATACTTGGTTTTAAAAGCTTAAGTGTTATACTAGCTTTATGGGAAGTTAGGTATAACGACTTAAGGAAGATATAAGGAACGGTTTACTTATTTTTTTTTATGAAAGTCTTGTATTGATTCTGGAAAGTGTAGTAAGATGGTTTGATAAGTAGACATGTTAGGATGCTACGTGTGTTAGTGTCTTGTGATGTTTGTATAAAGGGGTTTCCTTTGTCGCTTATGTTGTTTAACGATAAGTCGTTATGTTAGTATTATATCACCACCTCTTGACATGATTCCGGGTTAAGCCCTCCACGCGGGTAGACTCAGCGGTCCATGTGACCTATGATTCGAGAATACCTCATGCGGGTTTGTATGACCTATGCGGAGCTACGAGAGTTCCGGTGTTAGTGCGCGCTTTATGGTCATGCGGTTCATGTGCTACGCGGATCGCGAGTCGGGACGCGTCGGGGAGTAGCTACCTCGATGCGGGAATACCTCATGCGGGCCATCGAGTGGCTTACGCGAGTCGCTGCGGAAGTTCCAGGACTAGACGCGCACATTAGATATCATGCGGCGAGTGGCCGCCGATCATGTGGCGGTCTAGACAAATCTCATGATACGCTTTATGACCTTGTTGGTACTGTGGGTTTTAGTAGTCGGTTATTCCTTCAGACTTACCCCGTGACGGTTTTATTATGACACGTAGACTCGTGTTCATGCGTATTCCTGGTGCTTTTATATCATAGATCGCCAGTGAGGAAGATATTCCACGCATGATTGATGTTGTGGGCGTGAGACCCATAGTTGTATTTGAGTGATGACTTTGAGGGCGCGAGTCCCCGACTTGACATGATCGCTATTTATCAGGAATCGTAGTTTGGTTATCATACATGTCTCCCGCTTTATATAGACTACTATGATTTCATTTACGATTTTCGCCACATACTTGGTACTGTTGTAATCGACTCCTTCGGGCCGCTCATGTCGCAGTGTAGGTACACCAGTGTTGATCCTCGCTCTTAGTGGTCACAGTCAGCGTTTGGGAAGCTCCGTTTCTCGAGGCTTATCACGGTATAGTCCTCGCCGTTGTAAGTGCTTACATTCAGGTATGGCGGGCCCCGTCCGCCATTGTTGTCATATCATTCTTAGGTCCGTAGTATGCCATGGGCGTAATTGTAAAAAGGGATGAATCGTTTAGTTGTTATATATTTATGTCGAAAGGCAACTTTTCTCGGATAACCGCTTTTACACTTCACTTTATTCATGTCTTGTTTTATATTCCGTGATTACTCGATGTATGGCTACTGGGTGCCCGGTAAGGCACGACCACGCCCGGGTTCGGTCGTGACAAAGGCGTGAGGAGCCGCGAGTAAATCTGAGGGTTACGAGGCACGCACCAACCATCACCCGAGTTAGGTTCTTCGTCGGGAGTTATGCTACGTCCACCCTCAAAGAGTTTAGCACGGCGGCATAGCTCATCCGCCATGACATTTGAACCTTCGCCCACGACGGAAACAGAATATAGATTGCGAAGAGACAACCTCATTACTAGCTATGGATTTGGCTACCAGAGAGTATACCGATGTACCGCGAGTCTTGATGAATATCTTAGAAAGGGGTTGTGCGAGAGTAATTCTTGATTAGGCTAGAGCATGGCACGTATGCGGGCTCAGGCGCGCAGCCAAGAAACGTAGATCGACGGGTTAACGGGCGAGAAGAGGCCGTGACAGAAAGGTCCTTTGGCAACTTTCGAGTCGAGTCACCTCACCAGATTAGATTATGCACATCCACGGTGCAGAAAGGTCCTCCACGTGTTTCGTGACGTTCGGTATGCAGAGTTGGTCGAGCTCCAGCTTCCGTTCACACTACACGTAGGTTCCACCCAATGGATTCGATTTTTCCCAGTGTTCACGATGTGACGCCATCCCGTAACGTCGTCTTTTTGTGCTCAGATACCGGCAGGCCGTGGCCGTGGTCGAATGGGTGTCCTAGTAGGAGGACTCACCTTTAGGATCGGTGGTAGTTCGTCACCTCCCTTAGCTTACGCCTCAAGGGAGTTTGATTAGAACGACTAAGGGGAGTGAAGCAGTAAATACAGATAGATCTTTAACCCTCGTGGGATCAGTATGTATGATAAGATGGGTATATCATAAGTGTTATGTTCCAATAGCAGTGTGTAATTTGTGATTAGAAATCTTGGTTAGTTAACCAAGTAAGGTTTGGGGGATAGAGAAGGTGTGAGCCTTAGAGCTTTATACGTAGAGACCTTAGAAGAAAGGCCATCTCGAGTAAAGAAGTATTTTATGTTTGACCCTTGTCGGAGTGCATAGTGCACGTAAGCTATGTTTGTGGGATAAGTCCCTGAGTAGTGTGGAATGAAAGAGGGTAGTTGAGCTAAGAAGACCGCTAGGTTTTCGTAACGTGATTAGTGAGAGTTTTTCGGTTCGGGAGCTAGTGCTCGCGCGTTGTCGTCGGGTTGAGGCCACGTTGGGTCAACCCGCAGCATGTACGGTGGTGGGGTCGGTAGTCCCGCCGTGGTAGGGTCACGAGGTGTTAGGCCCAAGTTTAGTTAACCAAACAGACGAGTTCGTGGACGATTCGACCGAGTCGGGCCGAGCGAGGTCACCGCCTTGTCTTCTAGCAAAGACCGTTACTCGGCGGTGTTGATTTATCGTAAAGGTTGTAAGGCTGCACGGGTGCTTACCTTCACCTTATGACATGCATGGAGCCAGTGGTACTGTTTTTGTTTCGGAAGTTTTACCAAGCAGGTTAAGAACTCGTGAGTCTCGAGACCGCATTCGCCGCCAGCGCTGGATTTGAGGTAGTTGTGGGGATTGTTGTCTCTCGTGAGGAGTGTTTAAGCTACCATTTCGGTGTTCGGATGTCGCCTTATGAAGCCTTGTAGGGCGGATGTGTAAGTCGCCAATCGATTGGTTCGATGTTGGCAAGATTCAGATAGTTGGTTGAGAGCATTCCAGCAGATCGTGGATAGGTAAAACTTGTCTAGAAGAGGTTCCGCAGCTCGGAGAAATCGTGCGGATAATCGGCGACGACGCCAGAGTTCAGTTGACGGCCGGTCTTCTTGAAAGTACCACCGGGTTGGGTGTGACGAGTTTTGGAAAACAGATGGAACTTAGCCCGAGTTACTTGGGCCCTTTGAGTTCATATGAAGAATAGGCCAGTTGCCTATATGTTAGCTTTTGCCGCTCGACTTAGGAGGCAATACGTCCGTCTTTCGTATTATTATGATCGGAAAGTATCGGAGATCCATCAGTGTTCCCGCTAATGATGACCACGTTAGAGATAGTAACCCCGAGTTTTGGAACCGGGCGATTTCGAAATGGTAAGAGTTCGAGTGTACGTCACCTCGTGGATCGCGCAGCCAGTACCATTTGTTAGGTCGCGAGTGACACTAGAACCTCGCGCAAAGTGACAAAAGTGGTATCACGAGTAAAGGGAGAAGCGAGCATGTATTGCGAGCAGAGATGTGACCATTTCTTTGTATGGAGAAAGTGCGAAGGAATTATATTTTAGACACTGATGGAGCGTTTGTGATGTTAGAGGTGTTTCGTGGACTTGGATGTAAGTATTTTGCGCAGTGTTGTTGTGGGCCATTAGGGCGTGATTGTTCGTAAGTATAGTAGTAAAGACTCATCGCGATGTTTGTTTGAGACTTAGAAGGAACATTCGACGAATGTTTCGGCGAGGAGAATGTTATACCCGTATTTTGAGTATGTACGTAAGACGCACGAGAAAAATTTGAACTTTAAAGTTGGCTTGGCGAATTTTTGTGTGCACAACACCTTTAGAATCGTTTTCGACGAAACGCTTTTACACAACTCGCGTAGGTAAATTACGGCTATGTCATTTCTAATTTTTGCGGATTTTTCCGAGAGACGAGGCGTGTTGGACCAACGAGGGCGCCACTTGGCACCCTCTCATTGGCGAATTTGGTGGGCGTCCTCGACGATTTTCTTGACATTTTTGTCAAGTAGTAGGTAGGATATTTTGTGTGCAAGTTGGCTAGGTACACTTGCCCTAATCTTGGCCTTACACTTGCCTAGCACTTGGCTAAATCTTGGCCATTGGTTGGCCTTTACTTGACCTATAAATACCTCCCTTTGATGAACTTCTTCATCCAAAATCTCTAAGTCTTGAAAGCTTCTTCCTCCCCTGTGAGGCCTTTGGCCGAGCACCCTTCCCCGGCCGAGAGTTTCCACTAGTGGGGTTGGCCGAGGTACACACACTCCTTGTGGTGCTAGCTGGGTACCCTCCCCAGCCTAGTTGTTTTCGGATAATACCCCCCTTTTTTTGTGGTATAGTGATAGTCTCAAAAGGGTTGTTATAAGGCCCAAATTACCTTAGCCGTATACCTGGTCGTATTCTAAGGTTATACTATCTGAAAAGCCAGTAATACTATTATACTTCCGTCACCACCAAACCGAAACCCTAAGGAAAATCTCCATGGTTAGTTGGAGTAGTATGTAGAAGTTGGTTAGAACTTCTAAGGGTAGTTTGGAGCGGGTTGGAGCGCACGAGTTGAGCTAAACGTTGCCGGGATCGACTTTATACTTGGATAATTATGGGCTTATCGAGGTAAATATCTTGTCCCTCTATTGTAATTGGAAATTACATGATTGTTAGACTATATAGTTGAAGTATACTATATATAGAACTGAACGTTGTTATCGGCAATGTCTTTGGACTTAAGCTCGAATAATACTTACGCAATGTCTCGCGACTTAAGCACGAATAATAAGAAACCTTTTCGAAAGAAGAGTCGAATCAGTAATTACATAGGATCAGACATGAGACTTGTGTATCTTTTCTATGAGGTAGAATTGTGCACGTCTGGATTAGACGTATAACCCCGGTTGGCTTGGCAGGCCTAGATAGAGTGGAGATTTACGCCGCATGGGGAGGTGCCGAATTTTCTCAGAGAATGTTCTCTGAAGAGACCTAAATGTTAATAAGCGCTTGTGGCCTTATAGGTGGAAGTACTATGCGTGTACGATCTACTTGGCTTAAGGAGTAGCGGCGGTTTGAGGTACTTGGGCGTTTTGCTATTAGTCGATAATCGCCGCGAGGTATGTGAACCTCTTCCTATCTCTTCTAGCATGATATGTGTGTAACTATGTAGTACGATAGACGTATATGTGTTAAATGTATTTGATTGGTCTAAAACATAAAGTGTTATAACGGCTTTATGGGAAGTTGGTTATAACAGCTTTATGTAGGTAAGAAAATACTTGTGGTTTTTAAAAGGGTAACTGATTTGAACTATAACTGGCTGGTTAAGTAATAATAAAGAACTTGAAGTATTTCAAAAGTTTTTGAATCATTTTGAAAGAAGAAGTAATACTGGGTTTTTGAAAACTTAAGAGTTATACTAGCTTTATGGGAAGTTAGGTATAACGGCTTAAGAATGTTTTATTGATTTTGGAAATCAGAATGTGTATCGACAAACCACTGCAGCGTTAATAAAAGGAAATATTTTGACAGATTAAGTATTATTAAAACCAGTAGAAACTTCCATCTGCATAGAAGCTAAGATGAGACAAAATGATATTTCCTAGATCATGGCTGCTGTAATAAGATTGTTATAAACAAGAATATCCTACTCACATATAAGGCTTATGTTTTCTCAGATGGTTTAAAAGAGAATTATATTCTTAAATGAATAAGACTATGAACTACGAAACCTTTCTAAAATAAGAACCGTGAACATTTGAAATTAGGCAAACTTGGACGTTTGGAAAATAATGTTGTTACTTGATTTTACAAAGGTAAGTGTTTTGATTTACTTCAAAATATAATCACTCTATTTTCATATACTACGGGTATTGTGTGACTTTTGTGAACGTAACGTATCTTTTAAAAGATAATAGATGAAGTACTTTGGGAATAGATACCCGATCTTGTTAATCATATATTAGAATGTACCTTGTGTGGATAACTTGATTGTGTTGGTTTGTGATAGCCTTGTAATACTTTCTTGTTGATTTGATAAGTAAACATGCTAGGATGCTACGTGTGTTAGTATCTTGTGATGTTTTGTGTAAAGGGGGTTTTCCCTCGACTGCGCTTAAAGTTGTTTGACTCTCAGCCGTTATGTTGGTATTGTACCACTCACCTTGACTTGTCTCGGAGGTTGTCGCCTCCGACGCGGGTAGACTCGGCGATGCAGGACCGTGATTCGAGAATACCTCATGCGGGTCGAGGATCCGTGCGAACTACGGAGTTCGGGTTAGTGGCGCCCTTGTAGTCATGCGGTCTTTGGCTACGCGGATCGCGAGTCCGGGCGATGCCGGGGAGTAGCTACCCTCGATGCGAGGAATACCTCATGCGGGCCTATGAGGTTGGCCTATGCGGAGCTACGGAGAGTTCCAGGGCTAGACGCGCACATTTGATACTGCGGGCGAGTGACCAGCTTTGATCATGTGACGGTCTAGCCAGATATCATGATACAGTTTATGACCCTGTTAAGTAATGTGGGTGTTAGTAGTCGGTTATGCCTTCGTACTTACCTTGTACGGTTTTATTAGGACACAGGTGGGACCTGGTGTTCATGTGTATTTCTGGGTGCTTTTATATCATAAACTGCCGGCAGTGAGGAAGGTATTCCACGGGCATGATTGATGTTATGGGCGTGAGACCCATAGTTACATTTGAGTGATGACTTTGAGGGCGTGAGTCCCTGACTTGACACGATCGCTATTTATTGTGAATCGTAGTTTGGTTATCATACATGTCTCCCGCTTTATAGACTATTATGATTTCATTCTGATTTTCGCCACATACTTGGTACTGTATCGACCTCCTTCGGGGCTGCGTTCATGCCGCGAGTTGAGGTACACCGCCGTTGATCCTCGCTCTAGGGTCACGATTCATTTGGGAAAGCTCCGTTTCTCGGAGGCTTATCTTCGTATAGTCCACTGTTGTCAGAGGTGCTTACATTCGTGGTATGACGGCCACTGTCCGTCGTTGTTGTCATATCATTCGTAGAGTGCAGTAGTAATCTTTGTAGGCAGGGTTTGTAAAAGGATTAAACTGTTCATTTTGAAAGAGTTGTTATTTATATATATGCCGAGAGGCCACTTTTCTTCAGATAAACATGTGTCTTCTTTACATTGTATCATGTATTGTGTTTTATGTTCCGCTGATTACTCTGATGTTGTATCACTAGGGTGCCCGGGGTAAGGCACCAATCACGGGCCCGGGTTCGGGTCGTGACAAAATCTTTAGACTTTCATTTTATAAACTCAAGGCACTTATAGAATAATTCTCAACTAAACAAGCCAAAGTACTTATCAAGGCACACATAGAATAATTCTCAATTAAACAAGCCAAAGTACTTGTCAAGGCACACATAGAATAATTCTCAATTAAACAAGCCAAAGTACTTATCAAGGCACACATAGAATAATTCTCAATTAAACAAGCCAAAGTACTTATCAAGGCACACATAGAAAAATTCTCAATTAAACAAGCCAAAGTACTACGTACGTACATTCTTTTCAAAAGACTCCTTTTTATGTAAAACCCCAAGATACTAACACCCGTAGTATCAAGGTGTGTCTATTTTTCAAAGTAAGCTACTACACTTTTAGAAAACTCATTTCAAAGCTTGAAATCAAGTAACTTCAAATTCTCACCATCTAGGCAACTTATGCCCATAATTCAAAATAGACAACTTTCTTAACCTTCCATAAAGTCGTTATAACCAACTTCCCATAAAGCCGTTATAACCCTTTATGGTTTTAGACATATCCATTCCTTTTATAACCAAGAGACTTATACTTAAAACCAAGTATCACATACTTACAAATCAAGTTTCTTAACTTTCAAAATACTTCAAGTCTCTTAATATTTAGAAAACAAGTTTCTTCTACTTTTAAACCTCAAGTAATTCACACCTTTAAAACAAGTTACTTCTCTTAAATCATGTCATTTCTCCTCTCTTAAAACAATTAAGTAAATCACTCCCTTGACTCCCCTAAAGTCATTATAACGACCCTTAGGTTTTAGAACTAAGGCACTAGCCAAAAGATTTGGAAACCCCCTTCCTTTTCAAGACTCTATGTACTTTAAGTAAAATACTTTCACTTTTAAGAATTCAACTTCACTAAGGCAATGGATTATACAACTTACAATTTAAACATCAAAGTACAATCAAGGAAGTACATAGAACAAATTCTATTTTAGGCAATCCAAATACAACCAAGGAATGGATCATTTAAGGAGTAGGACATACTTTCTTTATCTTAAGGAATCATGCTAGAAGAGGAGATAGTTCACATACCTTTTCGGCTAAATCCACAAGCTAAGCCGAATACGCCGTACGTAGAAGTGTCAACCTATAATGGTCACAACATGACTATCAATTTCTAGTTTCTAACGTAGAATAATACTAAGTATACGGTCTCTAATTCTACGGAAAATCGGGCATCACTTCCTTTGTTTCTACTCACTTTGCCACCTTTTTCAAGGCCGAATACAATAACCAACACGCCACATTTAAGGCTCAAAACCACAACCAAACAAAGGGGATTACACGCCTTACAATACGTGAAAATTCCGCCCCACAATTAATACGAAGTAGTTCCATATTCAAGCCATTCTCGGCCAACAACATAACCAACAATTCAAAGTCTTTTCCAATCCTTTTCCAATTCCAAGTTCTAAGGTCTAACATGTTATATAGTCATAAACAACTTCAACAACTACAATTTCCTTCTTTATACAACATGCGACGACTTAAACTAATAATCAACTTGAATTGTAATCTTAAGGCTAACATGCTAGTTTTTCGGATTAGGGTTCCAATAGCCAAAACACTTATCAAACCTCATAATATATAACTCATGCTTGCTAATATCCATAGCTACAATGATAAGTAAACCTTAATTGCTAAAACGACAAGAATTATACCTTTACAAGCCCTTAAAATTTCCAAGATTCAAAGTCGCTCCTTAGCAAATTCTTAGCTCCTTTCCTTATGTTACAATCCGCTCCAAGCACTCCTTAGAAGCCTATGAAGAACCCATCTTTAAGTTCCAACTTCAAAGTTAAAGAACTCCTTAAGTTTCCGCCTTGCGACTAACGTGAAAACGCCGTTTTTCCGAAATCTTTCTATTGAGATATCCTTACAATACCCTTAGGGACATTGGGTTTAAGTCTTGTGAACAATGGATCAAAACTACAAATTTTTCTTGTGGCAAAAGGTGCAAACCCGAGAGCAAGTTTTAAGAACAACAATGTTGTGATTTTTCTCTAAGTGTTGGAAGACCTTGTATTGAACTAGGGTAGTATATAAAACATATTGGAGGGCTTATATTGCAACACATGAGTGACTAGGATGAGTTTCACTAGGATCAAGCCCAAGTGGCAAGTTGACTTTGGTCAATAATATCAAGCTTTGAAGACTTATCTTCTACCATGGTCAATGACCATTTTAGCCTTACATGAAACGTCCAAGGCCATGTGGGGGGGAGGTGCCACGTGTCGCCCTCTCATTCATCCATAAAATTCCGTAACCCTCATGGGCCCCACAAAACGTAAAATTCCTCGGGTGGGCCCCACGTAACCAAATCCGTAAAAATAAATTTCCATAATGTTAATAAGTTCCATACTCTCCCAATAATGCATTTTGAGAATCCAATTCTCAACAACGAACATTTTTCCTTTCCGACGTTCGGAAGATTTTCCGTCGGAAAAACAATTCTTCCTTTCGCACTAATTTCCAAGTCTTGTGTTCCTTACGTACTTTCTCTTATACATGTCCTGGACTTACGGGGTGTAACATATGCACAGGGGATAGAGGACAGGGAGAGAGAGGATCATCCAGTCCCAGCCCAGCCCAAGAGGGCCAGGACAGCAGGGTTCCAAGGAAATTGTCGAGGCGGACAACCTCAGCAGCAGACTAGGTCCACATTTCAGCCGACACAGAGTGCCCCTTCTTGGTTTTCTGGCAGGAGGTTTGATCAGCCGGGTTATTCATGGCGGGTGGGCTCCGAACTCGGGTTTCGTGGAGGCAGATCAGAACGTCGAGACCACTCGTATCTCGGTGTGTTCGATGTGGTAGATCTCACCCGGGCGAGTGTCATATTGCTTCAGGAGCTTGTTTCTCTTGTGGTCAGCAGGGCCATATGAGGAGGGATTGTCCGACCAGAGGCGGCGGGGGTGGTATGGTTATGACAACAAGGTCGATTCTTTGCCTTCTTCAGTTACGCCCGGGCAGGTGTTCACGGACCGGAAGGCCGCGGCAGAGGTCGTGGTGGAGGTCCTAGTTCTAGCGGTCCACAGAACCGTATATATTCCTTAGCCAGCCGGCAGGATCAGGAGGCTTCCACGGATTTCGTCACATGTACATTATTGATTTCATGTTGTGACGTTTATGCATTGATAGATCCAGGTTCTACCTTGTCCTATGTGTCCCCTCTTATTGCTGGTAGAATCGGAATAGAGCCGGTGTCGATAGAGCCTTTTGAGGTAGATACGCCAGTGGGTGATTCAGTGTTAGCTGAGCGGGTATACAAAGGTTTCCCGGTGTTTATTTATAGTCGTCATACCCTAGCAGACTTGATAGAGTTAGAGATGACAGATTTTGATGTCATTATGGGTATGGACTGATTGGCTTCTTGTTATTCCAACGTTGACTGTAGAAACAGGTTGGTCCGATTCCAGTTTCCTGGTGAGCCAGTGATCGAGTAGAAGGGCAACACAGCGTCGCCGAGGGGTAGGTTTATTTCTTACCTCAAGGCTAGGAAGATGGTGCAGAAAGGGTACATCTATCATCTTGTTCGGGTATTCGATATAGAAGGCGAGTGCCGTTCTTGATCGATTCGGTGGTTAGAGAGTTTCCAGATGTATTCCCAGACGATCTCCCGGGTATCCCTCCTGAGAGGGAGATTGAGTTTTGTATTGATATATTGTCAGACACTCGTCCTATATCTATTCTGCCGTACAGGATGGCACCTGCTGAGTTGGGGGAGTTGAAGTACCAGCTGAAAGATTTGTTGGAAAAAGGCTTTATCAGGCCTAGTTCTTCTCCCTGGGGAGCACTTGTTTTGTTTGTAAAGAAGAAGGATGGGACGTGCATATGTGTGTTGATTACAGGCAGCTGAATAAGGTAACCATAAAAAACAGATACCCCCTCCCCAGGATTGATGATTTGTTTGACCAGTTGTGTCACGACCCATTCCGGGGCCCGTAACTGGTGCCTTACCGGGGCACCCAAGTAGTCATACATCAGAGTAATCAGCGGAAATATAAAACAAGACATGAAACAGTTTATGAAATAAGACACAGTTTATGGGAACAAGCGTCGCCTTTCGGCATATATATATAAACAAGGTTTAGCGATTACATCAAACCTCGCATAAATGACTACTGCACCTCTAAGGAAAAATACAACTATGGCGGGGCCGCCATACCGACTTGTACAAAACTATCTACAACAGGAGATCATACCCAAAAAGTAGAGCCTCGGAGAAGATGGAGCTCGATACCAACGTAGAGATCCTAAGAATGTGGATCTAGCACTGCTTGCCCTTACCGCGGCATGAACGCAGCCCGAAGAGGTCGACAACAGTACTAAGTATGTGAAGCGTAAGGCGAAATGAAATCAAAGTATTTAAAACCTTTTCACAAATACAATCGGTTCAATTGCACATAGTGCCACATCACAAACAACAACGATAATAGGAAAAGCGTAATGTGTCTATTCTAGGCGCGAATGATCGGCAAGGCCAATCGCCCATAGTATCATTCTGCGTGCCTAGTCTGGACTTCCGCGGCCGCATAGTCACGCACGCACCCGCATGAGGTATTCCTCGCATCGGGGGCAGCCAACCCCCGGCATCCGCCTAGGCTCCCGCAGCCCGCATAGTCTCAACAGACCGCATAGGGAATCCCCCGCATCAGGCTAAACACCCGGAATGATCAATCCTGGAGCATACCGCTGCTCCGCATAGTCTCACAGACCGCATAGGCCGTATAGACGCGTCGAGGGCAAGCCCTCGATATAACGATCGAGGGTAGGTGATACAATAACAGTACAACGGACTTACCGGTTAGCAACGTAAGCACAGCAAGAATGACCCCCTTACACAGCATTTCAAGACAATAACCCAGGTAGCATCATAATAGTCTACTTATCACACAAATCTTACTACAATTAACAGAAATCAATACAAGGCTTTTATAAACAAACAAGTAAACAGTTCCTTTTTATCTTTCTTAAGTTGTTATACCTAACTTTCCATAAAGCTAGTATAACTCTTAAGCTTTTGTTTTAAAAACCAAATATTTATCTTCTGTTAAAAATGATTCAGTATTCTTTTGAAATGCTTTCAGTTCTTTGTTATTCAGGCTTAAGCCGTGAGGCATTGCCGTAATTATTATTCAGGCTTAAGCCGTGAGGCATTGCCGTAATTATTATTCAGGCTTAAGCCGTGAGGCATTGCCATAAGTATTATTCAGGCTTAAGTCAAAGACATTGCCGAAGTTATTATTCAGTTAACACATGTACGTCTACCGTACTATATATTGTAAAATATCATGCTTTAGGAGGAATCACATACCTTCTCAGCGAAAACCACCTGCCAAGTTGAATATGTCGCGCGCAGAGAGTCAGCCTATAATAGTCACAGACATCTATCAAAGACTACTCTGAAGGTCATTCTAAACAGAGGGTTCACAATTCTATGGAAAGTTGCGGCACCTCCTGCAGGTGAGCTATATAAGTTCATCTGTGAAAACAGTCCCATGTGAGTACGATTTGATTATTCTTCTTTAAACCCTTCTACTGGGGTAATTCCAATTCTATTCGTGATATTCTTCTAAGTATTTAATACTTATTCTAATACTACTACAGAAGTATTCTCTAATTCAAAAGAGGTTAGGATTAGTTACCTCGGTAAGCCCAATAATATCCTAGATAAAGTCGCGCTGAGCAAGGTTTAGCTCCTAAGTTATGCGCTCCAGAGTCTAAGAAACCTTAGAAGTTCTTTACAACTTCTACAAAGGACTAAGGATTTGGGCTAGGGTATTTTGGGCATTATAACAATACTAGAAGACAACTTTTCTACCAAGGGAGGGGGTAGATTTGGCTAGGCTAGGGGTAGGCCCCGGCCAAACTCGCTCGAGGGAGGTGTTGACGAAGGCTGGAGAGGAGAGGATTTTAGACTTGGAAGATAACTTTGTGGATGAAGAATTCTTCATCTAAAGGGGGTATTTATAGCTCGAGCCTTGGCCAACCAATGGCCAAGATGAAGACAAGTGCAAGGCAAGTGTAGGGTGAGGATTAACTAAACACAAATATCCTACCAACTCCTTGACTTTGTGCAAGGCACAAAAAACGTGCCCAACCTTCTCCATTTTCGTCCAATGGTCGATTCAAGTCCATCAATGGAGGTGCCAAGTGTCGCCTCCCGTTGGTCCAAAATGTTTCGTCTCTCGGAAAAATCCGCAAAAATTAGTAATGGCATAGGCGGAATTTTCCCTACGAAAGTCGTGGGAAGCGTTTCGTCGGAAAGCGATTCTTTAAGCGAGTTGTGCAATTTCGAACTTGGCCTAATCTTTAAGGCTAAACTTTTGTACGTATTCCCTTACGTACATACTCTGGAATATACGGGGTATAACATTCTCCCCCACTTAGAAACATTCGTCCCGAATGTTCCTTCCCAAGACAGTTAACGATAAGATTCTTCATAACTTAAGCGGTTGTAAATGCCACACGCGCCACAGAGCAACACTTAGGCGTAAGCGATGCGAAAATTTACAAGTAGGAAAGTGAATTTACGGAGGTGTGGGAATAGGTGAGATACTTCCGCCTCATGTCCTCCTCGGCTTCCCACGTCATCTCCTCCCCGAGCTCGTTCGCCACAAGACTTTGTGGAAGCCACGCGTCGTCCGCAGACGCGCTAACACGACGATCGACTATCGCTATGGGAATCTCTCATACGATAACCCCTCGATCACTGGACATCGTCAATCGGTGTACCCTAGATGGATCCGATACATCTCGCCGGCGTAGATATGTGAAAAACCGGATGCACCGCCTCCGGATCGGACGGCAGATCCAACTCATAGGCAACCTTGCCTACCTGCGGACAATCAAACGGCCCGATGTACTGGGTGAGTTTCCCCTTCTTCCCAAATCTCATCACACCCTTCATGGGTGACACCTTTAGAAAAACCCAATCATGAACCTCGAACTCAAGATCCGACGCCGATGATCTGCATCGACTGCCGACTACAGTGTCGATAGCCGCTCTCGGATAAGCTTCACCTTATCCATCGCTGCTGCACCAAATCTGGGCCCACTAGCTGCACCTCGCCCACATCGAACCAACCTATAGGCGATCTGCACTTCCTCCCATACAAGGCCTCATAAGGCGCCATCTGAATACTAGAGTGGTAGCTATTATTATATGCGAACTCAACTAGAGGCAAATGATCCTCCCAACTACCATCGAAGTCAATAACACGGGCTCGCGACATATCCTCGAGAGTGCGGATAGTGCGCTCTGCTGTCCGATGCATGCGTGGATGAAATGCGATTACTCGGGCTCACTGCGTCCCTAAAACCCTCGGAAGGACCTCCGGAAGTTAGCGTAAACCGGGCTCTCATGCGATATGATCGAAGTAGGGACTCCATGCGATCGGCGATCTCGGATGTAAAGTCCGCATAATCCTCGGTAGAAAAAGTCGATCTGACGGGAAGAAAGTGGGCTGATTTCGTCACTGTCGGCGATAACCCATATAGAATCATGTCTCCTCCGAGTGCGAGGTAATCCCGTGATGAAGTCCATGTTGATTACCTCGGCTTCCGGTCGGGATCTCAATCGTCAGAATAAAACCACGGGCCTCGGTGCTCTACCTTCACTGCGACAACACGGGCGAGCTACGAACTCGCAACGTCCTCTTCAAGCCATCCCACCAATACACGATCTAAGGTCGTGGTACATCTTGGTCGACCGGATGGATAGAGTAACGTCTTGCTGTGTGCTTCCCAAGAACTCACGCGAAGTCACGAAACATCTCGGAACACACGATCGCCTCAAACCTTAGTACCCCATCGGTGCTACCTCAAAAGGACCCTTGCCTCACGAAGAGTATCACGATATCGAATCAAAGTGGATCCTCGAGCTGTTGCCTCTTCACCTCGACGATGGAAGACTCGGCAACCTCGCGAACTCTAACCCCACTGCTATCGAATCAATCAAGCGGACACCAAGGCTCGCTAAGCGATGCAAATCACGAACCATGTCTCTCCTCTCTAGCTGCACATCCGATAGGCTCCCATCGACCTACGACTAAGGCATACGCCACAACATTGGCCTTCCCGGTGGTACAGGATATCAACATCGTAATCCTTAAGCAACTCTAACCACCGTCTGCATCGTAAGTTCACTCCTCTGTGAAGATATCTGGAGGCTCTTGTGGTCTGTATAAATATCCACGTGAACCCCATACAAATAGTGCCTCCAGATCTTGGCGTGTATCACACGCGACTCCAAATCATGGGTGGGGTAGTTCCTCCGTGTTTCTTGGGTGTCGGGATGCATATGCTATAACCCCGCCATGCTGCATCAACACACATCCCAACCCGATGCCCGACGATCACAATACGACATAACCATCTGACCCTGCGGAAGAGTAAGAGCGGGGCGATCGTCGTCTCTTTCAAGAATCGAAACCACGCTCACAAGCATCACCATCAAACTTGGCCGCTTTACGAGTCACCTAGTCAATGGTGCGAGATAGAAGCAAACTTCTACGAACCGATAATATCTGCAAGGCCCGACTGCGAACCTCAGCCGAGTAAGAGTGCAGGCCAAGTCCCGATCGCTCGATCTTGGCGTATCAACTCGAATGCCATCGGCCGGCAATATGCCCAAGAAACGCCATCGAAGTCAGCCAAAACTCACATTTGGAAAACTTGGCGTACAATCGCGATCTGGAGAATCGGCCAAGACCTCAAATGCTCGCGTGCTCCCGCTCTGGCGAGAATAAACCAAGATATCATCGATGAACACTATCACAAGCGTGTCCAAAATGGTTTGAACACTCGGTTCATCAAATCCATGAATCTGGCGGAGCATTGGTCAACAAAAGACATGACTGAACTCATAATGCGCATCGGTCTGAATGCGATCTAAGGACATCCACCTCTCGACTCGCACTGATGATAGCGACGCAGATCAATCTTGGAGAAACACCTCGCTCCTCGCAACCAGTCGAACAAATCATCAATCACGGGAAGGGGTATACATTCTTAATGGTCACCTTGTTCACCGCATGTAATCAACACACATGCGCAGCGGCCCCGCCCTTCTTCTTCACGAACAATCGCGCTCCCGGGAGAAACACTAGGCTGATGAAGCCCTTCTCCAAAGAAATCTCTGCTGATCCTTCAACTCCTCAACTCGGCGGTGCCATTACGTATGGCGGAATGGAAATAGGCGAGTGTCCGCAATATGTCAATACAAAACTCAATCTCCTCTCGGGAGGATACGGGAGGTCATGCGAAACACGCCCGGGAACTCACGACCATCGAGGCGATCGAAAATCTGGTACCGCGGCTTGATCAAACACCCGAGCGAGATGGTAGATATACCTTCGCACCATCTTCCTAGCGAGGTAGGAAATAAACCTACCACCGATACCGTGCTCTCCCACTCAACAACGGCTCCTCAGAAGCGAACCGCATTACTCTCTCTGCGGTCTACATTGGCGTAGCAGAAGCTAGCCAATCCATCCCCATAATCACGTCGAAGTCAATCATCTCCAACTCTATCAAGTCGGCTAGGGTCCGACGATCGTAAATGGTCACGGACAAGCTCTATATACCCGTAGAGCTACCACCGAATCACCATCGGCGTAGCTACCTCGAAAGGGTCTATGGACACGAGCTCTATCCCTATCCTACTAGCAACAAAGGGAGATATATAGGGCGAGTAGAACCGGATCTATCAGCGCATACACATCAAACCCGAACCGATAAAGTACCGTGGCGACATCGGTGAGGCCTCACGATCTGTCGGTGGACAAAGCATAAATGCGGTTCGAGGACGCTAGAAGCGGGACCCGCGCCACGACCTGCGCGCGACCCTGGTCCATGAGTACCTTGCTCGGGCGAGTAAGCTGTCGAGGATGAAGAAAGCGATGCACCGCAGACCGGGCCCTACTACCGTAGCCGTCCGGTCGGACAAACTTCGCGAAATGACCTGCGCCACAAGTATAGCAGGCTCCGGTCTGACTCCCGAATGGTATCTACCACAACGCACACCTGGCGGACCTCGAGCAGTTAGCACTCGCTACGCGAAATCGAAGTCACGGGCCACGACCGCCCCGACCGCTCTGGTTGTACCGAAAATGAGGTAGGGCGCTCTGCCTGGCCGTGGTGCAAATGCGGACTTGGCGATGCCGCCACCACGAGGACCACCAAAAGAACCGGCCGGCTTGGCCTTCTTCTGCGGCTGATATCGCTCTACCCGGCGGTCTCGACGCTGCTCGCATCCTTGTGCATGAGCCTGCATACGGGTTATGTCCATGCACGGTGAAGGGACACACCCGCACAAGACTTCGGCCATGTAATCATCTAGCCCATGACATAGCGATGCACGGTCCTCCATCTCGCTACTGCAGGTGGACATATCGAGCCAAAGAATCAAACTCGACATTGTACTCCTCACTGCGTCCTCCTCGTCTCAAAGAACAAGAATCTATCGGCTCGTGCCCTCTCATCCGTGGAGGCAAGAAGTGTGTGAGAAAAGCCTCAAAACTCATCCCATCTGCTGAGGTGCATGCTCTCCCGAAAGCTCATGAATCAAACCAATCGATTGCGGTATCACGCACCGATGTGAACCGAATATCACACCTCGGTCTCAAGCCACGATCACCGCATAATCCTGCGGTGACGGATGAACTCCCGCGGATCATCCTCGGCCTCGACCAGTAAAACTCGGCGGGCTACAACTCAAGAAATCTCGTAGCCTCAAACTATTCGCCTCGTGCACTACGCGCGATGGATCTGGGCCGAGGCGAACTGCCGTCCGGCCTCTCTCGATCGGGCCACAACTTTAGCCAATAGTTGGGCCATCTCCTTGTACCCTAACCTCCGCCAGGTGTGGGGCGGGAGGTGTGGGTGCTGTGGTCTCTTTGGGCCGGGCGGCGTCATAGAACTCGCCGTCTCGTATAGACCGGGCACGAGCCCTCGTGACTGGGTGTCTGCTAGCAGACTCGGCCGCCTTGCGCTTCCGGGCGGGTTGCCTTACGTGAGGCATAAGCATGAGAAAGGAATACGTTAGAGGGTCCAACCTATAACACGACTCTAAAGCACGATCTCGAATGAGAAGAATGGAAACAAATCATAAATATACGATAGCATCAAGATTATTGTTGTGGTGCACAACACACCGATAATCAAGACTTACTAGATACGGTCTGTAGACACTTTCCGAGGATTAACTGCTCTGATACCACTTTTGTCACGACCCGTTCCGGGGCCCGTGACTGGTGCCTTACCGGGGCACCCAAGTAGTCATACATCAGAGTAATCAGCGGAAATATAAAACAAGACATGAAACAGTTTATGAAATAAGACACAGTTTATGTGAACAAACGTCGCCTTTCGGCATATATATATAAACAAGGTTTAGCAGTTACATCCGACACTGTACAACATGACTACAGACCTCTAAGGAAAAATACAACTATGGCGGACAGGGCCCCGCCATACCTGATCATACAAAACTATCTACAACGGGGAGATCATACCCAAAAGTAGAGCCTCGGAGAAGATGGAGCTCGGACACCAACGTAGAGATCCTAAGAATGTGGATCTAGCACTGCTTGCCACTTGCTGCGGCATGAACGCGGCCCAGAGGTCAAGACAACAGTACTAAGTATGTGAAACTGTAAGGAAGAAATGAAATCAAAGTATTTAAAACCTTTTCACAAATACAATCGATTCAATTGCACATAGTGCCACATCACAAACAACAACGATAATAGGAAAAGCAGAATGTGTCTATTCTAGGCGCGAATGATCAAGCAAGGCCAATCGCCCATAGTATCATTCTGCGTGCCTAGTCACGGACTTCCGCAGCCCGCATAGGTCACACGCGGACCGCGTGAGGTATTCCCGCATCGGGGCAGCCAACCCCAGATCCGCCTAGGCTCCGCAGCCCGCATAGCCTCAAAAGACCGCGTAGTCTCAGCAGACCGCGTAGGGAATCCCGCGTCGGGCTAAACACCGGAATGATCAATCACGAGCATACCGCTGCTCGCGTAGTCTCACAGACCGCATAGCCGTATAGACCGCATCGAGGGCAAGCCACGGTATAACGATCGAGGGTAGGTGATACAATAACGAGACAGCGGACTTCTGGTTAGCAACGTAAGCACAGCAAGAATGACCCCCTTACACAGCATTTCAAGACAATAACCCAGGTAGCATCATAATAGTCTACTTATCACACAAATCTTACTACAATTAACAGAAATCAATACAATGCTTTTATAAACAAACAAGTAACAGTTCCTTTTATCTTTCTTAAGTTGTTATACCTAACTTTCCATAAAGCTAGTATAACTCTTAAGCTTTTGTTTTAAAACCAAATATTTATCTTCTGTTAAAAATGATCGATATTCTTTTGAAATGCTTTGAGTTCTTTGTTATTGGGCTTAAGCGTGAGGCATTCCGTAATTATTATTCAAGCTTAAGCGTGAGGCATTCGTAATTATTATTCGAGCTTAAGCTGAGGCATTGCCATAAGTATTATTGAGCTTAAGTCAAAGACATTGCCGAAGTTATTATTCAGTTAACACATGTACGTCTACCGTACTATATATTGTAAAATATCATGCTTTAGGAGGAATCACATACCTTCTCAGCGAAAACCACCTGCCAAGTTGAATATGTCGCGCAGAGAGTCAGCCTATAATAGTCACAGACATCTATCAAAGACTACTCTGAAGGTCATTCTAAACAGAGGGTCCACAATTCTATGGAAAGTTGGGCAGCACTTCCCTACCCGGTGAGCTATATAAGTCTCTTGTGGAAAACAGTCTATGTGAGTCTGATTTGATTATTCTTCTTTAAACCCTTCTACTGGGTAATACAGTTCAATTCTATTCGTGATATTCTTCTAAGTATTTAATACTTATTCTAATACTACTACAGTAAGTATTCTCTAATTCAAAAGAGGGTTAGGATTAGTTACCTCGGTAAGCCCAATAATATCCTAGATAACGTCGCGCCTGAGCAAGGTTTAGCTCTAAGTTATGCGCTCAGAGTCTCGAAACCTTAGAAGTTCTTTACAACTTCTACAAAGGACTAAGGGATTTGGGCTAGGGTATTTTGGGCATTATAACAATACTAGAAGACAACTTTTCTACCAAGGGAGGGGGGTAGATTTCGGCTAGGCTAGGGGGGGTAGGCCCTCGGCCAAACTCACTCAAGGGGGGGGGGGAGGTGTTGGACGAAAGGCTAAGGGAGAGGAGAGGATTTTAGACTTGGAAGATAACTTTGTGGATGAAGAATTCTTCATCTAAAGGGGGGGTATTTATAGCTCAAGCCTTGGCCAACCAATGGCCAAGATGAAGACAAGTGCAAGGCAAGTGTAGGGTGAGGATTAACTAAACACAAATATCCTACCAACTCCTTGACTTTGTGCAAGGCACAAAAAACGTGCCCAACCTTCTCCATTTTCGTCCAATGGACGATTCAAGTCCATCAATGGGAGGGTGCCAAGTGTCGCCCTCCCGTTGGTCCAAAATGTTTCGTCTCTCGGAAAAATCCGCAAAAATTAGTAATGGCATAGACGGAATTTTCCCTACGAAAGCTGTGGAAACGTTTCGTCGGAAAACGATTCTTTAAGCGAGTTGTGCACAATTTCGAACTTGGCCTAATCTTTAAGGCTAAACTTTTGTACGTATTCCCTTACGTACATACTCTGGAAATACGGGGTATAACAAGTTGCAGGGTGCGAGGTGTTTCTCCAAGATAGACCTGCGGTCTGGTTATCATCAGGTGCGAGTTAGAGAGACAGATATCCCAAAGACTGCATTCAGGACCCGGTATGGGCACTATGAGTTCAGGGTGATGTCTTCGGTTTGACCAACGCTCCAGCGGCATTTATGGATTTGATGAACCGGGTGTTCAAGCCATTCTTGGATACGTTTGTTATAGTATTCATTGATGACATCCTAGTTTATTCACGTACAGAGCAGGAGCATGCAGATCACTTGAGAACGATACTTGGGGTCCTCCGGAGCCGACAGTTGTTTGCAAAGTTCTCCAAGTGTGACTTTTGGTTGGCCTCAGTGGCATTCTTGGGGCACATTATTGGGGCTGATGGTGTTCAGGTTGATACGGCAAAGATTGAGGCGGTCAAGTCTTGGCTGAGACCTACTACTTCAACGGAGGTGCGCAGTTTCTTAGGGCTGGCAGGTTATTATCGTAGGTTTGTGGAGCAGTTTGCTTCGATGTCAGCACCGTTGACTAGGATGACTCAGAAGGCAGCTAAGTTCCAGTGAACAGAAGCTTGTGAGAAGGGCTTCCAGTTACTGAAGGAAAAGTTGACGACGGCTCCAGTTCTTACTCTTCCCGATGGGTTAGAAGGCTACATGATTTATTGTGATGTCTCGGGTATCGGGCTAGGGTGCGTATTGATGCAGCACGATAAGGTAATAGACTATGCTTCCCGGCAGCTACGGAAGCATGAGAGGAATTACCCTACTCACGACTTAGAGTTGGCCGCAGTTATTCATGCCTTGAAGATTTGGAGATATTATTTATACGGGGTTCATGTGGATATTTATACAGACCACAAGAGCCTCCAACACATCTTCAGGCAGAGGGAGATGAACTTGCGACAACGACGGTGGTTAGAGTTGTTGAAGGATTATGATGTTGATATCCTATACTATCCGGGAAAGGCCAACGTGGTTGCAGATGCCTTGAGTCGTAGATCGATGGGGAGTCTGTCAGAGGTGCAACCTGATAGACAGGACATTGTCCATCAGATCCATCAGCTAGCAAGCCTTGGGGTTCGGTTGGTCGATACCGATGATAGTGGGGTACGGGTTCATGAGATTGCCGAGTCTTCCATCGTTGATGAGGTGAAAAGGTGGCAGTATGAAGACCCAGTTATGATACGGTATCGAGATACGGCTCTTCGAGAGGAGAAAAGTTTGTTTGAGGTAGCGCCTGATGGGGTGCTAAGATTTGAGGGCAGATTGTGTGTTCCCAATGTTGCAGGACTTCGTCAGCAGATTCTGGGGGAGGCACACAGTGCTCGTTACTCTATTCATCCGGGGTCGACTAAGATGTATCATGACCTCAGATGTATGTATTGGTGGGATGGACTGAAGAGGGACGTGGCAGGTTTTGTTGCCCAATGTCCTAATTGTCAGCAGGTCAAGGTTGAGCACCAGAAGCCCGGTGGGCTATTGCAGGCTATTGATATTCCGACATGGAAGTGGGAGGTGATCAACATGGATTTTGTTACAGGGTTACCTCGTACTCAGAGGAAGTGTGATTCCATCTGGGTTATTATTGACAGGCTGACGAAATCAGCCTACTTTCTTCCAGTCAGGACTACGTATACGGCTGAGGATTATGCTAGATTGTATATTAGAGAGATTGTGAGACTGCACGGAGTTCCTATATCGATTATATCAGATAGAGGAGCCCAGTTTATGGCTAACTTCTGGAGGTCTTTCCAGAAGGGGTTAGGGACACAGGTGAGTCTCAGTACTGTGTTTCATCCTCAGACCGACGGGCAGGCAGAGCGTACTATCCAGACACTTGAGGATATGATGCGGGCCTGTGTTATTGATTTCAGGGGTAGCTGGGAGGATCATTTGCCTCTTGTAGAGTTTGCTTATAACAACAACTACCATTCTAGCATTCAGATGGCGCCATATGAGGCTTTGTATGGGCGGAAATGTAGGTCGCCGATTGGTTGGTTCGATGTGGGCGAGGTTCAGTTAGTTGGCCCAGACTTGGTTCAGCAAGCTGTGGATAAGGTGAAGCTCATCCAGGAGAGACTGTTAGCAGCTCAGAGTCGGCAGAAGTCTTATGCAGATAATCGGCGTCGACATTTGGAGTTTCAGGTAGACGATTGGGTCTTCTTGAAGGTATCACCCATGAAGGGTGTGATGAGGTTCAGAAAGAAGGGAAAACTTAGCCCAAGGTACATTGGGCCTTACCAGATCATCCGTAGGGTAGGCAAGGTTGCCTATGAGTTGGATCTGCCATCAGATTTAGAGGCGGTACATCCGGTCTTCCATGTTTCTATGTTACGGAAGTGTATCGGAGACCCATCGAGAGTTTTCCCAGCTAGCGAGGTCCAGGTGACAGAGGGTTTATCGTATGAGGAGAGTCCCATAGCGATACTCGATCGCCAGGTCAGGCGACTGCGGACCAAGGATGTGGCTTCCGTCAAAGTCTTGTGGCGGAATGATAATATGGAGGAGATGACGTGGGAAGCGGAGGAGGACATGTTGAGGAAGTATCCTCACTTGTTCTCTACACCTTCAGGTAATTAATTTCCCTTACTTGTCAAGTTTTAATTTAATTATTTCGCTTAAGTGCTATTATGTGGCCACGTGTGGCATTATTGGTATGTGGGGGTTGTAAAAGGAGAATATGTCGCTATCTATAAGTTGACTCCGAAAGAACATTCGGGGACGAATGTTTCTAAGGGGGGAAGAATGTTACACCCCGTAATTCTAGGACATGTTTATAAGAAGGTACGTAAGAACTCAAAAATGTTAAGAATTGAGACTAGTAAAAATTTATCGAAATTATGGAATTGTCGGAAAATTAAATATTGCGACGAATAGGAGGGCGACACGTGTCACCCCCCCCCCCCTTGGTTGGTCATGGTCGAATGGTCAATGGGTTAAAGGGTCATTTGACCATAATAAATATGAGCAAGTCTTGCTAAGGCTAGAGCTTGAGTTAATTGACTTAGTCAAAGGGCCACTTGGCTTGATCTTTAAGTGAAATTCATCCAAGCCACCCATTTGTTCTAATCTTGGCCCTCCATAGTGTTATATATACATACTAGTAGCAAGACAAGGCTGTACACTTAGAAAAATTTCAAGAAACTTTGAAGTCTCCATTGAGTGCTCTCGGGTTAGGGTTCCAAGAGAAGAATTTTTTTTTGTTTGTTGTCCAATAATCTCCACACTTTAAACCAAGGTTCATAAGAGTGTTGTAAGGGTATCTCAATAGAAATATCCCGGAAAAGTGTCGTTTTCGTATTAATCGCAATGTGAAAACCTAGTCGCTTTCATAGGTTTAGATTGGAAGATTAAAGGAAAGTTGTTTGTGATCTTCTAAGGGCTTCAAGTGGTGGATTGGAGTGTCAAGAAGAGGCTCTAAGTTGCTAGGGAGCGACTTCGGATCTTGAAGTTGGATTAAGGATCGTTAAGGTAACAATCTTGTTCTCTTAAGTGTTATAAGATTACATATTGTTGTAGCCTTACATTTTAACTAGCATTAAGTTTATGTATTAAAGATTGATAAGTGTTATGGATATTGGAAGCCTAAATCCGAAATGACATTTTAGCCATTTGAAAATTGAAATACAAGTTGGTCGATAATTAGAATCGTCGCATGTTACCTACTTGAAGATTGTAGTAGTTATAATCGATTGCGGCTTGATAAAATGTTATACTAAACAACTTGGATTGAAAAGGAATTGGAAAAGACTTTGTATTGTTGTCCCTCAAATTGCCGAAATGACATTGTATGTTGGACTAGTTTGATATCAATTGTGGGGCGGAATTTTACACGTCTTGTTAGGCGTGTAATCCCCTATTGTTAACTACATTATTGAGCCTTAAATGTGGCGTGTTTGGTTGTTACACACCGTTAACCAGGACATGTTTATAAGAACGTACGTAAGAATTCAAAAGTGTTAATATTGGAGACTAGTAAAAATTTATCGAAATTATGGAATTGTCGGAAAACGAATTATTGTGACGAATGGGAGGGCGACACGTGTCACCCCCTTAAATTGGTCTTGGACGATTTTAGCATGGATAAAATGGTTTTTTGACCTATGTGAAGATGACTAAGTCTTGCAAGTAGAGCTTGATAATGTTGACTAAGTCAAAAGGGCCACTTGGCTAGATTTTTTTGCATCCAAACCACCCATTTGTTCTAATCTTGGCCCTCCATTATGCTATATATACATACTAGTAGCAATACAAGGGTTCTACACTTAGAAAATTTTCATGAAACTTTGTAGAGTTGAGGGAGCTCTCGGGTTGGGCTAAAGGAAGAAGAGAAAAATATTTGTTTGTTGTCCAATAACATCCATACTTTAAACCAAGGTTCCTAAGGGTATTGTAAGGGTATCTCAATAGAAAGATCCCGGAAAAGTGGAGTTTTCGTATTAGTCGAAAGGTGAAAACCTAGTCACTTTCCTAGGTTTGGATTGGAAACTTAAGGGAAGTTGTTTGTGATCTTCCAAGGGCTTCAAGTGGCGGATTGGGATGTCAAGGAGAGGCTCTAAGTTGCTAGGGAGCGACTTCGGATCTTGAAGTGGATTAAGGCTCGTTAATGTAACAATCTTGTTCTCTTAGTGTTATAAGATTACATATTGTTGTAGCCTTACATTTTAACTAGCATGAAGTATATGTAGTAAGGTTTGATAAGTGATATGGATTGTGGAAGCCTATATCCGAATTGGCATTGTGTGCCCTTTGAAATTGAAATACAATTTGGTCGATAATTAGAATCGTCGCATGTTATCTACTTGAAGATTTTAGTTGTTATAATCAATTTTTTAAGGTTTTAAAGGAAAGAAGTCACTTGATTTAGAAGCCTATAAATGTATTTATAAAAGGTATCGTGACTTGTCTTGAAAAGTAGATATGACTTGATACTACGGTTATTAGTATCTTGGAAGTTTTATATGAAAAAGAGTCATTTTAAAAGAATAGAAGTACGTAGTACTTAGGGTTAAATTCCCGGATTTGTTTTATGTGAAACGAAAAGTACCTTGAGTATATAAAATTAAAGTCTAAAGATTTTATGAACTTGCCTATGCTTGCTTGTGATAGCCTTGAGTGCAAGTATTATATGTTTACGCTGCCGTGACTCTCAGTTGGAGGGCCGACTGTCTTGTTGTGAACTTACTTGGACGTACCGACAGTGACGGAGGCTTCCACGGGTATGCTTCCATTGTGATTGATCCTTGGACATGCTTATACGATGTGGGATTCCGGGGCATGCGACCAGGATGCGGGTTAGATTCCCGGATTGTCTTTATTACTCCCATGGCCATGCTTATACGATGAGGGATTCCGGGGCATGCGACCAGGAGGCGGGTTAGATTCCCGGATGTGTTTTATTACCCATGGCCATGCTTATACGATGAGGGATTCCGGGGCATGCGATCATGTTATGTACGACTATTACTCCATGGACTAGCTCCCCATGAAGACATGTACCCGAGATGATGGATTCCACGGGCATGTTATATACGATTATTACCCCATTGATTAGCTCTCCGTGAAGTCATGTACCCGATATGAGGGATTCCACGGGCATAAGATATATATATATATTGTATATGTGTACGCCGACAGTGAGGTAGGATGCCACGGGCGCGTCACATGGTTATATGTTACACTTACGACTGTCGGCAGTGATGGGGGATTCCACGGACAGGGGGTATAGATACATATATGTATTGTAGGCGTGTACGCCGACAGTGAGGTAGGATACCACGGGCGCGTCACATGGTTATATTCTTCACTTATAGCTGCCGTCAGTGATGGGGGATTCCACGGGCACACTTTGATATTGTGGGCTTGAGACCCGTACTGGACTATGTGATGATATTTGAGGGCTTGTGTCGGTAGCCCTGTGTGACTATTGTTCATGTGTTGAAATAGTCTTTAAAAGGTAAAACTGACTTTCATTACTTCCACTCTGGTAAGGTACAGTGTACTGTTATTTTGGTTATCATACATGTCTCCAGCTTTTTATAGACTGTTATGATTTCATTCTGATTTTCGCCACATACTTGGTACATATTTCGTACTGACCTCCTTCGGGGGGCTGCGTTCATGCCGCAGGTTGAGGTACATAGCTTGCTGATCCACACTCTTTGGATCACTGTTCAGTTCTTGGAAAGCTCCATTTACTCCGGAGGCTTATCTTTTGGTACGGTTTCCCCTGAGGTTGTAGATTCATGTATATTCAGGGGTATGGCGGGGCCCTGTCCCGCCACAATTGTTATGTTAAAACTCTTAGAGGTATGTAGCCACATGTTGTGGGTCATTTTGTAAAGGAAAGGAGGCAACTGCTTCAGTTATGTTTTTTTTTATATATATATTCAGGGAGGTAACCTCATCGACTAACCTGTTGATTTATTGTATAAGTTTCATGTATGTTCATTGATTACCTCGATGTATACAGTAAGCGGTGCCTGTGTAGGGCACTGCCGCGGGCCGGATCGGTCGTGACAAAAGTGGTATCGAGCGATTAGTCCTCGGAAAGTGTCTACGCACCGTGTCTACAGTAGTCTTGATTATCGGTGTGTTGTGCACCACATCTATAATCGTGAGGTCAGGGACATTTAGGATTGGTTTCCATTCTTCTCTCTCTGAGATCGTGCAGTAGAGCTGTCATAGTAGGTTGAATCCTCTCTGACCTATTCTTATGTATCAGTTATGCCTCCACGGAAGGCGACCAGGGCCCAGAAGGGCAAGGCAGCAGCAGGAGCTGCTAGTGGTCCACAGAGGGTTACCAGTACTCAGGCCCAGATCATGCCTGAGGTTGTGGCTCAGACGGCGAGTTCAGTTACGCCGACAGTATTAGAGGAGCCGAGAACAGCCGCAGCTCCAGAGGTTCCAATACCCGAGCCTCCAGTTCCGCAGCCAGGGGCGGAGTTTAGAGATTATGGAGAGCAGATCAGGTTATTGACTAGCATAGTCGTAGGGCAGCGCCGACAGGAGCAGGTGGCTAACCCTAGAGCCGACAGTTTGAGGATTCGGGATTTTTTGGGTTGTAATCCATCCGAGTTCTATGGTTCGAGATCTGAGGATGACCCTCAGGAGTTCGTTCGGCAGATACAGCGGACTATGCATGTGCTTAGGGCCTCGGAGACAGAGTCAGTTGTGTTAGCTTCTTACCGGTTACGCGATATTGCGTTGAACTGGTTTGAGTCTTGGGAGCTGTCTAGAGGGGTGGGTGATCTTCCAGCGGTTTGGGATGAGTTCACAGAAGCTTTTCTTGATCACTTTTTGCCTCCTGAGATGAGGAGAGCTCGTGTTGATAGGTTCTTGTCACTGAGGCAGAATGAGAGGACTATCAGAGAGTACAACCTGGAGTTTGACTCGTTGGCCAGGTATGCACACACTATTGTGGCTGATATGGCGGACAGAGTTCACCGCTATGTGATGGGGCTAGACCGTTATATGATTACTGCATTCCTGAGAGTGGCCCTTCAGCCAGGTATGGATATTGCGGAGATGCGAGCTTATGCACGAGGATCGAGGCGAGAGAGAGAGGACTACTTAACGATCCCAAGAGGGCCAGGACGGCAGGGTTTCAGGGTAACTTTCGAGGCGGACAGCCTCAACAGCAGGCTAGGTCTACATTTCAGCCGACACAGAGTGCTCCTTCCCGGTCTTCTGGCCGGAGGGTTGATCGCCGGGGATATTCGGGAGCAGGTCAGGGCTCCAGGGCTGCAGGTTCACAGATGTCCGAGGATAATAGCCAGGGGAGGCCACCTTTGCCCCGGTGTGGTCGTTGTGGTAGATTCCACTTTGGGGAGTGTAGCACTACTTCGACAGCTTGTTATGCTTGCGACCAGCAGGGCCATTTAGTGAGGACTGTCGACCGAGGCAATTGCGGTGGGATAGCACGATCCATCGGATCGATTGGGGTTCTTCGCCTTCAATAGCTAGGCAGGATGTTTATGCACCGGCAGGCCGTGATAGAGGTTGTCACGACCCGTTCCGGGGCCCGTGACTGGTGCCTTACCCGGGCACCCAAGTAGTCATACATCAGAGTAATCAGCGGAATATAAAAACACGACATGAAACAGTTGTAAAATGAGACACAGTTTTATGTGAGAAAATGTCGCCTTTCGGCATATATATATAAACATAGTTTTGCAGTTACATCCCAACTGTACAATAGGACTACAGCACTTCAAGAAGATAAACAACTATGGCGGGACAGGGCCCCGCCATACCCTGAATGTACAAAACTATATACAACAACAGGGAGATCATACCCAAAAGTCGAGCCTCCGGAGAAGATGGAGCTCCTGACACCAAAGCAAAAGATCCTAAGGATGTGGATCTAGCACCTGATTGCCCTTACCTGCGGCATGAACGCAGCCCCCCGAAGGAGGTCAGTACAACAGGTACCAAGTATGTTAAACTGTAAAGTACTTAAATGAAATCAAAGTATTTAAAACCATTTGCAAATACAATCAGTTCAATTGCACATAGTGTCATATCACAAACAAGAACAATAATAGATATAATGTAACTGGTCTTTCCTAGGCCGCGAATGATCGAAGCAAGGCCAATCACCCATAGTATCATTATGTGTGCCTAGTCACGACTTCCGCACCGCATAGGTCACACATGACCCGCATGAGGTATTCTCGCGTCGGGGTAGCTAACCCCTGCATTCTCCTCGACTCCGCATCCGCATAGTCTCATAGACCGCGATAGTCACACGACCGCATAGGGCATCCACCGACGGGATAAAACACGGAATGATCAATCTCGAACTCCGCAGACTCGCATAGTCACATAGACTGCATAGGCCGTATAGACCCGCATCAAGGGTGGCAAGCCCTCGGTATAACAAGTCAAGGGGGTAGGTGATATAATAATAGTACAACTGACTTACCGTTTAGCAACGTAAGCACAACAAGAATGACCCCCTTTCACAACATCACAAGACACTAACACACGTAGCATCATAATATGTCTATTTATCAAACAATCTTACTACACCTTACAGAAATCAATACAAGGTTTTTATAAACAAATAAGTAAACAGTCCCTTTTATCTTTCTTAAGTTGTTATACCTAACTTCCCATAAAGCTAGTATAACTCTTAAGCTTTTGTTTAAAAACCAAATATTTCTCTTCTGTAAAAAAAAATGATTCAGTATTCTTTTGAAATGCTTCAAGATCTTTATTATTCAGGCTTAAGTCAAAAGACATTGCCGTAGTTATTATTCAGGCTTAAGTCAAAAGACATTGCCGTAATTATTATTCAGTTAACACACGTACGTCTACCGTACTATATATATATTTTAAAATATCATGCTCAAGAGTATAGGAAGAATCACATACCTTCTCGGCGAAAACCACCTGCCAAGTCGAATATGTCGCGCGCAGAGAATCAACCTACAATAGTCAGACACGTCTATCAACGTCTAGACTACTCTGTAAACGGTTCTAAGCAGAGGGTTCTCTATTCTACGGAAAATTGGGCAGCACTTCCCTACCCGCCAAGCTACTCAAGTTCATCGTGAAAGCACCCCTATGTAAATCTGTTCAATTATTCTTCTTTTATACCCTTCTACTGTGATAACAGTTCAATTCTATTCTTATACTCAAGTCTTGACTATTCTTATATGTAATATCCAATTACAATAGAAGGACAAGAGTATTTACCTCGATAAGCCCAAAATTATCCAAGTATAAATGTCGCTCCTGAGCAAGGTTTAGCTCCTAATTTGTACGCTCCGATAGCTCCAAGAAACCCTTAGAAGTTCCTAACAACTTCTACTAAAATACTATAAGGGATTTGGGCTAGGGTATTTTGGAATAGTAACTTAAACTTGGAAGACAACTTTTCTACCAAGGGAGGGGGGGTAGGTTTCGGCTAAGGGCTCAAGGAAGGGGGGGGGGAGAGCCTTGGACGAAAAGCTTATAAGAGAGGGGAGGGATTTTTTTCAAGACTTGGAGAATTGATTTGTGGATGAAGAAAACCTTCAAGTAAGGGGGGTATTTATAGGTCAAGAAATGGCCAACCAATGGACAAGATGAAGCCAAGTGCTAGGCAAGTGTAAGGTGGAGATTTAGGCAAGTGTCCTTATCCATCTACTACACAAATATCCTACCAACTCCTTGACTAAGGAGAAGGCACAAAAAACGTGCCAACTTTGCCCAACTTTGTCGTCCAATGAGGGTGACAAGTCCGTTGGTCCAAAATATTTCGTCTCTCGGAAAAATCCGCAAAAATAATAAATGACATAGCCGGAATTTTCCCTACGCAAGCTTTGTAAAACGTTTCGTCGGAAAACGATTCTTTAAGTGAGTTGTGCACAAACATTTCGTCCAAAGTGCCTAACTAAGGCTAAACTTTTTTACGCACGTCCCACGTACATACTGAAATACGGGTATAATATTCTCCTTCCTTAGAAACATTCGTCCGAATGTTCCTTCCAAGACGATTAACGATAAAGTTCTTCATAACTTAAAATGCTTACACATGGCCACAATACAACACTTAAGCAAATATGACAATGAAAATTTACAAGTAGGAAAGTGAGTTACGGAGGTGTGGGAATAGGTGAGGATACTTACGCCTCATGTCCTCCTCGACTTCCCACGTCATCTCCCCGAGCTCGTTCCGCCACGAACTTTGTGGAAGCCACGCCCTGGTCCGCAGACGCCTAACCCGACGATCGATTATCGCTATGGGAATCTCCTCACGATAACCCCGGTCACTGGACATCGTCAATCGGATGCACTCTAGATGGATCCGATACATCTCTCCGGCGTAGAAATGTGAAAAACCGGATGCGCCTCGGATCGGACGACAGATCCAACTCATAGGCAACCTTGCCTACCTGCGGACAATCGATACGGCCCGATGTACGCCGGTGAGTTTCCTCTCCTCCGAATCTCATCACACCTTCATGGGTGACACCTTGAGAAAACCCAATCATCAACCTCGAACTCCGGATCTGCCGCGGCGATGATCTGCGCATATGAATTCGCCGACTCAGTATCAAGACCGCTCACGGATAAGCTTCACTTATCCATCGCTGCACTGCAAATCTGGTCCTACTAATTGTACCTCGCCTCATCGAACCAGCCTATCGGCGATCTGCACTTCCTCCCATACAAGGCCTCGTAAGGCGCCATCCGAATCTTGGAGTGGTAGTTATTATTATATGCAAACTCAACTAGAGGCAAATGATCCTCGGCTACCACGAAGTCGATAACACGGGCTCGCGGATATCACCGAAGAGTTTGGATAGTGCGCCACTGTCCGTCTGTCTGTGGATGGAATGCGACTCGAGCTCACTGCGTCCTAAACCATACGGAAAGACCTCCGATAGTTAGCCGTAAACCGGGCTCGCATGCGATATGATCGAAATAGGGACTCCATGCGATCGGCGATCTCTCGGATGTAAAGTCCGCATAATCTCGGTAGAAAAAGTCGTCTGACGGGAAGAAAGTGGGCTGATTTAAATCGACTGTCGGCGATAACCCATATAGAATCATATCTCCTCCGAGTGCGAGGTAATCTCGTGATAAAGTCCATGTTAATCACCTCCCACTTCGGTCGGGATCTCTATCGTCGACAAACCACGGGCCTCGGTGCTCTACCTTCACTGCGACAACACGGCATCGAGTGTCACGACCGAACGGGCCCGTGACTGGTGCCTTACCCCGGGCACCCTAGTGATACAACATCAGAGAAAAACCAGCGGAAATAAAACTCAAGAATGAAGACAGTGAAATAAGAAAGTAGGCTAACCCAAACGGTTACCCTTTTTATACATAATTTAAAACTTGAGCGATTACATCCCATACAAAGCCACACTTGCGGTTACTGGACCTCTAAGAATTTTGAAACCATAATGACGGGACGGGGCCATGCCCCACGAATATACAAAAGTCTACTACTTGAGGAACCGTACCACGTGACAATCTTACGGAGATATGGAGCTTTCCGAGAACCGAACAGCGATCCTAAGAGAGTGGATCGACAAGCTATGTACCTCGACTGCGGCGTGAAACGCGGCCGAAGGAGGTCGATACAGTACCAAGTATGTGAAATCAAAAATCAGTAAATGAAATCATAATAGTCTATATAAAGCGGGAGACATGTATGATAACCAAATTACAACACCACAACTTAAAAGCGATCATATCAAGATAGGGACTCATGCGTGAAATCATCACTCAAATACAACCCGAATTTAACCCGCACAAAGGCCGCGTGCCGGCAAGATCTCACTCGGTATAAGCGTGGCCTGAACCGCCCTGGTGGCCCATACCGTGGACCATCCAACGTGTCGGTATGCCCAAAGGAGATAACAAGATAACAATCCTTGTGAAAGCATACCCGTGGCTACCCAACGTGTCGGTATGTCCAAACAACTAACAAGAGAATACTCACCGTGGAAGCATACGTGGCTACCCAACGTGTCGGTATGTCCAATCAAATAACAATAACAACACCCCTAATGGAAGCACACCGTGGCTACCCAACGTGTCGGTATGTCCATCAATCGACCAGATAGCGGCCTCCAACGAGGCGCGGTAGCACATAAATACAACACTTGCGAAGCTATCACTACAAGCATAGGCCGTTACACAACTCAAGGTACTATAAATATTTCTTAACACAATGTCAAGTATACCATTTAAAACCCAAGTACTTAACCCTTTAGGATCAAGATACTCCTACCTTTTATAAACAAGTCACTTATGTTTTTCCATCACAAGAAGTTCAATATTTGAAAACGAGTTACTTCCCTTTTCCCAAAATCAAGTTACCATTTTAAAACTAATAATGAAACCATTTCTTTATTTTCATAAAGTCGTTATAACTAACCTCCCATAAAGCTATTACAACACTTTATGATTAATAAAACAAGTCAAGACAAAATCATGCCTTTCTTTTAAACCAAAATACTTCAAATTCTTAAGTCTCTTTTCCTTTAGAAAATCGAATTCCTTACTTTGGAATTTTTAAGAAGATCAAAACTTGATTTCAATAATTCTCATTAGAGCAGCCATGATCTAGGAAATGTAATGCCATTTTATCTTATCTTAGCTTCTATGCAGATGGAGGTTTCTACTGATTTTAATATGATTAATGTCATTACTTCTTTCCTTTATCGACGCTGCATTGGCTTGTTCGATCCTTATTCCCATTTCCGAAATTGTAACGTTATTCTTTTAAAAACCAAGTATTCATATCTCACGAATTAGGTTTTATACTTTTCAACACCATTTAGGTCAATTACAAGTCACGTCTCTTATCTTTTGAAAACAACAAACCATTCTTTTAGCTACATAAAGCGGTTATAACAAACTTCTCATAAAGCCGTTATAACACTTTATGTTTTAAACCAACCAATTACCACTATAAACATTTATGAGACCAATAGGGCTCATTCTTTAACCACCGAGTACCCGTTACTAACGGATAAGACTTTACTACTATTTTCACACAATGAAGCCCTTAACACTTCATATCAAGTCAAGGCACAAAAGGGAAATCAAATTCCTTTAACACTCGCAAGGTCTACCGCACTATATATTTTACAAATAGTCATGCTTTGAAGAGGATAGGAAGAATCACATACCTCGCGACGATTGTCGACAATAAGCAAAATGCTCCACGAGACTATAAGCCGCCCTTAAGTAGAATATGCTACCGTAGTACTTCAATCCTATAAGGGTCATGAAACGTCTATCAAACTCTAGCTTCGAACGTAGAATAACTAAGTGCAAAGTCCCTAGATTCTACGGTAATTTGGACGGCACTTCCTTTGTTCTTACTTACTATGCCACCTCTTTCAAGGTCGAATTCAATAACCAAACGCCCCACAATAATACAAAATAACCCAATACTTTCCATGCCATTCCTGGCCAACCATAAACCAATTCTTAAATCCCTTTCAATACTTTCCAATCCAAGTTCTTAGGTCTAACATGATATCTAGCCCTAGACATCTTCAACAATTACAATCTTAAGGCTAACATGCCCATTTCAGTTTTTAACAAGACAACAAGATCCAAATCTATACAATATAAAACAGCCTCAGGCTCAATTCTATACTACTACAATATAACAGCCTTAGGCTCAACTCTAAACTACTAAAATAAAACAGCCTTAGGCTCATAACCAAGAGAAAGGGGAAACTCTTACCTTAAGGAATAGCCCACAAAAGCCCCTTTTTCTTCCACCACTTTCCGTCAAAATCGCCCACCAGCGTTACCCACAAGTTTACCCACACTTTTTCTTCTTGCCGCCGCTCCAACAATCTCCTCTAAAGCTAGGTTTCTTCCAAAAACTAGAGAGAAGGGAGAGGGTTTTCCATGGAAGGGTTTTGAAATGAAATGGCCAAGTCTTCCAAGACTTGGCCCTAAAATAGGCCCTAATCTGGTCAAAAGGGATGGGAGGGACACTTGTCACCCTCCCATAGGTTTTTAACAAAATATCTCCTGATTTTCGTCACTTACTGCGCAAAATTCCCGCCTCGGCGCCGCGGCGCTTCCACTTCCAAAAATAAATCTTCCGCATGTCGGCGCGCGCCCTGCATTCCAGCGCGCTGCAACCCATGGACCCCGAACAACCAGCGCGCGCCCCAGATTCCGGCGCCGCGCACTGTACCGCGAACCGCTGCCGCTGCGCACCAAACTTGAAACTTCCATAACTTTTGACTCCGACGTCCTATCGACGAACGGTTTGTTGCGTTGGGATCTAGATTTAACGAACTACAATTTAGGCTTTTAAACACCTCGAAACTCTTAACAACTGGGGTACAACACTCCAAGGTAAACTCAAATCCGTCCAACACATGTTTGCCAACTTATCTTTCAACTTCCAATCTTATAATCCTTGGTATGATCTTATCTTAACTCCTTGAATTTACGGGGTGTAACACTGAGCTACGAACTCTGCAACGTCCCTCTTCAAGCCATCCCACCAATACACAGATCTAAGGTCGTGGTACATCTTGGTCGACCCTGGATGGATATAGTAACGCGCGTTGTGTGCTTCCCCAAGAACCTGCTGCCAAAGTCCTGAAACATCTGGAACACACAACCTGCCCTCAAACCTTAGCACCCCATCAGGTGCTACCTCAAAAGGACCCTTCCCCTCACGAAGATCCGTATCACGATACCGAATCAAAACCGGATCCTCAAACTGTTGCCTCTTCACCTCCTCGACGATGGAAGACTCGGCAACCTCTCGAACTCGAACCCCACTGCTATCAGAATCAATCAAACGGACACCAAGGCTCGCTAACTGATGCAAATCGCGAACCATGCCCCTCCTCTCTGGCTGCACATCTGATAGGCTACCCATCGACCTACGACTGGGGCATACGCCACAACGTTGGCCTTCCGGTGGTACAGGGATATCGATGTCATAATCCTAAGCAACTCTAACCACCGTCTCGCCGTAAGTTCACTCTCCTGGTGAAGATATCTTTGGAGGCTCTTGTGGTCTGTATAATTATCCACAAGAACCCCATTCAAATAGTGCCTCGGATCTTGGCGTGAATCGCGCTAACTCCAAATCATGGGTGGGGTAGTTCCTCCGTGTTTCTTCAATCGGGATACGCTTATAACCTTGCCTGCTGCAACAACACACATCCCAACCCGATGTCCGACGATCACAATACACGACATAACCGCGACCCTGCGGAAGAGTAAGAGCGATGCGTCGATCTCCTTCAAAGAATCGGAAACCCCGCCACAAGCATCGGTCCATGAAACTTAGCGCCTTACGAGTCGGCCTAGTCAATGAGGCGAGATAGAAGCAAACTTCTACGAACCGCCGATAATAACACGCAAGGCCCGAAAAAGCGAACCTGCAGCCGGAGTAGTAGGTCGAGGCCAACTCTCGATCGCCTCGATCTTGGCGTATCCACCGAATACCATCACCCGACAATATGCCCAAGAAAAGCCACGAAGTTAACCAAAACTCACATTTGGAAAACTTGGCGTATAAGCTGGTCTGGAGAACTCTCAAGATACCTCAAATGCTCGCATGCTCCTTCTCTCGGCGAGAATAAACCAAGATATCATCAATGAACACTATCACAAGCGTGTCCAAAATGGTTTGAACACTCGGTTCATCAAATCCATGAATCTGCCGAGCATTGGTCAACCCAAAAGACATGACCGAACTCATAATGCGTGCTGGTCCGAATGCGATCTAGGGCATCCACCTCTCGACTCGCACTTTGATGATAGCGATCGTAGATCAATCTTGAGAAACATCTCGTACTCGCAACCGGTCGAACAAATCATCAATCACGGAAGGGGGTATTCGTTTAATGGTCACCTTGTTCACCGTCAGTAATCAACACACATGCGGCGTCGCCCTTCTTCTTTACGAACAATACTGGCGCTCCCCAGGGAGAAACACTAGGTCTGATGAAACCCTTCTCCAGCAAATCTCTAAGCTGATCCTTCAACTCTCTCAACTCGGCAGGTGCCATTCTGTATGTCGGAATGGAAATAGGCCGAGTGCCTGGCAGCACATCGATACAAAACTCTATCTCCCTCTCCGGAGGGATACTTGGGAGGTCGTCTGGAAACACATCTGGGAACTCTCTGACTACTGGAACTGACTGAAAATCTGGTACCGCAGCCTCAGTATCAAACACCCGAACGAGATGGTAGATGTACCCCTTCTGCACCATCTTCCTAGCCTTGAGGTAGGAAATAAACCTACCCCTCGGCGACACCGTGTTCCCCTCCCACTCAATAACCGGCTCCCCAGGAAACTGGAACCGTACCACTCTCTCCCTGCAGTCTACATTGGCATAGCAGGAAGCTAACCAATCCATGCCCATGATCACGTCGAAATCAGTCATGTCCAGCTCTATCAAGTCTGCTAGGGTCTGACGACTGCATAAAGTCACTGGACAAGCTCTATATACCCGCCGAGCTACCACCGAATCACCATCGGCGTAGCTACCTCGAAGTGGTCTATGGACTCGGGCTTTATCCCTATCCTACTAGCAACAAGGGGAGATATATGCCAGTAGAACCCGAGCTATCAAGGCATACATCATGTCGGAGATCGATAAGGTACCGTGATTTACATCGGTGAGGCCTCACAGTCTGCCCGGTGGACAAGGCATATATGCGTTCTAAGGACCGCTAGAATGGACCGCGCCACGACCTCTGCCGCGACTGCTGGCCCATGAGTACCACGCCTCGGGCGAGTAATCGTAGGGATGATGACCGAACAGACCGTGGTGAGCCCTACCACCCGCCGCTTTGGCCGGACAGGCCCTCGCAAAATGACCTGCGCCAAGTATAGCAAGCTCGAGTAGTACTACTGACTCCTGAATGGAATCTACCACAACGGACACACCGAGCGGACCTCGATCGGTTAGCACCCTTGCTACCACGAAGTCCAAGTCACGGCACGACACGCCTTGAGAATACTGGCTGTATCGACAATGATGGGAGTGCTCGAGCCGGCCGGGTACAAATCTAGAATGCTGCTGAGGTCGTCTACCCCGAGAACTACCAAAAGAACCGGCCGTCTTGGCCTTCTTCTGATGCTGATATCTGTCGACCCGTCGGTCTCTACGCTCCTCGCATCCAAGTGCATGAGCCTGCATACGGGTAATGTCCATGCCTGGCTGAAGAGCCACACCCGCACAAGACTCGGCCATATAATCATCTAGCCCGGTGACATAGCGATGCACCCTGTCCTCCATATCCGCTACCAATGCAGGGACATATCGAGCCAAATAATCGAACTCGACATTGTACTCCCTAACTGTGCGCCCTCTGTCTCAAAGAAGAAAATTTGTCGGCCGCCTCCTCATGCGGAGGCAAGAAGTGAGTGAGAAAAGCCTCCGAGAACTCATCCCAAGTAGCTGGGGACGCGTGCTCTCCCCGGGATAACTCCCACGAATCAAACCAATCGACTGCGGTATCACGCAGCCGATGCGAACCGAAGATCACGGACTCGGTCTCCGACGCCCTGATCACTCTCATAATCCTCTGTAGCTGACGGATGAACTCCTGCGGATCATCCTCCGGCCTCGACCCGTAAAACTCTGGCGGGCTACAACTCAGGAAGTCCCGTAGCCTCAAACTATCTGCCCTCGGGTGAACCACGGGTACTACTGGGGCTGGAATCGAATCTGCGTGATCCATCCTGCCTCATGTTCGCCACGATCACGCCAATAGCTGGGCCATCTCCTTGTACCCTAACTCCTCTGCCCCAGGCTGTGGGACTGGAGGGGCGGGTACTGTGGTCTCTGCTGGGGCCGGCGGCGTCATGGAACTCGCCGTCTGAGGTATCGCCTCGGGTAAGAACTGGGCCTGTGCCCTCGTAACTCTCGGTGTCCTACTAGCAGCTCCCTCGCCGCTTGCGCTTCTTCAGGCGGGTTGCCTTACGTGGAGGCATAATCATTCGTAAAATGAATACGTTAGAGGGGTCCAACTTATAACACAGCTCTAAGGCACGATCTCAGAGTGAGAAGAATGGAAACCAATCCTAAATATCCTATAGCCTCCTGATTATTGGTGTGGTGCACAACACACCGATAATCAAGACTCTACTAGATACGGTCTGTAGACACTTTCCGAGGATTAACTGCTCTGATACCACTTTTGCCACGACTGCCCGGTTCGTGGATCGTGCCTTACCCGCACCCAAGTAGTCATACATCGAGTAATCAGTGAATATAAAAACAAGACATGAAACAGCTTGTAAATGAGACACGCTTTTATGTGAGAAAATATCGCCTTTCGCATATATATATAAACATAGTTTTGCGATTACATCCCAACTGCATAATAGGACTACTGACCTCTAAGAAGATAAACAACTATGGGACGGGCCCCGCCATACCTGAATGTACAAAACTATATACAACAGCGGGAGATCATACCCAAAAGTCGAGCCTGCGGAGAAGATGGAGCTCACGACACCAAAGCAAAAGATCCTAAGGATGTGGATCTAGCACTGCCCTTACTGCGGCATGAACGCAGCCCGAAGGAGGTCGATAACAGTACCAAGTATGTGAAAGCGTAAAGTACTTAAATGAAATCAAAGTATTTAAAACCATTTGCAAATACAATCGGTTCAATTGCACATAGTGTCATATCACAAACAAGAACAATAATAGATATAATGTAACCGGGTCTTTCCTAGGCCGTGAATGATCGGGCAAGGCCAATCGCCCATAGTATCATTATGCGTGCCTAGTCACGACTTCCGCAGTCCGCATAGTCACACATGCACCGCGTGAGGTATTCTCGCGACGGGGTAGCTAACCCCTGCACTCCTCGACTCCAGTTCGCATAGTCTCATAGACCGCGTAGTCACGCACCGCATAGGCATCCCGCGTCGGGATAAAACACCGGAATGATCAATCTCGGAACTCCCAGACTCGCATAGTCACATAGATCGTGATAGCCGTATAGACCCGCATCAAGGGTGGCAAGCCCTCGGTATAACAAGTCAAGGGGGTAGGTGATATAATAACAGTACAACTGACTTACCGTTTAGCAACGTAAGCACAACAAGAATGACCCTCTTTCACAACATCACAAGACACTAACACACGTAGCATCATAATATGTCTATTTATCAAACAATCTTACTACACCTTACATAAATCAATACAAGGTTTTTATAAACAAATAAGTAAACAGTCCATTTTATCTTTCTTAAGTTGTTATACCTAACTTCTCATAAAGCTAGTATAACTCTTAAGCTTTTGTTTAAAAACCAAATATTTCTCTTCTGTAAAAAAAAATGATTCAGTATTCTTTTGAAATGCTTCAAGATCTTTATTATTCAGGCTTAAGTCAAAAGACATTGCCGTAGTTATTATTCAGGCTTAAGTCAAAAGACATTGCCGTAATTATTATTCAGTTAACACACGTACGTCTACCGTACTATATATATATATTTTAAAATATCATGCTCAAGAGTATAGGAAGAATCACATACCTTCTCGGCGAAAACCACCTGCCAAGTCGAATATGTCGCGCGCAGAGAATCAACCTATAATAGTCAGACACGTCTATCAACGTCTAGACTACTCAGAAACGATTAAGCAGATGGTTCTCTATTCTACGGAAAATTGGGCAGCACTTCCCTACCCGCCAAGCTACTCAAGTCTACTGTGAAAACAGTCCTATGTAAGTACAGTTCAATTATTCTTCTTTATACCCTTCATCGTGATAGATTCAATTCTATTCTTATACTCAAGTCTTAACTATTCTTATGTAATATCCAATTACAATAGAAGGACAAGAGTATTTACCTCGATAAGCCCAAAATTATCCAAGTATAAATGTCGCTCCTGAGCAAGGTTTAGCTCCTAATTTGTACGCTCCGGTAGCTCCAAGAAACCCTTAGAAGTTCCTAACAACTTCTACTAAAATACTATAAGGGATTTGGGCTAGGGTATTTTGGAATAGTAACTTAAACTTGGAAGACAACTTTTCTACCAAGGGAGGGGGGGTAGGTTTGACTAAGGGCCTGGAAGGGAGAGCCTTGGACGAAAAGCTTATAAGAGAGGGGAGGGATTTTTTTCAAGACTTGGAGAATTGATTTGTGGATGAAGAAAACCTTCAAGTAAGGGGGGTATTTATAGGTCAAGCAATGGCCAACCAATGGCCAAGATGAAGCCAAGTGCTAGGCAAGTGTAAGGTGGAGATTTAGGCAAGTGTCCTTATCCATCTACTACACAAATATCCTACCAACTCCTTGACTAAGGAGAAGGCACAAAAAACGTGCCAACTTTGCCCAACTTTGCCGTCCAATGAGGGTGACAAGTGTCACCCTCCCGTTGGTCCAAAATATTTCGTCTCTCGGAAAAATCCGCAAAAATAATAAATGACATAGCCGGAATTTTCCCTACGCAAGCTTTGTAAAACGTTTCGTCGGAAAACGATTCTTTAAGTGAGTTGTGCACAAACATTTCGTCCAAAGTGCCTAACTAAGGCTAAACTTTTGTACGTACGTCCTTACGTACATACTCTGGAAATACGGGGTATAACAGAGGTCGTGGTGGAAGTTCCCAGTTTTAGCGGTCCTTTGAACCGCCTATATGATTTCAGGTATGTCCTTGACCCTTTAGAGACTTGTATGCATGTTAAGGTTGTTGTAAGTTTAAGTATCATGAACGGATAATATTGTGACCATGTATGTATGCTAGAGTAACTTGGAAGTACGAAAAGATAATCTTTTTTTTGGGCTTGTGATGGATGGATATGTGTGTGCATGATATTAGGGCCATATGTGGCGTAATTAGGTTTCATTAAGTGTAGCTTTATGAGACTATGCAGAGGAATGATAGATTGAGCTCCGAAAGAACATTCGAGGACGAATGGTTCTAAGGGGGGAAGAATGTTACACCCCGTTATCCAGGACATGTTTATAAGAACGTACGTAAGAATTCAAAAGTGTTAAGATTGGAGACTAGTAAAAATTTATCGGAATTATGGAATTGTCGGAAAACGAATTATTGTGACGAATGAGAGGGCGACACGTGTCACCCCTTAAATTGGTCTTGGATGATTTTAGCATGGATAAAATGGTCTTTTGACCTATGTGAAGATGACTAAGTCTTGCAAGTAGAGCTTGATAATGTTGACTAAGTCAAAAGGGCCACTTGGCTAGATTTTTTTGCATCCAAACCACCCATTTGTTCTAATCTTGGCCCTCCATTATGCTATATATACATACTAGTAGCAAGACAAGGGTTCTACACTTAGAAAATTTTCATGAAACTTTGTAGAGTTGAGGGAGCTCTCGGGTTGGGCTAAAGAAAGAAGAGAAAAATATTTGTTTGTTGTCCAATAACATCCATACTTTAAACCAAGGTTCTTAAGGGTATTGTAAGGGTATCTCAATAGAAAGAACCCGGAAAAGTGGTGTTTTCGTATTAGTCGCAAGGTGAAAACCTAGTCACTTTCCTAGGTTTGGATTGGAAACTTAAGGGAAGTTGTTTGTGATCTTCAAAGGGCTTCAAGTGGCAAATTGGGGTGTCAAGGAGAGGCTCTAAGTTGTTAGGGAGCGACTTCGGATCTTGAAGTGGATTAAGGCTCGTTAAGGTAACAATCTTGTTCTCTTAGTGTTATAAGATTACATATTGTTGTAGCCTTACATTTTAACTAGCATGAAGTATATGTAGTAAGGTTTGATAAGTGATATGGATTGTGGAAGCCTATAGCCGAATTGGCATTGTGAGCCCTTTGAAATTGAAATACAATTTGGTCGATAATTAGAATCGTCGCATGTTATCTACTTGAAGATTTTAGTTGTTATAATCAACTACTTAAGATTTTAAAGGAAAGAAGTCAATTGATTTAGAAGCCTATAAATGTATTTCTAAAAGGTATTGTGACTTGTCTTGAAAAGTAGATATGACTTGATACTACGGTTATTAGTATCTTGGAAGTTTTATATGAAAAAGAGTCATTTTAAAAGAATAGAAGTACGTAGTACTTAGGGTTAAATTCCCGGATTTGTTTTATGTGAAACGAAAAGTGCCTTGAGTATATAAAATGAAAGTCTAAAGATTTTATGAACTTGCTTATGCTTGCTTGTGATAGCCTTGAGTGCAAGTATTATATGTTTACGCTGCCGTGACTCTAAGTTGGAGGGTCGGCTGTCTTGTTGTGAACTTACTTGGACGTACCGACAGTGACGGAGGCTTCCACGGGTATGCTTCCATTGTGATTGATCCTTGGACATGCTTATACGATGTGGGATTCCGGGGCATGCGACCAGGATGCGGGTTAGATTCCCGGATTATCTTTATTACAACCATGGCCATGCTTATACGATGAGGGATTCCGAGGCATGCGACCAGGAGGCGGGTTAGATTCCCGGATGTGTTTTATTACCCATGTCCATGCTTATACGATGAGGGATTCCGGGGCATGCGACCATGTTATTTACGACTATTACTCCACGGACTAGCTCCCCATGAAGACATGTACCCGAGATGAGTGTCACGACCGACCGGGCTCGCGATCGGTGCCCTACACAGGCACCTTTCGTATACATCGAGAATAGCAATGAACATACACAACTGATAAAAATGCTCAAACATAAAATAACAACAGGCTAGCCGATAAGGCCACCTTCCGTAAGCTATACAAATAAAACAGTACACTTTTTTTCTTTTCTTTACAACCCAATCCACAATGTGACTACAGACCTCTAAGAATAACAACTCTGGCGGGACAGGGCCCCGCCATACCCCTGAATGTACAACAACCGACAATACCATGGATAAGCCTCCGGAATAAAGGAGCTTCTCAACAGCTGAACAGTGATCCTAAGTGCAAGGATCAAGAACTCAGACTCTACTGCGGCGTGAACGCACTTCGAGGAGGTCGACAACATGTACCAAATATGTGGCCCAGAAATGCGTAATGAAATCATAAGCCTATAATAAAATCGAGACAGTGTATGATAACTCGATTAACGAGACACGGCCTTACTAACAATGAGTAATCAAAAGTATACTTACAACATAAAAATAGGAAGCTCGCGATCAAAGCAGACCACCCTCCCGCAAAGATCATTAAGCAATCCTACTCTCGGGACTATTTCACCCGCATAGTCGTGTGGACCGCATGAGGTATTCTCGCATAGTCAGACCCGCCAAAGACGGGACTATTTCACCCGCATAAGCCCATAAGGACTCGCATGAGGTATTTCTCGCATCATGGGTAGCAAATCCACGGAACAGGTGGTATAACGATCTTGGGGATTTACCCCTCATTTATACTCTTACCCTGAAGCAGGTGGTATAACGATCTTGGGATTTACCCTCGGATATACTCTTACCCCGGAGAAGGTGGTATAACGATCTTGGGATTTACCCTCGGATATACTCTTACCCTATCTCAACTGGCCATCATACATAACATAAGCCCTACCGGCTTATCATACATAACATAAGCACTACCGGCTTATCATACAATAAATAAGCAAGTTAAGAAATCCCCCTAACTTCTTATTAGCCTTATTCATATATACTCTCATTTTAGTTTACTTAAGGCACTAACATGTCATTATAAATTCGGGAGTTTAACCCAAAGTACTACGTACTTCTATTCTTTTAAAATGACTCATTTTCATATAAAACATCCAAGATACTAATAACCGTAGTATCAAGTCATAACTACATTTTAAGACAAGTCACAATACCTTTTTAGAAAATACATTTTCGGGCTTCTAAATCAAGTGACTTCTTTCTTTTAAAACCTTAAGCAATTGATGCCTTTAAATCAATTTGCCTTTCGTTATTTCAAGTCATTTAACATACTTAAATTACTTAGAGTAAACCACTCTTTTTAACTTTCCATAAAGCTATTATAACCAACTTCCCATAAAGCCGTTATACTAGCTTTATACATTAGCAACTTACATACTTCTTTATAACCAAGAGACTTAAACTTTCCAACAAAACAAGTATCAATAATACTTTCAACATACTTAAGTCTCTTTACTTTTGAAAACCAAGATATCCTTAATATTTAAACAAGTGAGTTAATTCCCTAACTCAATCAACTTGGACATTCTTAAAATAAGCCAAGGATATCAAATGGGCCTAGATTGTCAAAATCTTGTACGTCTACCGTACTATACATTTACAACTTATTCATGCTCAAGAGATATGAAAGTTCCACATACCTCTTCGGTTTAATCCACTTGCTAAGTCCAATTCACCGTACGTAGTATGTCAACCTATAATGACCATAGTACGTCTATTAACTTCTAGTTTCAAACGTAGAATATTCCAAGTGCAAAGCTACTAAATTCTACGGAAAATCGGACAGCACTTCCTTTGTTTCTACATACTTTTGCCACCTTTTTCAAGGCCGAATTCAATAACCAAACATGCCACATTTAAGGCTCAATCAATGTAGTTATCAATAGGGGATTACACGTCTACAAGACGTGTAAAATTCCGCCCCACAATTTATAACAAACTAGTCCAACATATAATGTCATTCTCGGCCAAAGGTGTAACAACATAACAATCTTTCCAATTCCTTTTCAATTCAAGTTGTTTAGTATAACATGATATCAAGCCGCAATCGATTATAGCTACTACATTCTTCAAGTAGGTAAGATGCGACAATTCAATTTATCGATCAAATTGGATTTCAATTTCAAATGGCTAAACATGTCATTTTCGGATTTGAGCTTCCAAATTTCCATAACACTTATCAATCTTCATAACACATATCACATGATCATTTCTAACTTATAATAACATGGAATCATCAATTACAAAAGTAAGACGAAGATTATACCTCATTTAGCCCAAATATGCTCCAAGATTACAAGTCGATCCTTAACAACTTTAGCTCCTCCTTTCGACGTTCCAATCCACTCCAAGCAACCCTTAGAAGCTTATGAAAAACTCATCTTCAAGTTCCAACTTCAAAGTTGAATAACTCCTTAGGTTTTCGCCTTGCGACTAATACGAAAACACCATTTTTCCGGGATCTTTCTATTGAGATAACCTTACAATACTCTTAGGAACCTTGGTTTAAAGTGGGGAGATTATTGGACAAAAATTGAATTTTTTTCTTGCCCCTTGATCCCCAAACCCGAGAACCCCTCAATGCTTTCTTCAAGATTTCTTGAAATATGACTAAGTGTGGGAACTAGTCTTGCTACTAGTATACATATATAACATAATGGAGGGTCAAGATTAGAACAAATGGGTGGCCTAGATGAGTTTCACAAGGATCCTAGCCAAGTGGCCTTGACTAAGTCAACAATATCAAGCTATTTGTCTTTGCAAGACTTGATCATTTAAATTATGGTCAAATGACCATCCTATCCATGTATTTTTCGTCCAAGACCAAGTAAGGGGGGGTGACACGTGTCGCCCTCCCGTTCGTCGCAATATCTCGTTTTCCGATAATTCCATAATTCCGATAAATTTTTACTCGTCTCAAATCTTAACATTTTCGAGTTCTTACGTTCGTTCTTATAAACATATCCTGGAATTTCTGGGGTTTAACATTCTTCCCCCCTTAGAAACATTCGTCCTCGAATGTTCTTTTGGGAGTCAAACTTGAAGATAGCCATAACGTCTCCTTACAACCCGTACATACCAATAATGCCACACGTGGCCACATAACAATGCTCGTACTAAAAATGTCAACCTGAACCCCCATGTGACAACGTCGACATTCCGCATAACGCTTCACGACTCTAAGCTTACTAATAATCTTTCGGATAAGCTTCGCTTATCCACGGCCGTGAATCAAGTCTGGACCAAATAACTGAACCTCGCCTATGTCGAACCATCCAACCGGCGATCTACACTTTCTTACATACAAGGCCTCATACAGGGCCATCTGAAATACTGGAAGGGTATCTGTTATCGTACGTAACACAACAAGAGGCAAATAACCATCCCGGCTATTTCTGAAATCAAGGACACAGGCCCGCAACCTATCCTCAAGTGCCGGGATAGTATGCTCTACCTGTTCGTCGGTCTGAGGGTGTAATGCAACACTGAGACTCACCTGTGTCCCTAAAACCCTTCTGAAAAACCTCCAGAAGTTATCTGTAATCGAGCTCATTTGCCTGACATCATAAACGTAGGAACCCCGTGCACTCTCACAATCCCCCTGCTATACAAGCTAACATAATCCTCAGCCGAGTAAGTGGTCCCAATCCGGAAGAACACGACCGGTTTCGCCAGCCTATTTACCATGACCCACAAGGAGTCGCACTTCCTCTGAGTACGATGCCACCCTGTCACAAGATCCATTTTAATTACCTTCCACATCTAAGTCGGGATCTAAATCGCCTGCAATAGCCCACTGGGCTTCTGGTGCTCAACCATGACCTGCTACAAATTCGGACACTAAGCAGTAAACTCCGCTATGTCCCTTTTTCGGTCATCTTACCCATACATACATCTGAGGTCACGACACAACTTAGTCGACCCCGAACAATTAGAACAATAAGCACTGCGTGCCTCCCCTAAGACCTGCTGACTAGTCCTGCAGTACCGGGTACACGCAATCTATCCTCATCTCACAAAGACTCTCATCCGTGCTACTCAAACAGCTCTTCTCTTTCTGAGAGCCGTATCTCGATATCTGCGTCATAATCGGATCCTCATCATCTCCTCTTTACTTCCTCAACGATGGAAGACTCGGCAACCTCTCGGATCTAAACTTCATTAACCTTGGAAACAAATAATCGAACACCCCGGCTCGTTAGCTAACGAATCTCACGGACCACGTCTTGCCTACCTGGTTTCCCATCTGACAGACTACCCATAGACCCACGACTAAGAGTATCTGTCACTGTCTTGGCTTTCCCCGGATGGTATAGGATATTGATAACACAATCCTTGAATAACTCTAACCACCGTCTCTGTCGCAAATTCTACTACCTCTGTCTGAAGGTATACCGGAGGCTTTTGTGGTATGCACAAATATCCACATGAAGTCTATATATACGTCATGCCCCCAAATCTTCAAGGCATGATTTAACTGCCGCCAGCTCTAAATCGGAAGTGGCGTAATTTCCTTTCCTGCTTCCCTAACTACTGGGAAAACATAAGCTCTATCTCATCCTGCCATACAAGACACAACCTAGCCCAACACCCAACGTGTTATCATAATAACCTAACCCTCTAGTCTTTCAGAAGGAGTTAGAACTGTAGTCGAGTCAACTTATCTTCCAATAAATGGAAACCTTTCTCATTCTTGCGAAATATTCGGGTATCCTTAACCTCAATCATGGTTCCTGTTTCCCTTTCTCTGTTGCAACCAAACTTGGTCACTAAACTTAGATTTGATTCCTTTGCTTGCCCCGTGGCTAAGACTTCCTGTCAATCACAATTTAGGGGGGGGATTTCCTTGATCTCGTAAAGTAGTAACCCGATTTTCCTTTCCCAGTTTGTAGAGCCTATAGCTAGGTGTTACCACATTTCCTTGAAATGTTCTTACTTCCCATTATTTACTAATGGTCTTTACACTAGTCTGGGGTAGTCATATCTCGTGCAACTTACATAACCATAGTCGTATTCTCCTTTATCATTCCGGCCATATCCTTACCTTAGGCTTATTATTAGCAAAAGTATTTCTATCTTGATTCATAATCGTACAGTTTCATACAAGCGTACAACTTGTATTTATATCTTTACGATACTTCCTCGACCAATTCGTACGTCGTTCTTAATTACCCCAACACAACACGTTTCCCACGGTTATCCACAACTATAACTTATGGTGTGACGATACCGAAGACCTTACCAGTCTCCTATCCTTCGTCTAACAACATGGGTACACATAACCCCATAATACGCAAAACTGTCCTTTTACGTGGGGGAGAGAACTTATCTATCTATCAAAATCTAAAACATCAAGCGCCACCTTAAACGTATAGATTTTTCAAAATCTACCAACGATGTCTTCTATTTTCCGCAGCCACACTCGTACTTATCTTATTCTTGCTTGCGCGCTATCCTGAACTTATCCGGAAGGTCGTGGCCCTGACCGCCACACCAAACCAACTCCAAGTACCTCCAAGGGCACTTAACATAAATCCCTTCAAATTCAATTATTACCTATTTTCTGTGTCAATTTACCTCAAGTGAAAAAGTCACACAGACTTAGAAAGAAAAACAATGTCAAAGAAGGAAGGATAATTCACTGGTTACCACCACTTCTCTTCCTTTCCACTCGATAACCGGCTTACCGGGAACTGGTACCGAATCCATCTCTCTTATGTAGTCCACGTTGGCATAACAAGAGGCCAACTAGCCCGTACTCATAATGACCTCAATGTCTGTCATAACAGCTCTGCTAGGTCTGCTAGGGTCCCACGACTGTATTGTTACCGGTAATTATCTACCCGCCGCCTACCACCCAACACTCACGTGTAGTCACCACGAAAGGTCCTCGTGGATTCTCCATTTCTACACTTGGTTGCTCTCTTTTCATCGGTCGCATTTCTTTCCGTACTTCCAAACTTATACTAGCATACGTACATAAATTCCATACTAATTATGGCCTCCTCTCTTTGGAGTTACTAAATTAAACAATATAAGGCCCATTCCGGCTCTCACAACCTGGTCCCGGTGGAACACGTCCACGAACCCGTAAAATGATTAACTAAACTTGGGTCTTGCACCCTCATGACCCTGTCACGTAGCGGGACTACTACCAACTGATCCCATTTCATACAAGCTATGGGGCGACCCTTAGTAGGTCCCCAACCCAACTCGGCGTCGTATTTAACTCTTTTCCTTGGTCTGTCTTAACTTTTTACTACCCGAGAAGGCCTTATATACCTAAGGTCTCGGTGGTTATCACATTCTTAGGCTCGCAATTTCCAGGCTCCATGCCTACCTTATCAGTCCCCCCGTAAATGGGTACAAAACTTATCGTAATACCATAATCGTGTTGTCTTGACCACAACAACCATACTTACTCCATACGGATCTCACCCGTACCATTTTCGAAATCCTACTACGTAGCTCAATCTATTAACATAGTCTTCCATTAATTCCCTTAATAACTTCTTAAGGGTCCATTCCCTTCTCAGACAGCTCATCATTTCCTAATTATCTCAAATTAGTACGTAAAACCTTGATGAGAATTCATTAAACTGTTTCATACCTTCCCGTTATTTATTTAGTCCTTACCAAATCCTGGTAATCTAAAATCATTCTAGGCAACACGCGTCTGACCCTCATACATAAATCCGTATAGTTGTATGTCACAATACCAACTACAAACATTACCAACCTGGATACGCAATCCATATAATCTTTCCTGGGTCATTGTTGCCTTTCTCGTAGCTGCAAATAATCATAACTTGTTAGGGAGAGACGACCCTAACCATACAGCTCTATCGCACGATCTTAGAGTGAGAAGAATGAAAACCAATCCTAAATGTCCTGCAGCCTCCTGATTATAGACGTGGTGCACAACACACCGATAATCAAGACTCTACTAGACACGATGCCCAGACACTTTCCGAGGACTAATCGCTCGATACCACTTTTGTCACGACCCGACCGGGCTGCGATCGTGCCCTACACGGGCACCCTTTCTGTATACATCGAGAATAGCAATGAACATACACAACCGATAAAAATGCTCAAACATAAAATAACAACAATTTAGCCGATAAGGCCACCTTCGTAAGCTATACAAATAAAATAAAGACACTTTTTTTCATTTCTTTACAACCCAATCCACAATGTGACTACTGCACTTAAGAATAACAACTACGGCGGGCCCCGCCATACCCCGAATGTACAACAACCGACAATACCAGTGGATAAGCCTCCGAATAAAGGAGCTTCAACAGCGGTGAACAGTGATCCTAAGAGCGAGGATCGAACAGCACTACCTGCGGATGAACGCGGCCGGCGGAGGTCAGTACAACATGTACCAAATATGTGAAACTGAAAGTACTGTAATGAAATCATAAGCCTATAATAAAACTGGAAACATGTATGATAACTCAATTAACAGTACACAGTGCCTTACTAACAATAAGAGTAATCAAAATTATACTTACAACATAAAAATAGGAAGCTCGCGATCAAAGCAGGACCACCCGCCCGCAGTATCATTAAGCAATCCTACTCCTGGGACTATTTCACCCGCATAGGTCGTGTGGACCCGCATGAGGTATTCCTCGACTATTTCACCCGCATAAGCCCATAAGGACTCGCATGAGGTATTCCTCGCATCATGGGTAGCAAATCCACGGAAACAGGTGGTATAACGATCTTGGGGATTTACCCCTCATTTATACTCTTACCACAAGCGGTGGTATAACGATCTTGGGATTTACCCTCGGATATACTCTTACCACGGAGAAGGTGGTATAACGATCTTGGGATTTACCTCCGGATATACTCTTACCCTATCTCAACTGGCCATCATACATAACATAAGCCCTACCGGCTTATCATACATAACATAAGCACTACCGGCTTATCATACAATAAATAAGCAAGTTAAGAAATCCCCCTAACTTCTTATTAGCCTTATTCATATACATTCTCATTTTAGTTTATTTAAGGCACTAACATGTCATTATAAATCCGGGAGTTTAACCCAAAGTACTACGTACTTCTATTCTTTTAAAATGACTCATTTTCATATAAAACTTCCAAGATACTAATAACCGTAGTATCAAGTCATAACTACATTTTAAGACAAGTCACAATACCTTTTTAGAAAATACATTTTCGGGCTTATAAATCAAGTGACTTCTTTCTTTTAAAACATTAAGCAATTGATGCCTTTAAATCAATTTGCCTTTCGTTATTTCAAGTCATTTAACATACTTAAATTACTTAGAGTAAACCACTCTTTTTAACTTTCCATAAAACTATTATAACCAACTTCCCATAAAGCCGTTATACTAGCTTTATACATTAGCAACTTACATACTTCTTTATAACCAAGAGACTTAAACTTTCCAACAAAACAAGTATCAATAATACTTTCAACATACTTAAGTCTCTTAACTTTTGAAAACCAAAATATCCTTAATATTTAAACAAGTGAGTTAATTCCCTAACTCAATCAACTTGGACATTCTTAAAATAAGCCAAGGATATCAAATGGACCTAGATTGTCAAAATCTTGTACGTCTACCGTACTATACATTTACAACTTATTCATGCTCAAGAGATAAGAAAGTTTCACATACCTCTTCGGTTTAATCAACTTGCTAAGTCCAATTCACCGTACGTAGTATGTCAACCTATAATGACCATAGTACGTCTATTAACTTCTAGTTTCAAACGTAGAATATTCCAAGTACAAAGCTACTAAATTCTACGGAAAATCGGACATCACTTCCTTTGTTTCTACATACTTTGCCACCTTTTTCAAGGCCGAATTCAATAACCAAACACGCCACATTTAAGGCTCAATCAATGTAGTTATCAATAGGGGATTACACGTCTACAAGATGTGTAAAATTCCGCCCCACAATTTATAACAAACTAGTCCAACATATAATGTCATTCTCGGCCAAAGGTGTAACAACATAACAATCTTTCCAATTCATTTTCAATTCAAGTTGTTTAGTATAACATGATATCAAGCCGCAATCGATTATAGCTACTACATTCTTCAAGTAGGTAACATGCGACAATTCAATTTATCGATCAAATTGGATTCAATTTCAAATGGCTAAACATGTCATTTTCGGATTTGAGCTTCCAAATTTCCATAACACTTATCAATCTTCATAACACATATCACATGATCATTTCTAACTTATAATAACATGGAATCTTCAATTACAAAAGTAAGACGAAGATTATACCTCATTTAGCCCAAATATGCTCCAAGATTACAAGTCGATCCTTAGCAACTTTAGCTCCTCCTTTCGACGTTCCAATCCACTCCAAGCAACCCTTAGAAGCTTATGAAAAACTCATCTTCAAGTTCCAACTTCAAAGTTGAATAACTCCTTAGGTTTTCGCCTTGCGACTAATACGAAAACACCATTTTTCCGGGATCTTTCTATTGAGATAACCTTACAATACTCTTAGGAACCTTGGTTTAAAGTGGGGAGATTATTGGACAAAAATTGAAAAAATTTATTGCCCCTTGATCCCCAAACCCGAGAGCCCCTCAATGTTTTCTTCAAGATTTCTTGAAATATGACTAAGTGTGGGAACTCGTCTTGCTACTAGTATACATATATAACATAATGGAAGGTCAATATTAGAGCAAATGGGTGGCCTAGATGAGTTTCACAAGGATCCTAGCCAAGTGGCCTTGACTAAGTCAACAATATCAAGTTATTTGTCTTTGCAAGACTTGGTCATTTAAATTATGGTCAAATGACCATCCTATCCATGCATTTTTCGTCCAAGACCAAGTAAGGGGGGTGACACGTGTCTCCCTCCCGTTCGTCGCAATATTTCGTTTTCCAATAATTCCATAATTCTGATAAATTTTTACTCGTCTCAAATCTTAACATTTTCGAGTTCTTACGTTCGTTCTTATAAACATATCTTGGAATTTCTAGGGTGTAACAATGAGGGATTCCACGGGCATGTTATATACGATTATTACCCCATGGATTAGCTCTCCGTGAAGTCATGTACCCAAGATGAGGGATTCTACGGGCATGCGATATATATATATATATGTATTGTATATGTGTACGCCGACAGTGAGGTAGGATGCCACGGGCGCGTCACATGGTTATATGTTACACTTACGATCGCGGTGATGGGGATTCCAGGCGGGGTATAGATACATATATGTATTGTAGGTGTGTACGCCGACAGTGAGATAGGATGCCACGGGCGCGTCACATGGTTATATTCTTCACTTATAGCTGTCGTCAGTGATGGGGGATTCCACGGGCATGCTTTGATATTGTGGGCTTGAGACCCGTACTGGACTATGTGATGATATTTGAGGGCTTGTGTCGGTGGCCCTGTGTGACTATTGTTCATGTGTTGAAATAGTCTTTAAAAGGTAAAACTGACTTTCATTACTTCCACTTTGGTAAGGTACAGTGTATAGTTATTTTGGTTATCATACATGTCTCCAGCTTTTTATAGACTGTTATGATTTCATTACAGTATTTTCAGTTTCACATACTTGGTACATATTTCGTACTGACCTTCTTTGGGGGGCTGCGTTCATGCCGCAGGTTGTGGATCACTGTTCAGTTCTTGGAAAGCTCCATTTACTCCGGAGGCTTAGCTTTTAAAAGAGTAGAAGTACGTAGTACTTTGGGTTAAATTTCTGGATTTGATAATGACATGTTAGTGCCTTAAGTAAACTAAAATGAGAGTGTATATGAACAAAGCTAATAAGAAGTTAGGGGATTTCTTAACTTGCTTGTGTTATGTATGATAAGCCGGTAGTGCTTATGTTATGTATGATAGCCGGTTGTGCTAGGGATATATATTGTTCATTATGGGGTCATTCCCCGGGTTTGTGGCATTTGCATATTCTGTGGATTTGCTACCCATGATGCGAGGAATACCTCATGTGAGTCCGTAGGGCTTATGCGGGTGAAATAGTCCTATGCGGGGCGGACCAGTCCTATGCGAGGAGATTACCTCATGCGGGTCCACACGACCTATGCGCGGGATACTTCATGCGCGAGAAGTTACCTCATGCGGGTCCTTACGACCTATGCGGGTGAAATAGTCCCAGGAGTAGGATTGCTTAATGATACTACGGGCGGGTGACCCTACTTTGATCATGAGCCTCCTATTTTTATGCAGTAAAGTATATACTTGGTTACTTTCATTATTAGTAAGGCACAGTGTACTGTAATTTGATTATCATACATGTCTCCAGCTTTATTTTAGACTTATGATGTAAATTACAGTATTTTCCAATTTTACATACTTGGTACATATTGTGTACTGACCACCTTTCATCGGGGGGCTGCGGTCATGCCGCATGTAGGGGTAAGCAGGTGGTGGATCCTCATTCTTAGGATCACTGATCAGGTGTCAGAAGCTCCTTTTCTCCGGAGGCTTGTCTTTTGGTACGGTTTTCCCTGATGTTGTAGATTTATGTACATTCAGGAGTATGGCGGGGCCCTGTCCCGCCACAGTTGTTATTCTTAGAGATATGTAGTCATATTTGTGGATTGGGTTTTAAGAACAAAGATGTACTGATTTATTTTTGGTTTATGTATATTTTACGGAAGGTGGCCTTATCGGCTAGCCTGTTGATGTTTATTGTCTAAGGATCTATATGTATGGTGTATGTTCCGCTGTTATTCTCTGATGTATACCTGAGAGGGGTGCCCAGGTAGGGCACCAGTCGCGGGCCCGGAGTCGGGTCGTGACACTCTCATTCTTAGTCTGAAATAAATCTCTCTCCTATCTCAAGGTACTTCTCACCCTATCCTCTCATTCACTAGAGGTTCGCTACCTAGGCCGAAGTATTTCTATTGTACATCCTCCACTATCGGTCTTTGCACTATTATGGGGTAATTACAACTTGTGAACCCTACACAACTATAGTCTCAGTTCACTTTATCATTCTTGTCAACATTCTCCAATCTTCACCTTACTAATCAAAGTATCTCTACCTCTGGTGGTGCTATCAATTTACAACTACTAGCAACAAAGGGAAATACATACGCTAGGGCAGAATCTGAATCTATCAATGCGTGTATGATTCAAAAGAATCGAAATATATCTGTAACCTCATGCGATGTTGCCTCTTGATCCTGCCCAGTAGCCATGACATCTATGCGGTTTGAAGGACCGCCAGAACTATAAACTCCACCCTGATATCTACCACAACTGGCTGACATCTGAATACCCCGCCCTGGGGGGAGCACAGCTGTAGAGTAAAAGGAACCAACCACCGACCTCATAGGCTGAGCCACCTCACCAGTGCTCTTTATAAAAGGACATTCCCTCTGCATATGACCCGGACGGCCATAATAAAAACAAACACCTGTTCCAAAATGACATTTCCCCAAATGACGCTTACTACATTGGAAATACCGAGGAATAAGTGGCCTTGACTGAGAAAATCCTCTGCTTCTCTGAAAACCTCGAACCCTGGAGCTCGGACCGGCTCCTAAATACCTTGTGAGGTCCAATCTCCCACCTGTGAGCTACGGGGGTATGTCACAGGTAGTTGGGATGAATATCTCACTCATTGTTGAGTTGCTCGTCCAAAAACTCACCGGATAACCAACCAGTATAGCCTCTTACGCTGATTTCCGTTGCCTCTATCCTCTCAGACACTCTGCATCGGCCGAATAACCTCTTCTTGATGAAATCGCATCACCGCTTATCTTGGTCAATAACATAATCGCTTCTTTATGACCCTATAGTATTCCCTAATCGAGAACCGAGGCTCGTGTGGGGCCTCAAAACTCGCTGCAGAAGAACTCCGCCGATCGCGCGCAATATCCAGATATCACGGCATGAGTCCTATCAACTCTCTGAGTCTGACTGGGAGCTCCTTCTACTGTTTTGCCCTTCTGGGCAACTGTTGCCCTCCTTGGAGGCATACCTGTAACACAATAATACGTCAGAGAGGGATTATCTTAATAACACAGCTCTATGGCACGATCTCAGAGTGAGAAGAATAGAAATCAAATCCTAAATGTCATGTAGCCTCCTGTTTATGGGTGTGGCGCGCAACACACCGATAATCAAGACTCTACTAGACACGGTCTGTAGACATTCTGAGGACTGACTGCTCTGATATCACTCTGTCACGACCCAAACCCCGGGCCCATGACTGGTGCCCTACCTGGGCACCCTTCTACCTAAATGACACAAGTAAACCACGGAACTAAATAACACCTCGTTTTTTTTAAAACCAACGACCATGCAAAGGCAAAGCCGACAAGGCTTCCATATATATATATATAATCAAAAAAGCACTACACTGTACACGATTCCAATCCCACATATGAATACAGACCTCTAAGAGTTTTACTGAACTATGACGGGACAAGGCCCCGCCATACCCATAACTGTATAAAAGCCAGTAATGAAGGATCTATACCAAAATGATAAGCTCCCGAACAAATAGAGCTGTCCAAAAACTCTGAGCAAGGGTCCTACACTTGCAGATCACCAAGCATCACCTAAACTCTGCAGATGAACGCAGCCCCCCGGAGAAAGGGGGTCAGTACAAAGAATGTACCAAGTATATGAAATAATAAGTACTGTAAAGGAGATCACACAGTCCAAATATAACAAGAAGCAAGTATGATAACTCAAAACAACAACACACTAAACCTTGCAAACATGAGAGTAATGCAATCATCTTTACCTTTTAAGTTATGTTTTTAACAATGAGACTAACTGTTCCACTTTAAGTCATGAACACAATATGCCCTTTCATTAATGAAATCACTACCGTTTCAAAACATGAAGGCCGTGCCAGTGCCAGGGTCATCCACCCTCTGAATTATTATGCAACCTATCATAAGACTATTTCACCCGCAAGGGACTATTTCATCTGCATAGGTCATGTGGACCCGCAATGAGCATCGGTACACGATACTCGCATCACAGATAGCTAGTCCATGGATTATATCCTGGGATTTGAACCCGCCCGAGTCTTTCCGACCCGCCGTGAGTGTATACCACTCACACCATGTGTTATACCCCGTATTTCCAGAGTATGTACGTGAGGGCGTACGTATTATAAATTAAGCCTTAAAGTAGGCAAGGTTCGAAATTTAGGCACAAGTGCCAAAAGAATCGTTTTTCGACGAAACGTTTTACTAAACTTGCGAAGGGAAAATTCCGGCTATGTCATTGAGAATTTTTGCGGATTTTTTCCGAGAGACGAAACATTTTGGACCAACGGGAGGGTGACATGTGTCACCCTCACATTGGAAGCAATAGTGGGCGGTTTGGACGATTTGGGGTCAAGGGAGTAGGTAGGATATTTTGTGCAAGTTGTGTGGTAGATGGATAAGGTCCACATGGTTAAAATCTAGCCCTACACTTGCACCACACTTGTCTTCATCTTGGCCATTGGTTGGCCTTTGGTTAGCCTATAAATACTCCCTTTGTTGAAGACTTTCTTCATCCAAAACTTGAGCAATCTATCTAAGTCTCAAATACTCCCTCCCTCTTGTTTTGCTATCGGCAAAAGCCCCTCCCCTTTGAGAAAGGCCCTGGCCAAGAGCCTCCCCTACGCTGTGGTGCCACTAGAGGGTACCCCAGCCTTGTTGTCTCGTATAAATACCCCCTTTTTGGTATAGAAATACTCTCAAGTATTGTTATAATGCCCAAATACCTTGGCCCAAATACCTTGTAGTATTCCCAAGGTTACACTTATACAAAAGCCCAAATACTATTATACTTCCTTTAGCCACAAAACGAAACCTAAGGAAAACCTTCATAGTCGGTTGGAGTGTTTAGTAGAAGTTGCGTAGAACTTCTAAGGGTTGTTTGGAGCGGATTGGAGCACTCGGAGTAGGAGCTAAGCGTTGCTCAGGAGCGACATTAAACTCGGATAATTTTGGGCTTATCGAGGTAAATACTACTGTCCTTCTATTGTAATCGGGAATTACATATCGTAGTTGTATAGGAATGAATATAAGATTCATAGAAGAGAATTGAACTGTAATAGAAGGATATTACAGAATAGACTTGAACTGAAATCACATCAGAAGAATAAGTAGAAGTTAAAGCATTTTACATAGGATCAGACATGAGATGATAACCTTTATTGGTTGAATGTTTTGCAAGTAGCATGTGCTACTTAGAAGGTGGACAAGGCTAGCCGGGTTATAGCCGTGGAGCGTTTTGCTTATAGTCGATAATCGTCGCGAGGTATGTGATTCTTCCTATACTCTTGAGCATGATATATATAGTACGGTAGACGTACGTGTATTAACAGAACGTTGTTATCGGCAATGTCTTTGACTTAAGCCTGAATAAATAAGAAACTTGAAGTGTATATATGCATATAGTACGGTAGACGGTCGTATTAACAGAACGTAGTTATCGGCAATGTCTTTCGACTTAAGCCTGAATAATAAGAAACTTGAAGTATGTCAAAGAGTTAAGAAACCATTTTTGGAAGAAGAGTAACACTTGGTTTTAAAAGGCTTTAAAAAGAGTTATACTAGCTTTATGGGGAGTTAGGTATAACGTCTTAAGAGAGGTAAAGAAAATGGTTTACTGATTTTAGAAGATAAGAGACTTGATAAGAGACTTAACTTAATTGGGTTAATATGAATTTTGTGTGAAACCTCATTCGTGAGTAATGAGTACTTGGTTTTTAAAAGGAATAATGTTTTTACTGATTTCGGAAATCAGAATGAGTATCGACAAACCACTGCAGCGTTAATAAAGGAAAATGTATTGAATAAATGAAGTATTATATTAAAACCAGTAGAAACCTCCATCTGCATAGAAGCTAAGATAAGACAAAATGATATTACATTTTCTAGACCATGGCTGCTTAATAAGTTTGATTATGAACAGGAATAACCTACACTCATATCAGGCACATGTTTTCTCAGATTATTTAAAAGAGAACTATATTCTTAAATAATTAAGACTATGAACTATGAAACTTTTCTAAAATAAAGAGACCTGAGTAATTGAAATTAGGCAAACTGGAACTTTAGGGGAAAGAATGTTGTTAAAAAGGAAAGTGTTTTGGTTTACCTAAAAATGTGAGTCACTCTATTTTTATACTACGGGTATCGGGTGACCTTGATAAAAGGAATGGATCTCTTTGAAAGGAATTTAACGTACGTAGTACTTTAGGGTTAAAACCCGGACTTTGGCATAAAATGAAAGTACTTTGAGTTGTGTATAACTTGCCTATGCTTGTTGTGATAGCCTTTGTTGTGCAAAAGTCGATATCAGGTGACTTCTTGAGGAAGAGTGGATCTTTTTATAAAAGTCTAGAAATAGGGTAATTTGCTTGAGTTTGTTTGTGATAGCCTGGTTGTGCGGTATATTGTTATTGTGGTCACATGGACATGTCTACACCGATGCAGTCGGGGCATGTGGCGTGCGCAGGTTGATTACCCGATATATTGTTATTGTGGTCACATGGACATGTCTACACCGATGCAGAATTCCGGGGGCATGTGGCCATGCGGCAGGGTTGATCACCCAGTATATTGTTGTTGATGTTACATGGGCATGTCTACACCGATGCAGAATTTTGGGGCGTGTCCATGCGGATTGTCATTATTGTTGCATCATGGACATGTCTACACCGTCGCAGTCCGGCATGCGTCCATGATGCGAACATGATTAGTGTTGTGGGCGTGAGACCCATAGTTATATTTGAGTGATGACTTTGAGGGCGTGAGTCCCTGACTTGACTGCTTTTATGTTGCATACTGTATTTTTTGGTCATCATACATGTCTCCTGCTTTATATAGACTGTTATGATTTAACTACTGATTTTCGGGCCACATACTTGGTACTGTTAGATCGACCTCCTTCGGGGGGCTGCGTTCATGCCGCAGGTAGAAGTACATTGGCTGTCGATCCCCGCTCTTAGGATCACCTTTCAGCGTATTGGGAAGCTCCGTTCCTTCGGAGGCTTATCTTTGGTATGTTTCCCTGAGTTGTAGGTTCTTGTACATTCAGGGGTATGGCGGGGCCCTGTCCCGTCATAGTTGTTGTAAATCTTAGAGGTCTGTAGTACTGTTGTGGGCAGGGTTGTAAAAAGGATTAAACTGTTCGGGTTTTTATGTATTAATATACTGAAGGCAACTGTATTGGTTGGCCTGTTTATATATAATATCTCTTGCTTCATGTCTTGTTTTTATGTTCCGCTGATTTTCTCTGATGTATGACTACTTGGGTGCCCGGGTAAGGCACCAGTCACGGGCCCGGGTTCGGGTCGTGACACCATGGGAGCTACTCTATGATATCTCTTGAACCATGTTGTCGGCCCTTTATGGAGGGACGCGGAGATGTGGAAATACGACACTTGCACGAATGTCTATATGAGCAACCCATATGCAAGCAACCCATCTTTGATTCTTATTTATAAAATGAATAAACCATCATTTTAGAAAACCAAGACAATACCATGCCTTTCTTTTTTACACAACCCAAGATAATACCATGCCTTCCCTTTTTAACAAACCAAAACAATTACCATGCCTTCTTTTTTTTAACAAACCAAGACAATTACCATTTAAGAAAGCCAAAGTACTATCAAGGCACCATTAGAATAATTCTCATTTAAGCAAGCCAAAGTACTATCAAAGCACAATTAGAATAATTTTCATTTAAGCAAGCCAAAGTACTATCAAGTCACAATTAGGATAATTCTCATTTAAGCAAGCCAAAGTACTATCAAGGCACAAATAGAATAATTCTCATTTAAACAAGACAAAGTACTATCAAGGCACAAATAGAATAATTCTCATTTAAACAAGACAAAATACTACGTACGTCCGCCGCACGTTCTTTACCTTTTTCTTAAAGTTGCAAGGCCCTAGCCTTGCAACATCAAATTACATATTCTTCAAATTAAGTAGCTTACACTCTTTATACTCTAGTCACTTCTTTTATGTACTACAATGAAGCCAAATTCATTTATGACCCCTAATACACTAACACTCGTAGTATCAAGTCACTTCTATTTTTTTCAAATCAAACTACACTTTTAAAACTTCAATTAAAGGTTTTGAAATCAAGTAGCTTCTACTTTTAAATCCCAAGTAACTCACACCTTTAAAAAAAGTTACTTCTCTTTAAATCATGTCATTTCTCCTCTTTTAAATCAATTAAGTAAATCACTCCTTTGACTCCCCTAAAGCTGTTATACTAACTTCCCATAAAGCCATTATAACATCCTTTAGGTTTTGGAAATAAGGCACTATTTAAGAGATTAGGAACCACTTCCTTTTTTAAGACTCTAAGTACTTTAAGTAAAACAACTTTCACTTTTGAAAATCCAAATATTATCAAGGGAATGGATTATAACAACTTCTAATTTAAACATCCAAAGTACAATCAAGAAAGTATTTAAAATAACCTCTATATTAGGCAATCCAAGTACAATCAAGGAAGTATATAGAACAACTTCTATATTAGGCAATCCAAGTACAATCAAGGAAGTATATAGAACAACTTCTATATTAGGCAATTCAAGTACAATCATGGGATAGATCATTTAAGGAGTATGATTTACTTACTTTACAATAAGGAATCATGCTAGAAGAAGAGGAGATAGTTCACATACCTTTTCGGTTTAATCCACACGCTAAGTCAAATACACCGCACGTAGAATTGTCAACCTATAATGACTACAACACGACTATCAACTTCTAGTTTCTAACGTAGAATGATACTAAGTATAAGGTCTCTTATTCTACGAAAAATTGGGCAGCACTTCCTTTGTTTCTACGTACTTTTCCACCTTTTTCCAAGGCCCGAAATCAACAACCAATACGCCACATTTGAGGAACAGCCAACAGCTAACCAAAGGGGATTACACGCCTAACATGACATGTAAAATTCTGCCCCACAATTTATATAAAATAGTTCAATATTTTTAAGGGCATTCGGCCACAACAACAACAAATCCTAAGTCATTCTCCTTAATTCCTTTTCAATCCAAGTTGTTAAGTCTAACATGTCATATAGTCACAACTAGTTGTAACAATAATAATCCCTTATTTAGCTAGCATGCGACGATTGTAACTATCGACCAATTTAAATTACAATTTCAAGGGCTAAACATGCTAGTTTTGGATTTGCTTCCAAATATTCCATAACACATATCAATATCCATTATATATCTCATGCTTGCTAATATATATAACTACAACAACATGTAATCTTTAATCACTAAGACGACAAGATTGTTACCTTGATAAGCCCAAAAATAACTCCAAGATTCAAAGTCTCTCCTTAGCAACTTAGCTCCTTTCCTTCACACTCCAATCAGCTATTTGAAGCCCTTAGAAGTTCATAAACAACTTCCCTTCAATTCCCAATCAAAACTTATGAAAACAACTTAGGTTTTCATCTTGCGACTCATGTAAAAACGTAGTTTTTTCGGGATCTTTGTATTGAGATATCCTTATAATACCCCTAGGAACCTTGGGTTTAAGTATTTTGAATTATGTACAACAAACGAATTTTTTTTTGTGTAGAGATAGCACAAACCCAAGAGCTCCTCTTCTCTTGCTCAAGTTTCTCAATGTTTTTCTAACTGTGGAGACTTGTCTTGCAACTAGTGTAGTAATATACTACTTTCAAGGGCCAAGATTAAAACACTTGTGGGGTTTGGATGAAGAAGCTTAAAATATCAAGTGTCAAGTCGGCTTATTGACTTGGTCAACAATATCAAGCCTTGGCTCTCAAGACTTGACAAATTGGCCTTGTCCATTTCGTCCAAGCCCATAGAGTAGGGGGTGACACATGTCACCCTCCCATTCATCCATAGAGTTTCGTTTCCCGAAATTTCCATAATTGTCAAAATATCGGAAACCTCGTGGGCCCCACAAAAATGTAAAATTTCTCGGGTGGGCCCCATATATCCAACTCTGAAAATGAAATTCCTTAGTTATGATAAATTCCAACAGTCTCAAATAACAATTCTGAGAACCCAATTCTCATAACGAACAATTTTCCTTCCCGAGGTTCGGAAGATTTTTCCTTTGGAAAACAATTCTTTCTTTCGTTCAAATTTTTAAGTCTTGCATTCTCACGTCAATTCTCGTATACATGTCCTGGAATTACGGGGTGTAAAAATACTCACCTTAGATTTGATTCATCATTGGCTTTGACTTAGGTATATGCATGTGTGATATATTGTGGCCATATGTGGCAAAATGGGTTTCGTAAGTATAGTAGTGAAGACTATATCGGTGCATGTGTAGTTGGAGGCTTAGAAGGAACATTCGGGACGAATGTTTCTAAGGGGGGGAGAATGTTAGCCCTGTAATTCCAAGATAATGAGATGAGAACGTACGAAAGGAAATAAGATTTGAATTTGGAAAGAAAAGTTGGCAGAATGTTTTTGGACAGATTTTTAGTAAACTTTGGAGCGATATATCTCCTATTGTGTTAGGAGTTTTTAGGTGTTTCAAAAGCCTAATATGAAGTTCGTTGAGTCTAGTTTCCAACGCAATAAACCTCTCATCGATAGGATATCGGAGTAGAAAGTTATGGACGTTGCAAGTTCAGCTGATAGAAGAGAAAGGGAGCAGGTTTCAGTCAGGCGCCACGACGACGTATCTCAGGGCCGTGGCTCCGTAAGCCCTGAAGGCGTCAGCAGTTTCGGCTCCACGGAGCCGGCTGCAGGGCCGTGGCGCCGACGCGGGAATTTTTGCGAAAATTGTGGAAAAATAGAAGATATTTGTTGTTGAGGACCCATGGGAGGGCGACAAGTGTCCCTCCCAACTTGTAGAACAAGAAAAGCCTATATCTTGGCCAAGTCTTGCAAGACTTGGCCATTCTACACAAAGCTTCATCCAAATACTTGCTCTTCTCTCTCTCATTTTCGATTTGGCCAAGAACCAAAGGCAAGGATTGTTGAATCTTAAAAGTGTTGTTCTTACACACTAGATGAAGGATATTAACAAAGGGATTAGCCAAGATTGAACTCCCACCTTCCCTAAATCTTCACGAAATGTGGTTAGGGTTTGTTTTTTGGTATTAAAGCAAGAATAGAAGTTGGTTAGAAGCTTCTAAGGGTTATTAATTGCGGATTGGATCGTAAAGAAGAGGAGTTGCGGAAAAGAGCTAAAGTGGGCGAGATCCTTGGAATATTTTGGGCTTATTGAGGTAATGATCTTTGTCTTCCTAATGTAATTGAAGATTACATGTTATAGTAGTTGTATATAAATGAACTTGTGATACAAGGAATGAAGATTGATAAGTGTTAAGATAATTTTAGGGTTAAAAATCGAGACATGGCATGTTAGCCATTGAAGTTGATAATCAATTTAGTTGTTGTAATTGTTATGACGGATATAACATGTTGGAGTAACGACTTGGATTAAGGAATTGAAAAAAGACTATATGTTGTCATTATTATAGCCGAGATTAGCCTTAATAAAAATGGACTATTATATATGAATTGTGGGGCAGAATTTTACACGTCCAGTTAGGAGTGTAATCCCCTTTGGTTAGCTGTTTGGTTGAGCCTTAAATGTGGCGTATTGGTTATTAAAATACGGGCCTTGGAAAAGGTGGAAAAGTACGTAGAAACAAAGGAAGTGCTGCCCAATTCTTCGTAGAATTAGAAGGAATTATTTGGTATAAATTTTATACTAGAAAGCATGATATTGATAGAAGTTCTATCGTCATTATAGGTTGAAGCACTACGTGTATAATATTCTACTTGGAGGGTGGAATAGCCAATAAAGTTGAAGTACTTTGGAGCGTATTGCTACTTGTCGTATGGGTTAGTCGTCACGAGGTATGTGAACTTTTCCTTCTATCGACATGACTAACCTTGAAGTATACTTGCCTTGTTTTGGAGTATACATGACTTATTATTGAAGTATACTTGCCTTGTTATTTGGAGTATACGTGACTTGTTTTCTTGAAGTACTTACCTTGTCATTAGGAAGTATTCATGTTATTGATTTTATGCTAAAGGCCTGTCTAAAATATTCCTAAGTTCTTACCATGTCTTATGGGGGATGTTGGTAAGAGTCGTTAGGAAGTATTAGAAACAAGTATAACCTATTCACGGGTTCAAATGAGTATTGATTTTCAAGATTATGATACTTGAATTTTAAAGATAAGAGACTTGGTTTATTTTGAAAGTTATAGATTATTTGATTTGAAAATTATAGATTACTTGATTTGAAAAAGTATATGTTACTTGATTCAAAGAGAACAAGTAACTTGATTTGAAAAGTATATGTTACTTAATTTAAAGAGTAGAAGTAACTTGATTTAAAAGGCATAAGTTACTTGATTTTGAAAAAAGGAGTTACTTGATTTAAAAAGTAAGTTCCTTGAGTTTTGAAAGAAGAAGTGGCTTGATTTAAAGGCATAAGTTACTTGAGTTTTAAAAGGGTAAGTAACTTGGTTTTACTAGTGAAAGTGCTTTTGGGTTCAACTCCCTAAACATTGCATGAAACAATTCTTTTATAAAGAATAGAAGTACATAGTACTTTTAATTCAAATCTCGTACATGATATGGTAGTGCTTTAGTTTTCTAAAATGAAAGTGTTATAACGGCTTTATGGGAAGTTTGTTATAACAAGGTTTGTGGAATGTCAAGAGATGGTTTAAAATGTTGTAAGGAAATCATGGGAGAATGTCCATGGTTAAGTCCTTAATATAGTACATGATATGTGGTACTTTGATTTCCAAAGATGTTTCAAAGTAATACGTGATGTCTATTGCCCTGATTTGTCAAACCATGTCTTAGAAAGATACTTAGTATGATAAGTGTCTTGATGATGGTTTCAAAATGATACATGTATTGGATTCTACTTCCTAGTGATACATGTAGTACTTGGGTTTTTCTAAAACTGGAAATTTAGTTTATAAAGTGAATGTACGGTTCACGTACATTGTTGTGATGGACTTTAATCCTTAGTGATGCAAGTGTTATAGTGCCTTGGTGTTATAAAATGAAAGACTTGTTAGTGTCTTGGTTATTTTAGAAAGGAATACATGGTATTGTCTTGTTTGTTTTAAAAGGAAGGCATGGTATTGTCTTGGTTATTTTAGAAAGGAAGACATGGTATTGTCTTGTTTGTCTTAAAAGGAAGGCATGGTATTGCCTTGGTTGTTCAAAAATATGGTGCCTTCATTCTGTATAATGAGAGTGCATGCTAATTAAGTCTAATAGGAGTTAAGGGATTTCTTAACTTGCTTATGATATTTATGATAGCCGGTTGTGCATATGTTATGTGATTATGATAGCCGATTGTGCTTATGTTACGTGATTATGTTAGCCGGTTGTGCTTGTGATATATTATTCATTACGGGGTCATTCCCCCGGGCATGTTGCATTTTCATATTCTGTGGATTTGCTCCCCACTATGCGAGGAAGTTACCTCATGCGAGTCTGTTGGGCTCATGCAGGTGAAATAGTCCCATGCAGGGCGGACCAGTCCTATGCGAGGAAATTACCTCATGCGGGTCCATACGGCCTATGCGGGTGAAATAGTCCTATGCGAGAAAGTTACCTCATGCGAGTCTGTAGGGCTCATGCGGGTGAATGTCCCATGCAGGGCGGACCAGTCCTATGCGAGAAAATTACCTCATGCGGGTCCATACGGCCTATGCGGGTGAAATAGTCATATGCGAGGAAGTTACCTCATGCGAGTCCGTAGGGCTCATGCGGGTGAAACAGTCCCATGCAGGGCGGACCAGTCCTATGCGAGGAAATTACCTCATGCGGGTCCACGTGATCTATGCGGGTGAAATAGTCCTATGCGAGGTAATTACCTCATGCGGGTCCACGAGACCTATGCGGGTGAAATAGTCCCAGGAGTAGGATTGCATAATGATACAACGGGCGGGTGGCCCTAGATTGATCATAAGCTTCCTAGTTTAAAGCGATAAAGTTTACTCTACTTTTTAAATAGGCACAGTGTACTGATATTTGAGTATTGTACTTTTTACATGCCGACGGTGATGTTGGAATTCCACGGGCATGCTTATCTGATGATGGTGGTATATTATACTTGTTACATGCTGACAGTGATGTTGTATTCCACGAGCATGCTTATGTGATATTATATCCGAGGCGATGTCACGATTTTGACATGGCTTTCATGTGAAAGTGGTGCGGTGTTATAGTAGTACGGTGATACTGTGCGATTGGCTCGATTGTTATATGACACGGTAGGATATGGTATTTGATTTTCATACTTGCCTCGTCATTCTTTTGTACGATTATGATCTTGTTTCTCAGATCAGATTTCCGTTCCATACTTGGTACCTGTTGTATTGACCTCCTTCGGGGGGCTACATTCATGTCTGTAGGTCTAGGTACTCAGTTGTGGATCCGCGAGCTTAGGATCCTGGTTCAGCATTTTGAGATGGCTCCAATGTTCCGGAGCTTGTCATTATGACTAGGTATATTCGTGGGTACGCGGCCTTGTCACATCACGCCATCGTCCAAATTCCTAGAGGTCTGTATTCATATGTGGGTTGGACTGGCTAGAGTTGTATTTGCATTGTTTAACAGTGTAGACCCTTTCGGGTGATTTTTATTATGGCAGCCTTATCGGCTTTGCCTGTGTTTAAAGAAAAAAGGAAAACATGAGTGTTATTTATCTTCCGCGGTTTATTATGTTGTATGAATAGAAGGGTGCAGTAGGGCACGATGGCCCGGGTTCGGGCGTGACGCTTAGTCTTATGATGGATTCAGATTAGTCCAAATAGAACTAGACAGATGTCACGCCCCGAACCCCGGGCCCGTGACTGGTGCCCTTCCTGGGCACCCTTCTACCTTAACAACTAAGTAAACTGCGGAAATTAAATAACACCTCATTTTTTTTTAAACCAACATACGTACAAGGGCAAAGCCGACAAGGCTTCCATAATATATATATAAACAAAAGACACTACACTGTACATGAGTCCAATCCCACATATGAATACAAACCTCTAAGAGTTATACTGAACTATGACGGGACAAGGCCCCGTGCATCCATAATCGCATAAAAGCACATCTGAAAGAACTTATACCAAAAAGATAAACTCCCAACAGAGGAGCTATCCAAAACTCGAAAGGTGTCCTACACTGCCGATCACCAAACAACGTACCTAAACTCGCGCGTGAACGCAGCCGAAAGAAGTCAAGACGAAGAATGTACCAAGTATGTGAGCATGAAATCAGTAATGAAATCATAACAGTCTAAACAAAACAGGAGACATGTATTATAGTCAACCTACAGTACACCATACATAAGCAGTTATATCAAGTCAGGGACGCATGCCCTTAAAGTCACTACTCAAATATAACCATGGGTCTCACGCCCATAACATCAATCATGCGTGGAATCCTTTCTCACGCGGCGATCCATGATATAATATAACACCAATAAGCATATCCATGAGTATCCTCATGGTCGCATGCCGGAATCCCACATCGTATAAGCATGACCATGGGTATACAAACAACCGAATCAAACCCGCCTCGGTCACGTGCCCGAATCCCACATCGTATAAGCATGTCCAAGGAGTATCCCTCGTGGTCGCATGCCCCGGCATCCCACATCGTATAAGCATGACCATAGGGTATCCCTCGCGGTCTCATGCCCCGGCATCCCACATCGTATAAGCATGACCGTAGGGTAACACAAACAAATCCGGGAATCTAACCCGACTCCTGGTTACATGCCCCGGAATCCCACATCGTATAAGCATGTCCAAGGAGTATTCCTCGTGGTCGCATGCCCCGACATCCCACATCGTATAAGCATGACCATAAGGTAACACAAATAATGGAAGGATACCCGTGGAATCCCACCTCACTGTCGGTACGTCCAAGTAAACTTACAACAAGGCAGCCGACCCTCCAACCGAGAGTCGCGGCAACGTAATAAAACATAATACTTGCACTCAAAGGCTATCACCAGCACATATAGGCAATTCTCAATTAATCAAGCCAAAGTACTTATCAAGGCACACATAGAATAATTCTCAATTAACCAAGCCAAAGTACTACGTACGTACCTTCTTTTCAAAAGACTTCTTTTAATGTAAAACCCCAAGATACTAACACCCGTAGTATCAAGGTGTGTCTATTTTTCAAAGTAAGTTACTACACTTTTAGAAAACTCATTTCAAAGCTTGAAATCAAGTAACTTCAAATTTTCACAATCTAGGCAACTTATGCCCAATAATCAAAATAGACAACTTTCTTAACCTTCCATAAAGTCGTTATAACCAACTTCCCATAAAGCCGTTATAACCCTTTATGGTTTTAGACATATTCATTCCTTTTTATAACCAAGAGACTTATACTTAAAACCAAGTATCACATACTTATAAATCAAGTTCTTAACTTTCCAAAATACTTCAAGTCTCTTAATGTTTAGAAAACAAGTTTCTTCTACTTTTAAACCTCAAGTAACTCACACCTTTAAAACAAGTTACTTCTCTTAAATCATGTCATTTCTCCTCTTTTAAAACAATTAAGTAAATCACTCCTTTGACTCCCCTAAAGTCATTAAAACGACCATTAGGTTTTGGAACTAAGGCACTAGCCAAAAGGTTTGGAAACCACTTCCCTTTCAAGACTCTATGTACTTTAAGTAAAATACTTTCACTTTTAAGAATCCAAACTTCACTAAGGAAATGGATCATACAACTTAAAATTTGACATCAAAGTACAATCAAGTGAGTACATAGAACGAATTCTATTTTAGGCAAACCAAATACAACCAAGGAATGGATCATTTAAGGAGTAGGACATACTTTCTTTATCTTAAGGAATCATGCTAGAAGAGGAGATAGTTCACATACCTTTTCGGCTAAATCCACAAGCTAAGCCAAATACGCCGTACGTAGAATTGTCAACCTATAATGGTCACAACAAGACTATCAACTTCTAGTCTCTAACGTAGAATAATACTAAGTAAGCGGTCTCTAATTCTACGGAAAATCGGGCAGCACTTCCTTTGTTTCTACTCACTTTGCCACCTTTTTCAAGGCCGAATACAATAACCAACACGCCACATTTAAGGCTCAAAACAACAACCAAACCAAGGGGATTACACGCCTTACAATACGTGTAAAATTCCGCCCCACAATTTAATACCTATTAAGTCCATAATCAAGCCATTCTCGGCCAACTTACAATCTAACAATTCAAAGTCTTTTCCAATCCTTTTCCAATTCCAAGTTCTAAGGTCTAACATGTTATATAGTCATAAACAACTTTAACAACTACAATTTCCTTCTTTATACAACATGCGACGACTTAAACCAATAATCAACTTGAATTGTAATCTTAAGGCTAAACATGCTAGTTTTTGGATTAGGGTTCCAATAGCCAAAATACTTATCAAGCTTCATACTATATAACTCATGCTTGCTAATATCCATAGCTACAACAACAAGTAATCTTAATTACTAAAACGACAAGATTATACCTTTACAAGCCCTTAAAAATTCCAAGATTCAAAGTTGCGCCTTAGCAATTCTTAGCTCATTTCCTTATGTTCCAATCCGCTCCAAGCACTCCTTATAAGCCTATGAAGAACCCATCTTCAAGTTCCAACTTCAAAGTTGAAGAACTCCTTAAGTTTCCGCCTTGCGACTAATACGAAAACGCCATTTTTTCGAAATCTTTCTATTGAGATATCCTTATAATACCCTTAGGGACATTGGGTTTAAGTCTTGTGAACAAAGGATCAAAACTACAACAAAATTTTGTGTGGGAGAGCACAAAGCCGAGAGCTATGTTGTGTGCACAAGAGTTCTCTAATTGTTTTCTAAGTGCTAAAAGAGCTTGTCTTGCACTAGCTTAGTATTTATAACACTATGGATGGCTTAGACTTAAACAAATGGGTGGCTAAGATGAAGATCACATGGATTAAGCACAAGTGGCAAGTTGACTTGGTCAACAATATCAAGCTTAGCAAGACTTATCTTCCACCATGGTAAATGACCATTCTACCCTTACTAATTTCGTCCAAGACCATATGTGGGGGGGTGCCACGTGTCTCCCTCTCATTCGTCCATAAAATTTCGTAACCCTCGTGGGCCCCGCAAAACATAAAATTCCTCGGGTGGGCCCCACGTGACCAAATCCGTAATAAATAAATTTCCATAAGGTTAAGAGTTCCATACTCTTCAAATAATGCACTTTGAGAATCCAATTCTCAACAACGAACATTTTTCCTTTCCGACGTTCGGAAGATTTTCCGTCGGAAAAACAATTCTTCCTTTCGTACCAATTTCCAAGTCTTGATTCCTTACGTACATTCTCTTATACATGTCCTGGACTTACGGGATGTAACAACAGATCAAGGTGCTAACTCCCTCATCTTAGAGTTCTCGTTAGAGCATTGTACAGCAAGGTGGCAGATGTAACTCTCAGAGTTCGATATTGATTCGTACCCTATTCCTAAGGCTCTAGCAGAATCCTTAAAGCTTCGTACTCTAACAAGTAATCAAGTAAACAATAACCTATAGGGCGATTTTACTTACCATTCACAAATTTCTACAAACATTCTCATAGAACTCCTTTCAAGTATCTGTCACGACCCGAAACCGGGCCGGCGACTGGTACCCTACCTTGGCACCCCTTACAGTATGCATCAGAGAAAAGCATCGGAACATACATAAAACTCATAAAGTACATAAGTAAAGAAATATCAACAGGCTAGCCGATAAGGCCACCTTCCGAAATATATACATAACCCAAAAAGAAGTTACATCTTTTTTCTTTACAAACCGACCCACTGGATATGACTACAGACCTCTAAGAGCTTTTGACATAACAACTGTGACAGGACAGAGCCCCGCCATACCCCTGAATGTACATAAATCTACAACATCAGGGAAACTGTACCAAAAGACAAGCCTCCGGAGAAATGGAGCTTTCCAAGAACTGATCAGTTATCCTAAGAACGAGGATCTACAACCTGCTTACCCCTACCTACGGCATGAACGCAGCCCTCGAGGACGGGGGTTAGTACAAAATATGTACCAAGTATGTGAAACTAAAAGTACTGTAATTTAAATCATAAAGTCTAGATATATAAAGATGGAGACAAGTATGATAATCAAATTAACAGTTCAACCGTGCCTTGACGAAACGAAAGTAATGAAAGTCAGTTTTACCTTTTAAAGAGTATTTCAACACATAAACAATAGTCACTCCAAGGCTAGGGACACAAGCCCTCAAAATCATCACACAATCCAGTAAGGGTCTCAAGCCCGCAAACATCAAAGTGTGCCCGTGGAATCCTCCATCACTGCCGACTACCGCAAGTGTAAAATATATATATATATGTAACACGGCCGTGGAATCCTACATCACTGTCGGTGTGAACATATGCAATATATATATATATCTCATGCCCGTGGAATCCCTCATCTCGGGTTCATGACTTCATGGAGAGCTAATCCATGGAATAATAATAGTATATTACATGCCCGTGGAATTCCTCATCTCGGGTACATGTCTTCATGGACATCTAGTCCATGGAATAATAATAGTATATAACATGCCCGTGGAATCCCTCATCTCGAGTACATGTCTTCATGGAGAGCTAGTCCATGGAATAATAATAATAGCATATAACATGCCCGTGGAATCCCTCATCAAAGGGTACATGTCTTCATGGAGAGCTAGTCCATGGAATAATAATAGCATCCGGGAGTTTAACCCGGCCCTCCAACTGTCGGTACGTCCAAGTAAATTCACAACAAGATAGCCGGCCCTCCAACTGAGAGACACGGCAGCGTAGAAATAAAATACTTGCACTCAAAGGCTATCGCAAGCAAGCATAGGCAAGTTCATAAAATCTTTAGACTTTCATTAACATACAAAAATGAATTTCATTTTATAAACTCAAGGCACTTTCGTTTTACGTGAAATATGGGGATTTAACCCAAAGTACTACATACTTCTAAGCTTTTGAAAAGGACTTATTTCATAAAATAGCCACAAGATACTAACGCCCGTAGTATCAAGGTAAGTCTACTTTTCGAGTCAAGCCACTACACCTTTAGAAATACATTTTACGGCTTCTAAACCAAATGACCTCTACTTTCACAACCTAGGCAACTTATGCCTTTAAATCAAGTAGACCATTCTCTTAAATTCCCATAAAGCCGTTATAACTAATTTCTCATAAAACCGTTATAACTCTTTATGCATTAGGCAAAATAAGACATTTTCATCCTTTAAAATCAAGGGAGTTAATTCTCTACTCAACCAACTTTGGACAATCCGAGAAAAGGCAATGATATCAAAACAAAGCCGAATTCATTTAAAAATCGTACGTCTATTGTACTATACATTTACAATACATCAGGCTTGAGAGATATGGAAAGTTCCACATACCTCTTCGTCTTAATCCACTTGCTAGCTTCAATATGCCGTACGTAGAATGTCAACCTATAATGACCATATTACGGCTATCAATTTCTAGCTTTTAATGTAGAATATTCTAAGTGTAAAGCTTCCTATTCTACGGAAAAATTGGGCAGCACTTCCTTTGTTTCAACGTACTTTTCCACCTTTTTCAAGGCCTGAAATCAATAACCTATACGCCACATTTAAGGCACAACTAATAGCCAACCAAAGGGGATTACACGCCTAACAGGACGTGTAAAATTTTGCCCTACAATTTGTATAAAACAATCCAATATTAAATGGCCATCTCGGCTCAATTGTGCAACAACATATAGTTCATTCCAATTTCCTTTTCAATCCAAATTATTATTCTATCATGTTATATAGTCGCAATCAAATATAACAACTATAATCCATTCTTTAGATAACATGCGACGATTATAACTATCGACCAAATTGTATTTCAATTTCAATGGCTAACAAGCTCATTCTCGGATTTAGGCTTCCAATATTCCATAATACATATCAATCTTCATAATATAATTCACATGATCAATTATCAACCTACTACAACATGTAGTCTTTAATTACAAAAAAATAAGACGAAGATTTACCTCGATAAACCCAAATATAACTCCAAGATTCAAAGTCGCTCCTTAGCAACTTAGCTCCTTTCCTTCATGCTCCAATCCACTAGTTGAAGCCCTTAGAATTTCATAAACAACTTCCGTTCAATTTCTAACCAAAACTTATGAAAACAACTTAGGTTTTCATCTTGCGACTAACGTAAAAACGTAGTTTTTCCGGGATTTTTGTATTGAGATATCCTTATAATACCTCTATGAACCTTGGGTTTAAGTATTGTGAATTATGAACCACAAACGAATTTTTTTTCTCTCCAATGGATGCCCAACCTGAGAGCTTATCTTCTTTGCTCAAATTTTTTCCAATTTTTTCTAAGTGTTGGAACTTGTCTTGCTACTAGGGTGTATATATAATAAAATTAAGGGTCAAGATTAAAACACTTGTGTGGATTAGATTTTTGGAGTCTAAGGATGTAGTGTCAACTGTCAAGTTGGCTAATTGACTTGATCAACAATGTCAAGCCTTGGCTTTCAAGACTTAACCAATTGACCTTGTCAATTTCGTCCAAGCCCATGTGGGTGGGGGTGACATGTGTCACCCTCCCATTCGTCCATAATGCTTCGTTTCCCGACATTTTCATAATTCCGATAAATTCTAAAAGTCTCAAATTACAAACATTATTCTTTCCCGAGGTTCGGAAGATTTTCTGTCACGACCCGACCTCAAGCGTGGATCGGTGCCCTACACAGGCACCCCCGCTGTATATATCGAGAGAATAGCAAATGAACATACACAACACACATAAAAACTTACACAAGAAATAAAGAAGGCTAGCCGATAAGGCCATCTCAGTAAAATATACACAATCTAGAAATCGAATAAGACATCTTTCTTTTTCTTTACAACCCAATCCACAATGTGACTACTGCACTTAAGAATAACAATCGTGACGACAGGCCCCGCCATACCCCTGAATATACAACAACCAACCATACCAAGGATAGGCCTCCGGAGTAATTGAGATTCCCAATAGCTGAACAGTGATCCTAAGAGTGAGGATAAGCAACCTGTATACTCTACCTGCGGCATGAACGCAGCCCCCCGAAGGAGGTCAGTACAACATGTACCAAATATGTGAAACTGAAAGTACTGTAGTGAAATCATAAGTCTAAAATAAAGTTGGAAACACGTATGATAACTCAAACAACAGTACAATGTGCCTTACTAACAATGAGAGTAAACAAGTATATACTTTACTGCATAAAAATAGGAGGCTCATGATCAAAACAGGGTCCCTCGCCCGTAGTATCAATAAGCAATCCTACTCCTGGGACTACTTCACCCGCATGGGTCCTGTGGACCCGCATGAGGTATTCCTCGCATAGGTTGTACTCGCCCGCATGGGACTATTTCACCCGCATAAGCCCATAAGGACTCGCATGAGGTATTCCTCGCATCATGGGTAGCAACTCCACGGAACAGGTGGTATAACGTCTTAGGGGTTTACCCCTCATTTATACTCTTACCCTGAAGCAGGTGGTATAACGCCTTGGGGGTTTACCCCTCATTTATACTCTTACCCTGGAGAAGGTGGTATAACATCTTGGGGGTTTACCCCTCATTTATACTCTTACCCTAACTGAACCGGCCATCATACATAACATAAGCCCTACCGGCTTATCATACATAACATAAGCACTACCGGCTTATCATACAATAAATAAGCAAGTTAAGAAATCCCCCTAACTTCTTATTAGTCTTATTCATATACACTCTCATTTTAGTTTACTTAAGGCACTAACATGTCATTATAAAATCCGGGAATTTAACCCAAAGCACTACGTACTTCTATTCTTTTAAAATGACTCCTTTTCATATAAAACTTCCAAGATACTAATAACCGTAGTATCAAGTCATAACTACATTCTAAGACAAGTCACAATACCTTTTAGAAAATACATTTTCAGGCTTCTAAATCAAGTGACTTCTTTCTTTTAAAACCTTAAGCAATTGATGCCTTTAAATCAATTTGCCTTTCATTATCAAGTCATTTATCATACTTATATTACTTAGAGTAAACCACTCTTTTTAACTTTTCATAAAGCTGTTATAACCAACTTCCCATAAAGCCGTTATACTAGCTTTATACTTTAGAAACTTACATTCTTCTTTATAACCAAGAGACTTAAACTTTCCAACAAAACAAGTATCAAAAATACTTTCAACATACTTAAAGTCTCTTAACTTTTGAAAACCAAGATATCCTTAATATTTAAACAAGTGAGTTAATTCCCTAACTCAACCAACTTGGACATTCTTAAAATAAGCCAAGTATATCAAATGGACAAGATTGTCAAAATCTTGTATGTCTGCCGTACTATACATTTACAACTTATTTATGCTCAAGAGATAAGAAAGTTCCACATACCTCTTCGGTTTAATCCACTTGCTAAGTCCAATACGCCGTACGTAGTATGTCAACCTATAATGACCATAGTACGTCTATTAACTTCTTACTTCAAACGTAGAATATTCCAAGTGCAAAGTCACTAAATTCTACGGAAAATCTGACAAAGACTTCCTTTGTTTCTACATACTTTGCCACCTTTTCAAGGCGAATTCAATAACCAAACACGCCACATTTAAGTCTCAACAAAGTAGTTAACAATAGGGAATTAAACGCTTAATCAAGACTTGAAAAATTCAGCAACACAATAAATATAAAACTAGTCCACATATAATGTCCATTCGGCAAAATAGGGACAACAATACAAATTCATTTCCAATCCCTTTTCAATCCAAGTGGTTTAATATAACATGTTATCTAGCCACAATTGATTACAACTACTACAATCCTCAAGTAGGTAAACATGCGACAATTCTAATTATCGACCAAATTGTATTTCAATTTCAAATGGCTTAACATGTCATTTTCGGATTTGAGCTTCCAAATTTCCATAACACTTATCAATCTTCATAACACATATCACATGATCATTTCTAACTTATAATAACATGGAATCTTCAATTACAAAAGTAAGACGAAGATTATACCTCATTTAGCCCAAATATGATCCAAGATTACAAGTCGATCCTTAGCAACTTTAGCTCCTCCTTTCGACGTTCCAATCCACTCCAAGCAACCCTTAGAAGCTTATGAAGAACTCCTCTTCAAGTTCCAACTTCAAAGTTGAATAACTCCTTAGGTTTTCGCCTTGCGACTAATACGAAAACACCATTTTTCCGGGATCTTTCTATTTAGATACACTTACAATACCCTTAGGTACCTTGGTTTAAAGTATGAGGATTATTGGACAAAAATTGAAAAATTTCCTCTTGGAAATTGACCATTGCCGTGAGCCTCTCTAAGAGAGCAAGAACAAGATTTCAATTTTTTTTCCTAAGTGTAGAATGACAAAGTCTTGCTACTAGTATACTTAAATAATACTAGGAAGGGTCAAGATTAAAACAAATGGGTGGCTTGGATGAGTTTCACAAGGATCAAGACAAGTGGCCCTTTGACAAGTCAACAATGTCAAGCTCTTTGTCTTAGCAAGACTTGGTCATTTAAATTATGGTCAAATGACCATTTTATCCATGCCATTTTCGTCCAAGACCACTAAGGGGGTGACACGTGTCGCCCTCCCATTCGTCGCAATATTTCGTTTTCCGACAATTCCATAATTCCGATAAATTTTTACTCGTCTCAAATATTAACATTTTTTAGTTCTTACGTACGTTCTTATAAACATATCCTGGAATTTCCGGGGTGTAACATTCTTCCCCCCTTAGAAACATTTGTCCCCTAATGTTCTTTAGGGAGTCAAACTTAGAGATAGCCACATAGTCTCCTTACAACCCCTACATACTAATAATGCCACACGTGGCCACATAACAATGCTCATACAAAAATGTCAACCTGAACCCCCATGTGTCAACGTCGGTTATCTGCATAAAGCTTCTGCTGACTCTGAGCTTACTAATAATCTTTCCTGGATAAGCTTTGCCTTATCCACACTCATTGAATCAAATCGACCAAATAACTGAACCTCGCCTACCTCGAACCACCCCACCCGCGATCTACACTTTCTTACATACAAGGCCTCATACAGGGCCATCTGAATACTGGAAGGGTATTCATATCGTCGTAACTCAACAAGAGGCAATTAACCTCCCGGCTATTTACGAAATCAAGAACACGGACGCAACCTATCCTCGAGTGTGCGGATAGTGCGATCCGCTCGTCCGTCGATGCGAGGGTGTAATGCAACACCGAGACTCACCTGTGTCCCTAAAACCCTTACGAAAAACCTCCGGTTATCCGTAATCGAGCTCATCATGCGACATCATAAACGTAGGAACCCCGTGCAGTCTCACAATCCCCCTGCTATGAAAGCTAGCATGAACCTCAGCCGAGCAAGTGGTTCTAACCGGAAGAACACGACTGGTTTCGTCAGCCTATTTACCATGACCCCGTGGGGTCGACTTCCTCCGATGCGATGCCACCCTGCAACAAGATCCATTTTAATTACCTCTCATATCTAAGTCGGGGTCTAAATCGCCTGTAATAGCCCACTAGGCTTCTGGTGTTCAACCATGACCTGCTACTAATTCGGATATTTAGCAACAACTCTGCTACGTCCCTCTTCAGGCCACCTTACCAATACATACATCTGAGGTCACTACACGACATAGTCGACCCCGAACAATTAGAGCAATAAGCACTGCGTGCCTCCCCTAAGACCTGCTGACTAGTCTGCGCAAAGACCGGTACACACAATCTATCCTCATATCACAGCACCCCATCCGGTGTTACTCAAACAGGCTCTTCTCTTCTCGGAGAGCCGTATCTCGATATCGTATCATAACTGGATCCTCATACGGTCGCCTCTTTAACTCCTCAACGACGGAAGACTCGGAAACCTCTCGGATCCAAACTTCATTAATCTGGGAAACAAATAATCGAACCCCCTAGGCTCGGGAGCTGATGAATCTCACGGACCACGTCCTGTTTATCTGGCTGCCCATCTGATAGACTACCCATATATCCACGACTAAGAGTACATGTAACTGTCTTGGCTTTCCCCAGATGGTATAGGATATCGATATCACAATCCTTGGGTAACTCTAACCACCGTCTCTGTCGCAAATTCAACTGCCTCTGTCTGAAGATATACCGGAGGCTCTTGCGGTCTGCACAAATATCCACATGAAGTCTATATATACGTCATGCCTCCAAATCTTCAAGGCATGATTTAACTGCCGCCAGCTCTAAATCGTGAGTGGCGAAATTTCCTTTCCTGATTCCCTAACTACTGGGAAAACATAGGCTCTATCCTTATCAGGTTGCGTCAGCACACAACCTAGCCCAACACCCAACGTGTTATCATAATAACCTAACCCTCTAGTCTTTCAGGAAGAGTTAGAACTGTAGTCAAGTCAACTTATCTTCCAATAACTGGAAACTTTTCTCATTCTTGCGAAATATTCGGGTGTCCTTAATCTAAATTATGGTTCCTGTTTCCTTTTCTCTGTTGCAACCAAACTTGGTCATTAACTTAGATTTGATTCTTTTGCTTGCCTCCTAGCTAAGATTTCCAGTCAAATACAATTTAGAGGGGGAAGGTTTCCTTGATCTCGTCAAGTAGTAACCCGATGCTTCCACCTTTCCTCGAGGTGTTCTTACTGCACATTATTTACTAATGGTCTTACACTAATCTGGGGTAATCATATCTCGTGCAACTTACATAACCATAGTCGTATTCTCTTTTATCATTCTGGTCATAACCTTACCTTATGCTTATTATTAGCAAAAGTATTTCTATCTTGATTCATAATCGTGCAGTTTCATATATGCGTACTACCTGCATTTTTATCCTTACGACACTTCCTCGACCATTTCGTACGTCGTTCTTAATTACCCCAACTCAATACTTTTCCCACGGTTATCTAAAAGTGTAACCTATGGCATGACGATACCGAAGACCTTACTCGTCTTCTATCCTTCGTCTAACAACATGGGTACACGTAACCCCATAATACGTAAAATTATCCTTTACATGGGGGAGAGAACTTATGTCACGACCCGACCCCGGGCCCGCGACTGGTGCCCTACCTGGGCACCCTTACAGGTATACATCAGAGATAATCAGCGGAACATACATAAACTTAAAAATGAAATAAATAATAGGTTAGCCGATAAGGCTACCTTCCTGGATATAAACAAATCCAAAAGCAGTTACCTCAATTTTTTTTTTATAAAGTGACCCACAATATATGACTACAGACCTCTAAGAGTTTACATAACAACTGTGACGGGATAGGGCCCCGTCGTACCCCTGAATGTACAAGAGTCAACGACTTCAGGGAACTATACCAAAGACAAAGCCTCCGGAGAAATGGAGCTTTCCAGAACTGAACAGTGATCCTACGAGTGCGGATCAGCAAGCTATGTACCTCAACCTGCGGCATGAACGCAGCCCCCCGAAGGAGGTCAGTACAAAATATGTACCAAGTATGCAAAACTGAAAGTACTGTAATTTAAATCATAATAGTCAAAAATACAGCTGAAGACATATATGATAACCCAATTAACAGTACACTGAGCCTTACTGAAGTGGAAGTAATGAAAGTTAATCTTTACCTTGTACAGCCTGTTTCAACATATGAACGATAGTCATACCGGGTCTGAACACCAGCCCTCAAATATCAAAGCGCGCCCGTGGGATTCCCCATCACTGTCGACCGCTAGGTGTAAAAGCTAACCATGTGACGCGCCCGTGGCACCCTACCTCACTGTCGGCGTACACACATACAACACATATAAAACTATATCCTCTGCCCGTGGAATCCCCCGTCACTGCCGACAGCCGTAAGAGAAAAATACAACCATGTGACGCGCCCGTGGAATCCTACCTCACTGTCGGCGTACACACATACTACACATATATACCTATATATATCTCATGCCCGTGGAATCCCTCATCTCGGGTACATGACTTCATGGAGAGCTAATCCACGGAGTAGTAATCGTATCCGGGAATTTAACCCGCATCCTGGTCGCATGCCTCGGAATCCCTCATCGTAAGCATGTCCAAGGCGCATGCCTCGGAATCCCTCATCGTAAGCATGTCCAAGGATCAACCACACTGGAAGCATACCCGTGGAATCCCACATCACTGTCGGTACGTCCAGGTAAGCTCATACTGCATGCCTCGGAATCCCTCATCGTAAGCATGTCCAAGGTGCATGCCTCGGAATCCCTCATCGTAAGCATGTCCAAGGATCAATCACAAGGGAAGCATACCCGTGGAATCCCACGTCACTGCCGGTATGTCCAGGTAAACTCATACTAGGACAATAGAAGCATACCCGTGGAATCCCACATCACTGTCGGTACGTCCAAGTAAGTTCACAATAAGACAATGGAAGCATACCCGTGGAATCCCACAACACTGCCGGTACGTCCAAGTAAGTTCACAATAAAACAAGGGAAGCATACCCGTGGAATCCCACATCACTGCCGGTACGTCCAAGTAAACCCATAACTTCTTTAGGCTTTCATTAACATACAAAAATGGATCTCATTTTATGACCTTAAGGCACTTTCCATATCACTTAACAAGTCCGGGGAAGTTTCAACCCAAAGTACTATGTATTTCTATTCTTTCCAAGGTCCCTTTTCCACATAAGACCCCAAGATACTAACACCCGTAGTATCAAGGCTTATCTATATTTCAAACAAGTCACTATATTATTAGAAATATACTTCGGCTTCTAAATCAAGTGACCCTCATTTAAAACTTTAAGCAATTGATGCCTTTAAATCAAATTGCTTTTCTTAGCTTCCATTCTTTTATCTAGGTTTACCTTATTCGAGAAAAACCACTTCTTTAACCTTCCATAAAGTTATTATAACCAACTTCCCATAAAGCTGTTATACTAACCTTATGCTTTAGAAACTAAGACAATCTTATCCATTCATAAGGCCGTCATAACTAGCCTCCCATAAAGCCGTTATAACTCCTTATGTCTTAGACAACTTCGTTCTTTTTATGACCAAGAGACTTGTACTTCGAATCAAGTTACACAACTTTCAAAAATGCTTCAAGTCTCTTTACTTTAGAAGACAAAATTCTTAATTTAGACAACAAGTTCTTATCTTTATAATAGTTCCAGAATCAATACTTTCAAATCAAGTATTCCATACTTTTTCACGTCAAGAAGTCCTTGTTTTCCCCATTAGAATAACCTATTCTTATAACCTTTTCTCAAGGACAAGTGAGTTAATCCTCTAACTCAACCGACTAGGCATCTTTAAAACAAGTCAAGTATATCAAATGACTTTACCTTATTTAAATCACGTACGTCTACCGTACTTATACAGTTATAACTACTCATGCTCAAGAGATAAGAAAGTTTCCACATACCTCTTTTGTTTAATCCCCTTGCCAAGTCAAATATGTCGTCCGTAGATGTCAACCTATAATGACCATAATACGTCTATTAGCTTCTAGCTTCAACGTAGAATATTCTAATGTAAAGTCCCTTGTTCTACGGGAAAAATTGGACAGCATTTCCTTTGTTTCTACGTACTTTTCCACCTTTTTCAAGGTCCGAATTCAATAACCAAACGCCGCATTTAAGGCACAACAATTCAGCTAACCAAAAGGGGATTACACGCCTTTACAGGACGCGTAAAATTCTGCCCCACAATAATACAAATCAATCCAATAATTCCAAGCCACATTCGGCTATAATATTACAACAATTATGTTATACCCCGTATTTCCAGAGTATGTACGTGAGGACGTACGTACAAAAGTTTAGGCCTTAAGTTAGGCTAGGAACGAAAATATTTGTGCACAACTACCAAAAAGAATTGTTTTCCGGCGAAACGTTTTCCAAACTTTGCGAAGGGAAAATTACGGTTGTAACGTTAATTATTTTTGCGGATTTTTCCGAGAGATGAAATATTTTGGACCAACGAGAGGGCGACACTTGTCACTCTCAAGTGGACGATTTTGTGGGCGTTTTCTTGCACGTTTTTGGCCTTGTTTTTGGTCAAGGGTTAGGTAGGATATTTTGTAGATATTTTGTGTAGTTGATGAACAAGTGGGACCCACAAACACTTGTCCAAATCTTGACCCTACACTTGCCCACCACTTGTCTTAATCTTGGCCATTGATTGGCCTATAAATACCCCCCCTTTGTTGAAGACTTCTTCATCCACAAAAATTTCCTAAGTCTTGAAAACCCTTTCTCCCCCCCTTTTGGAGAGGCTCTCGTCCAAGAGCCCCTCCCTCGAGAGGCCTTTTGGTAGAGGTACCCCTTCCTAGTAGTGCTAGGTGAGGTACCCTCCCCTACCTTGAAGCTCTCGTAAAATACCCCCCCCCCGTGGGAGTAATTCATTCTCCAAGTATTGTTACTATTCCAAAATACCTTGGCTCAAATACCTTGTAGTATTCCAAGGTTACCCCTATACTAAAAGCCCAGAAATACTATTATACTTCCCTTCAGTCACAAAAACGAAACCCTAAGGAAAATCTTCATAACCGGTTGAAGTATTAAGAAGAAGTTGCGTAGAACTTCTAAGGGTTGTTTGGAGCGGGTGGGAGCACCCAGAGTAGGAGCTAAACGTTGCCCAGGATCGACATTTAAACTTGGATAATTTTGGGCTTATCGAGGTAAATACTCTTGTCCTTATATTGTAATTGGAAATTACATACTGTAGTAGAATAGAAATGAATATAAGATTCATAGAAGGATATTACAGAAGAGAATTGAACTGTAATAGAAGGATATTACAGAAAAGACTTGAACTGAAATCGCATCAGAAGAATATTAAATAAGACGATTTAACTGTACTTACATAGGATTGTATTTACAGTAGACTTGTGTAGCTTAACGGGTAGGGAAGTGCTGCCCGATTTTTCCGTAGAATAGAGAACCCCCTGCTTAGAATATTCTACAGAGTAGTCTAGACGTTGATAGACATATATGGCCTTTATAGGTTGAATGTTCTGCAAGTAGCATGTTCTACTTGAGAGGTGGACAAGGCTAGCCGGGTTATAGCTGTGGAGCGTTTTGCTAATTGTCGATAATCGTCGCGAGGTATGTGATTCTTCCTATCCTCTTGAGCATGATATTTTTAAAAGAATATATATAGTGCGGTAGATGTCGTGTGTGTTAGCGAGCGTGGTTTCTTGCGATGTCTTACGACTTGAGTCTAATAATAAAGAATCTTGAAGTATTTCAAAAGAATTAAGAACCGTTTTTGAAAGAAGAGTAATACTTGGTTTTAAAAGCTTAAGAGTTATACTAGCCTTATGGGAAGTTAGGTATAACGACTTAAGAGAGATAAAATGAACGGTTTACTTAATTGTTATAAACGCCTTGTATTGATTTCGGAAATGAGAATAAGTATCTAACAAACCACTGCAGCGCTAATAAAGGGAAATGTATCGACTAATTAAGTATTATTAAAACCAGTAGAAACCTCCATCTGCATAGAAGCTAAGATGAGACAAAATGATATTACATTTCCTAGATCATGGCTGCTTTAACAAGATTGTTATAAACAAGGATAACCTACTCACACATAAGGCATATGTTTCTCAAATGGTTTTAAAAGGAGAATTATATTATTAAGTGATTAAAACTATGAACTACGAAACCTTTCGAAAATGAGAAACTTGAGCATTTGAAATTAGGCAAACTTGAACGTTTGGAAAATAATGTTGTTACTTAGGGAAGTGTTTTGGTTTACTTAAAAAGATAGTCACACTATTTTTATACTACGGGTATTGTGTGACCTTTGTGAAAGAAACAGATCTTTTAAAGAGTTAATGTATGAAGTATTTTGGGGATAAAAACCCGAACTTGTTAACATAAAGTAGAAAGTACCTTGTGTGAATAACTTGATTGTGTTGGTTTGTGATAGCCTTGTAATACTTTCTTGTTGATAATTAAACATGTTAGGATGCTACGTGTGTTAGTATCTTGTGATGTTGTGTAAGGGGGTTATTCTTGTTGTGCTTACGTTGTTAAACGTTAAGCGTTATCTGTTATTATATCACATACCCTTGACTTGTTATACCGAGGGCTTGCCACGCTTGATGCGGGTCTATACGGCCTATGCGATCGTGTGACTATGCGGAGCGGCGGTATGCTCGAGATTGATCATTCGGTGTATTATCCGTCGCGAGAGTGCCTTATGCGATGTGTGACTATGCGGTCTATGTGACTATGCGGACTGCGGGAGTCGAGGAGGGTACGCGGGCTAGCTACCCGTCACGAGGAATACCTCATGCGGGCCTATGTGGCCTATCGCGAAGCGGCGGTATGCTCGAGTTAAACGCGCGCACATGATCGAGGCGAGTGGCGGCTTTGATCATGTGATACGGTGCAGAAAGACCTCGTGATCTGATTTATGGCATTGTTGATGCTGTGGGTCTTAGTAGTCGGCTATGCGCCTTCGCTTTACCGTCACGATTTTATTATGACACGAGTGGGACACGGTGTTCATGTGTATTCCTTGGTGCTTGTTATATCATGGGCTAGCGGTGAGGAAGGAATTCCACGGGCATGATTGATATTGTGGGCATGAGACCCATGGTTATATTTGAGTGATGACTTTAAGGGCGTGAGTCCCTGACTTGACATGACTGCTTACATATTGTGTATCATAAATTGTTATCATATATGTCTTTTGTTTTATATAGACTATTATGATTTCATTCTGATTTTTGATTTCACATACTTGGTACTGTTATCGACCTCCTTCGGGCTGCGTTCATGCCGTAGGTAGAGTACGCGATCGTCGATCCTCGCCATAGGATCACGATTCAGCGTTGGGAAGCTCCGTTTCTCGAGGCTTATCGGTGGTATAGTCCCTCGTTGTAGGTACTTACATTCGGGGTATGGCGAAACCGTCCCGCCATTGTTGTCATATACTTCTTAGAAGTGCAGAGTAATCTTGTGTGGCGAGTTTGTAAATGGGATGTAACTATTCGGATTTAAGTTTTTATATATATATGCCGAAAGGCAACTTTTCTCAGATAACTGTTTTACACTTCATATTATTTCATGTCTTATTTTATGTTCTGCTGATTACTCTGATGTTGTATCACTAGCGTGCCCGGGGTAAGGCACCAGTCACGGGCCCGGGTTCGGGTCGTGACAAAAGTGGTATCAGAGCAGTTAATCCTCGGAAAGTGTCTACAGACCGTATCTAGTAGAGTCTTCATTATCGGTATGTTGTGCACCACACCAATAATCAGGAGGCTATAGGATATTTAGGGTTGGTTTCCATTCTTCTCACTCTGAGATCGTGCTTAGAGTTGTGTTATAAGTTGGACCCCTCTAACGTATTTATTTCCCTTACCGTTATGCCTCCGTAAGGCAACAGGCCCGTAGGCAAAGCAGCGGAGGGAGGCTGCGGGTGAAAGCACGAGGGTTACTAGGGCACAGCCCAATCATCACTGAGGTGGTGCTTCATTCGGGGAGTTGGCGGCGCCGCTTTGTCCCAGAGAGTCTAGCATGGCGGCGATTCTCTGCGGCCATGATATTTGAACCCAGTTCCACGACCCGATGGCGAAAGTATAGATTGCAAAGAGACGAACTGTTACTAGCTAGGAGTTAGCAACGAGTATATTATGTACCGATTTATCACGGGTCTTGATGATTATCTAAGAGAGGTTGTGCAAGAGTAGCTCTTGATCGAGCTTGAGCATGGCACGTATGCGGGCTTATGCGCGTGGCCGAAAGCGTAAGGATCGACGGGTTAACCAAGATCGGCGAAGAGAGGCGAACAGCGGTCCTTTGGTAACTTCGAGGCGGACCTTCTCGGCCAGCAGATCGTTACGGCGCCTCCGATCTGCAGTGGTCCTCCACGGGTTCGGGGCGTCGGGGTATCGGAGTTGGTGAGAACTCCGGGGCTTCGGTTCACGGCTACGTAGGTTCCGGCCGGATTGATTTTTCCCGGTGTTCACATTGTGAGCGTCCATCGGGAATGTCTTTTGTTGGTACTTGTTATGCTTGCGGCCAGCAGGGCCATTTTGCGAGAAATTGTCCAACCAGAGGTGGCGCGGATGTAAAGACTCAGCCTTCAAGATCAGTGGCTAGTTCGTCACCTTCCCTAGCTATGCGCCCAACAGGGCAGGATTGATTGGAACGACAAAGGGAAGTGAAGCAGTAGATGCAGGTATATCCTTAACCCTCTAGAGATTTGTATGTGTGATAAGATGAGTATATCACAAGTGTTGTGTTCAGATAGCATTATGATAAAAATTGTGATTTGAAACATGATTAGTTAGAAGGGTAAGTTTGGGGATAAGGGAAAGTGTGAGCCTTAGAGTTTTATACGTGGTGACCTTAGAGGCGAGGCCATATCGAGTAAAAGATTTATATTTTATGTTTGACCCTTATCAGAGTGCATAGTACACGTGAGATATGTCTGTGTGATAAGTCCCGGAGTGGTATGAAATGAAAGAGGGTAGTTGAGCTAAGAAGACCACTAGGTTTTTGTAACTTGGTTAGTGAGATGGTTCCGGATCAGGGGAAACTAGAGTTTTGCGCGATAGCGGGTCGGGTTGAGGATCGATTGCGGGTCAAACCGCGGCCTGCATTGTGGTGGGGTCAGTTCGAGGTGGTCCCGCCACGTGGTGGGGTCACGGGGGTGGTAGGCCCAAGTTTAGTTAACCATCGTACGAGTTCGTGGATGCGTTCGACCAGTAGTCGGGCCGATGAGGTCAGCCCATCTTGTCTTTCAGTCAGGACCGTTTACTCGGCAGAGGGTTATGCGAGATGTTATATCAGGAAGGTTGTAAGGCTGCACGAGGCGCCTACTTTCACCTTATGGCAGGCAGTGGAGCCCAGGATACGACTATTTCTTTTTCTGGAAGTTTTACCAGGCAGGGTTAGGAACTCAGGTGAGTCTCAGTATCGCATTCACCCTCGGGCCGGTGTTTTTGATTTCAGAGGTAGCTGTAAGGATTATTCGCCTCTTGGTTGAGTGTGTATTATAATAAGCTACCATATCAGTATTCGGATATCGCCTTATGACGCCTTGTAGGGGCGGAAGTGTAAGTTGCCGGTCGATTGGTTCGATGTTGGCAAGGTTCAGATAGTTGGTTCATACTTGTTTCGGCAGGATGTGGATAGGGTAAAGCTTATCCAGAAGAGGTTATTGGCAGCTCAGAGTCAACAGAAGTCGTGCGGATAATCGGCGACGACGCTTGGAGTTCAGGTTGACGGTGGGTCTTCTTGAAGGTACTACCCCGGAAAGGGTATGACGAGTTTTGGAAAACAGAGGAAACTTAGCCCGAGTTACTTCGGCCCTTTTCAGGTCATGTGAAGAATAGGCCAGGTAGCCTATAGTTAGCATTGCCGTCCGATGTGGGAGGCAGTGCGTCCGGTCTCTCATGTTGTTATGTTCGGAAAAGTATCGGAGATCCATCCAGAGTGTTCCCAGTTAATGATGATCAAGTTGGAGGTAGTAACCCAGAGATTTTGGAAACAGAAGTAGTAACAGAAATATGGTAAGTTATGAGAAAGAGTTCAAATGTACGAGAAGGGTACGACGAGTAAGGGAAGAAGCGAGCATGTGTTACGAGCATAGATGTGATCATTTCGTTTGTAAAGAAAAGGTGCGAAGGGAGTATCTTTTAGACCTCGGGTGGGAGCTTTTGTGATGTAAGAGGTGATTCCTCGTGGACTTGGATTAAGTATTGTGCGTGTGTTATTTTGTGGCCAGGTGTGGCATTGGCAACTTGTTATATTAAGAGGAACTTATCATTATCCGTCTTGAGAAGGAACATTCGGGACGAATGTTTCTAAGGAGGGGAGAATGTTATACCCCGTATTTCCAGAGTATGTACGTGAGGACGTACGTACAAAAGTTTAGGCCTTAAGTTAGGCTAGGAACGAAAATATTTGTGCACAACTACCAAAAAGAATTGTTTTCCGGCGAAACGTTTTCCAAACTTTGCGAAGGGAAAATTACGGTTGTAACGTTAATTATTTTTGCGGATTTTTTCGAGAGATGAAATATTTTGGACCAACGAGAGGGCGACACTTTTCACCCTCAAGTGGACGATTTTGTGGGCGTTTTCTTGCACGTTTTTTGCCTTGTTTTAGGTCAAGGGTTAGGTAGGATATTTTGTAGATATTTTGTGTAGTTGAGGAACAAGTGGGACCCACAAACACTTGTCCAAATCTTGACCCTACACTTGCCCACCACTTGTCTTAATCTTGGCCATTGATTGGCCTATAAATACCCCCCCTTTGTTGAAGACTTCTTCATCCACAAAAATTTCCTAAGTCTTGAAAACCCTTTCCCTTTTAGAGAGGCTCCGTCCAAAGAGCCCTCCCGTTGAGAGGCCTTTTGGCCGAGAGGTACCCCCCCCCCCCTTCCTAGTAGTGCTAGCCGAGGGTACCCCCCCTACCTTGAAGCACTCGTAAAATACCCCCCCCCCCCTCCTTGGTAGAAAAGTATTCTCCAAGTATTGTTACTATTCCAAAATACCTTGGCCCAAATACCTTGTAGTATTCCAAGGTTACCCCTATACTAAAAGCCCAGAAATACTATTATACTTCCCTTCAGTCACAAAAACAAAACCCTAAGGAAAATCTTCATAACCGGTTGAAGTATTACGAAGAAGTTGCGTAGAACTTCTAAGGGTTGTTTGGAGCGGGTGGGAGCACCCAGAGTAGGAGCTAAACGTTGCCCAGGATCGACATTTAAACTTGGATAATTTTGGGCTTATCGAGGTAAATACTCTTGTCCTTATATTGTAATTGGAAATTACATACTGTAGTAGTATAGAAATGAATATAAGATTCATAGAAGGATATTACAGAAGAGAATTGAACTATAACAGAAGGATATTACAGAAAAGACTTGAACTGAAATCGCATCAGAAGAATATTAAAGAAGAAGATTTAACTGTACTTACATAGAATGTATTTCTGATGAACTTGTGTAGCTTAACGGGTAGGGAAGTGCTGCCCGATTTTTCCGTAGAATAGAGAACCCCCTGCTTAGAATATTCTACAGAGTAGTCTAGACGTTGATAGGCGTATATGGCCTTTATAGGTTGAATGTTCTGCAAGTAGTATGTTCTACTTGAGAGGTGGACAAGGCTAGCCGGGTTATAGCCGTGGAGCGTTTTGCTAATTGTCGATAATCGTCGCGAGGTATGTGATTCTTCCTATCCTCTTGAGCATGATATTTTTAAAAGAATATATATAGTACGGTGAGCGTCGTGTGTTAACTGAACGTGGTTTTACTGCGATGTCTTCTGACTTGAGTCTAATAATAAAGAATCTTGAAGTATTTCAAAAGAATTAAGAACCGTTTTTGAAAGAAGAGTAATACTTGGTTTTAAAAGCTTAAGAGTTATACTAGCTTTATGGGAAGTTAGGTATAACGACTTAAGAGAGATAAAAGGAACAGTTTACTTAATTGTTATAAACGCCTTGTATTGATTTCGGAAATGAGAATAAGTATCGAACAAACCAACGCAGCTAATAAAGGAAATGTATCGACTAATTAAGTATTATTAAAACGAGAAACCTCCATCTGCATAGAAGCTAAGATGAGACAAAATGATATTACATTTCCTAGATCATGGCTGCTTTAACAAGATTGTTATAAACAAGGATAACCTACTCACACATAAGGCATATGTTTCTCAAATGGTTTTAAAAGGAGAATTATATTATTAAGTGATTAAAACTATGAACTACGAAACCTTTCGAAAATGAGAAACTTGAGCATTTGAAATTAGGCAAACTTGAACATTTGGAAAATAATGTTGTTACTTAGGGAAGTGTTTTGGTTTACTTAAAAAGATAGTCACTCTATTTTTATACTACGGGTATTGTGTGACCTTTGTGAAAGAAACGGATCTTTTAAAGAGTTAATGTATGAAGTACTTTGGGGATAAAAACCCGAACTTGTTAACATAAAGTAGAAAGTACCTTGTGTGAATAACTTGATTGTGTTGTTTTGTGATAGCCTTGTAATACTTTCTTGTTGATAATTAAACATGTTAGGATGCTACGTGTGTTAGTATCTTGTGATGTTGTGTAAGGGGGTTATTCTTGTTGTGCTTACGTTGTTAAACGTTAAGCCCGTTGTACTGTTATTATATCACATACCCCCTTGACTTGTTATACAGGGCTTGCCACCCTTGATGCGGTCTATCGGCTACGCGATGCGTGTGACTATGCGGAGCGGTATGCTCGGGATTGATCATTCGGGTGTATTATCCCGTCGCGAGGAGTGCCTTACGCGATGCGTGTGACTATGCGGTCTATGTGACTATGCGGTGCGGGAGTCCGAGGAGGGTACCGCTGGCTAGCTACCCGTCGCGAGGAATACCTGCGCGGCCTATGTAACTTTATGCGCGAGCGGTATGCTCGAGATTAGACGCGCACATTGATACGAGGGCGATTGGCGGCCGATCATGTGGCGGTCTAGAAAGACCTCGTGATACGATTTATGGCATTGTTGGTGCTGTGGGTCTTAGTAGTCGGCTATGCCTTCGCACTTACCCCGTGCGGTTTTATTATGACACGGTGGGACACGTGTTCATGTGTATTCCTTGGTGCTTGTTATATCATGGATTTGCCAGGTGAGGAAGGAATTCCACGGGCATGATTGATATTGTGGGCATGAGACCCATGGTTATATTTGAGTGATGACTTTAAGGGCGTGAGTCCCTGACTTGACATGACTGCTTACATATTGTGTATCGTAAATTGTTATCATATATGTCTTTTGTTTTATATAGACTATTATGATTTCATTTCTGATATTTTGATTTCACATACTTGGTACTGTTATCTTGCGACCTCAGCCGAAGGCTTGCGTTCATGCCGCAGGTAGAGGTACACCAGTCGTCGATCCTCGCTCATAGGATCACAGTTCAGCGTTTGGGAAGCTCCGTTTCTCCGGAAGCTTATCAGTGGTATAGTCCCCTGTCGTTGTAGGTACTTACATTCAGGGGTATGGCGGGGTCCTGTCCCATGCTTATTTCTTTAATATAACAACCACATGCTTATTTCTTAACTACTATAACTTGAAATCTTCATTTACACAAGAAGGTAAAGATTTTACCTCAAGAAGCCCTCTTTCCGAAATCTTCTTCACTTAAAAATTACCCACACGAACCCTCTACAAGTTTGCCAACACTTTTCCTTCTTGAAGCCTTTCCAAAAATCTCACCGGGGTTCATCAATTTGAGAGAGAGGAGAGGGATTTTCCTTAGGGAAACCCTTGCAAATGGCCAAGTCTTGAAGACTTGGTCCTAAAATTAAGACCCTCACTTGGTCAAAAAGGTGGGAGGGACACTTGTCACCCTCTCATAGGCCTTCTATCAAAATATCCCCTGCTTTTCGCCCCTTTCCGCGTAAAAATCCCGCCTTGGCGCGCGCTCAACCTCGCAGGACTTTCGAATTATCCAGTCGCGCGGCTGCGACGCTCTTTGGGAAGTGCCTCTACGTCAGCCCACAGAACTTCTAACGCCCGTAACTTCCTACTCCGATGTCCAATCGACGAGTGGTGTGTTGCGTTGGAAACTAGACTCAACGAACTTCATACTAGTCTTTTAAAACATCTCAAAACTCCTTAAGAAATAGGAGATATACTCCAAAGTTGGTGAAAGTCTGCCCACAACCTTTTGCCAACCTAAGTTTCCAACTTCAAATATTATTTCCTTTCGTACATTCTTAACTTATCCTCTTGAATTTACGGGGTGTAACATTCTTCCCCCATTACAAACATTCGTCCCCGAATGTTCTTTCGGAGTCCAATCTAAACGGATATTGGCATAGTCCCTTGACTACACCCAACATAATCACACTTGCCACACCTGTCCACATAACAATACTTATGCTACAACGTCAACACAACTCCAAGTGTCGGCGTCGGTTATCTGCATAAAGCTTCACGACTCTAAGCTTACTAATAATCTTTCGGATAAGCCGCCTTATCCACGGCCGAATCAGTGCGGACCAAATAACTGAACCTCGCCTATGTCGAACCATCCAACCGGCGATCTACACTTTCTTACATACAAGGCCCATTCCGGCTCTCACAACCTGGTTCCGGTGGAACACGTCCACGAACCCATAAAATGATTAACTAGACTCGGGCTTGTACCCTCGTGACCCTGTCACGTAGCTGGACTACTATCAACTTGTAATACCCCGTATTTTCAGAGTATGTACGTAAGGGAATACGTACAAAAAGTTTGGCCTTAGTTAGCCTTGGACGTTTTCTTTTGTACACAACTCACTAAAAGAATGTTTTCCTAAACGTTTCACTGACTTTCGTAGAGTAAATTCCGCTATGCCATTTCTTATTTCGCGGATTTTTCAGAGGCGTAACATTTTGGACCAGCGGGAGGTGGCATGTCACCTCGCGTTAAAGCAAGTGGGGTGGTTTTGGGCGATTGGGCGTCGAGAGGGTGTTGGCCTTGGCGATTGGTTCCTTGCTTAGGCCTTGTTTTGTTCCATGTTTTGTGGAGTGTTTTGTGGAGTGTTTTGTGGAGTAGGGGTTAGGGTGCACTTGGCTTGATCTTGGCCTTACACTTGCCTTGCACTTGTCTTCATCTTGGCCATTGGTTGGCCAGGCTTGAGCTATAAATACCCTCTTGAGATGAAGAGTTCTTCATCCACAAAAGCTTTCAAGTCTAAAAATCCTTCCTCTCCCTTTGTAGCACCGTCCAACACCCCTCCCGAGAAGCTTGGCCGAGGCTACCACCCTAGCCTAGCCGAAACCTACCCTCCCTTGGTAGAAAAGTTGCCTTCTTGTTTTGTTATCATGCCCAAAATACCTAGCCCAAATACCTTAGTACTTAGTAGAAGTTGTGAAGAACTTCTAAGGTTTCCTTAGACATACAACTTAGAGCAAAACCTGCTCAGCGACTTTTCTAGGATATTATTGGGCTTACTGAGGTAACTAATCCTAACCCTCTTTTGAATTAGAGAATACTTACTGTTGTAGAATAAGAATAAGTATAAATACTTAGAAGAATAATCAAAGCTGTACTTACATAGAATTGTTTTCACGATGAACTTATATAGCTCGCGGGTAGGGAAGTCTTGCCCGACTTGCCGTAGAATTATGAACCCTCTGTTTAGAATGACCTTGAGTAGTCTTTGATAGATATCCGTGACTATTATAGGTTGACTCTCTTGTGACATATTGACTTAGCGGTGGTTTTTTGAGAAGGTATGTGATTCTTCCTAAAGCGTGATATTTTACAATATATAGTGCGAGGCGTCGTACGTGTTAGCGAATAATAACTACGGCAATGTCTTTGACTTAAGCACGAATAATACTTATGGCAATGCCTCACGGCAAGCACGAATAATACTACGGCAATGCCTGGCTTAAGCTTTGAATAACAAGGCAAAACATTTCAAAGAATCTCGAATCATTTTTAAGAAGATAAATATTTGGTTTTAAAACAAAAGCTTAAGAGTTATACTAGCTTTATGGGAAGTTAGGTATAACAACTTAAGATAAAAAGGCTGTTTACTTGTTTGTTTATAAAAGCCTTGTATTGATTTCTAAGTGTAAGATTTGTGTGATAAGTAGACATATTATGATCTACTGGGTTAGTGTCTTGAATTGCCGTGCTTACGTTGCTAAGTAAGTCCGTTGTCTTGTTATTGTATCACCTACCCTCGTTTGTTATCAGGGCTTGCCCCTTGATGCGGTCTATACGGCCTATGCGGTCTGTGAGACTATGCGAGCAGCGGTATGCTCGAGTTGATCATTCGGGTGTTTAGCACGATGCGGGGATTCCTATGCGATGCTGAGACTATGCGGTCTTTTGAGGCTATGCGAGTGCGGGAGCCTAGGCGGATCGCCGGGTTAGCTGCCCCGATGCGGGAATACCTCATGCGGAGTACGTGTGACTATCAGAGTGCGAAGTCGAGGAGACTAGGCACGCGAGAATGATACTATGGGCGATTGGCCTTGCCCGATCATTCGCGGCCTAGAATAGACATTCTGATTTTCCTATTCTCATTGTTGTTTGTGATGTGACACTATGTGCAATTGAGCGATTGTATTTGTGAAAAGGTTTTAAATACTTTGATTTTATTTGATTCTTTATAGTTTCACATACTTGGTTTTGTTATCTTGACCTCCTTCGAGTGCGTTCATCTGCGGTGGCAAGCAGTGCTAGATCCAATTCCTAGGATCTCACGTTGGTGTCGAGCTCCATCCTTTCGGAGGCTCTACTTTTGGTTATGATCTCCTGTTGTAGATAGTTTTGTACGATCGGTATGGCGAGCCCTTTCGCCATAGTTGTATATTTCCTTAGAGGTACGTAGTCTGTTATGCGAGATCGGATGTAGCGCTAAACCATGTTTTTATATATATGCTGAAAGGCGTGTTTTCTCACTTAAAGCGTGTTCTATTTTATAAAGCTGTTTCATGTCTTGCTTTATATTTCCGATGACTACGATGTATGACTACTTGGGTGCCGTAAGGCACCGATCCACGGGCCGAAGGCGGGTCGACAAAAGTGGTATCGAGCGATTAATCCTCGGAAAGTGTCTAGCATCGTATCTAGTAGAGTCTTGATTATCGGTGTGTACCACACCAATAATGTGAGGCTATAGGATATTTAGGATTGGTTTCCATTCTTCTCATTACGAGATCGTGCTTTAGAGGCGTGTTATAGGTTGGACCCTCTAACGTATTCCTTTCTATGCTGATGCCTCCACGTAAGGCAACCGGGCCCGAGAAGGCAAGGCGAGGAGGCGCTAGCGAGACACCCAGTCACGAGCTCGGGCCCGGTCTATACGAGACGGCGAGTTCTATGACGCCGCCAGCAAAGAGACCGCGATGCACCCACCTCCCATCCCACACCGGGCGGAGGAGTTAAGCTCTGAGGAGATGGCCTTGACTTTTGGCTAAAGTTGTGGCCCGTCTGAGAGAGGCCGGACGCGGCGATTCGATTAAGCTCCAGCTCGATCGCACCGTAGTGCACGAGGCGTATAGTTTGAGACTCACGGGATTTCCTTAGTTGTAGCCCTCGAGTTTTCTGGTCGAGGCCAGGAAGATGATCCGCAGGAGTTCATCCGTCACCGCAGAGGATTATCGCGGGTGATCGGGCTTGGAGATCGAGTCTGTGACATTCGATTCGCGTCCGCCGCGTGATACCGTGATCGATTGGTTTGATTCGTAGAGCTTTCAGGAGAGCATGCACTCCGGCGTATGGGATGAGTTTTCAGAGGCTTTTCTCACACACTTCTTGCCTCCGCATGGGGAGGGCACGGTGATAGATTCTTCTTTGAGACGGGGAGGGCCTTGCGGTGAGGAGTCTGATGTCGAGTTTGATTCTTTGGCTCGATATGTCCACGCGACCGGTAGCAGAGATGGAGGGCAGTCGTGCATCGCTATGTCGGCTGGGCTAGATGATTACATGGCCGAGTCTTGTCGGGTGTGTCCCTTCACTGTGCATGGACATAACCCGTATGCGAGCTCATGCACCTGGATGTGAGGAGCGTAGAACCGCCGCAGAGCGATATATTGTGAAGAAGGCGAGCGGCCGGTTCTTTTGGTGGTCCTCGTGGTGGCGGCATCGCAGAAGTCCGATTTGCACCACGGCCAGCAGAGCGCTCCTACCTCATTTTCGACAACAGAGCGCTGGCAGGTCGGGCCTCGGCACTTTCCGGTGTAGCGGTGCTAACGCTCGAGGTTCGCTCGATGTGCCCGTTGGCGAATACCATTCTCGAGTCAGAGCCGAGCTTTGCTATACTTGTGGCCGCAGGTCATTTCGCGAGAGTTTGTCCGGCCGAGCGCGCCAGTAGTAGGGCCCGGTCTACGAGTGCTGTGCCTTCATCCCCGATAGTTACTCGCCCGGAGGGTCAAGGTACATGGATCAGCGGGTCGCGGCAGGTCGTGGGCGCAGTCGATTCTAGCGGTCTCGGAACCGCATATATGCTGTCGGTCCACCGACAGATCGTGAGGCCTCACGATGTCGCCGCGGTGTACACTTATCGGTTCAGGTTTGATGTGTATGCTTTGATAGATCAGGTTCTACTCGCCCCATATATCTCCCTTGTTGCTAGTAGGATAGGATGAGCCCGAGTCCATAGACCCTTTCGAGGTAGCTACGTGCTGTGATTCGGTGGTAGCTCGTGGTATATAGAGCTTGTCTGTGACGGCATTTACCGCTTCGGACCACTGGCAGACTTGACAGAGTTGGAGATGATTGACCGGCGTGATTATGGGGATGGATTGGCTAGCTTGCCACGCCAATGTAGACCGCAGAGAGAAGTACGGTTCCGCTTTCACGAGGAGCGGTTGTTGAGTGGGGGGAGCACGGTATCGCCAGTGGTAGGTTTATTTCCTACCTCAAGGCTAGGAAGATGGTAAGGGTATATCTATCATCTCGCTCGGGTGTTTGATATCAAGAGCTGCGGTGCAGATTTTCAATCGATTGTGAGTCACGAGTTCCAGGGCGTGTTTCGGATGACCTTCCTGTATCCTCCGCAGAGGGAGATCGAGTTTTCAGTAGATGTGTTGCAGATACTCTAGCCCTATTTCCATTCCGCCATACGAATGGCACCCGCCGAGTTGAGAGTTGAAGGATCACTTAGGTATTTGCTAGAGAAGAGGCTTCATAGGCCCAGTGTTTCTCCCCGGGAGCGCCGTATGTTCGTGAAGAAAGGGCGGACGAACGGCGCGCAGTGTTGATTATGAGCGGTGAACAAGGTGACCATTAAGACAGATACCCCTTCGTGGATTGATGATTTGTTCGACCAGTTGCGAGTGCGAGATGTTTCTCCATGATTGATGCGCATCGGGCTATCATCAGTGCGAGTCGGAGAGGTGGATGTCCCTAGATCGCATTCGGACGGCACGGGCATTATGAAGTCTGTCATGTCTTTTGGGTTGACGATGCTCGTGGTATTCATGGATTTGATGAACCGAGTGTTCAAACCATTTTGGACACGTTTGTGATAGTGTTCATTGATGATATCTTGGTTTTATTCGCCGGCGAGAAGCACGCGAGCATTTGAGATCTTGGCGGCGCTTCTCGGAGACAAGTGATTTACGCCAAGTTTTCCAAATGTGAGTTTTGGTTGACTTGATGGCGTTTCTTGGGCATATTGTCGGGTGATGGCATTCGAGTTAATCTGCCAAGATCGAGGCCGAGACTTGGCTGACCTACTACTCCGAGCAGGTTCGCAGATTTTACGGGCCTTGCAGGATATTATCGGCGGTTCAGAGAAAGTTTGCTTCTATCTCGCACCATTGACTAGGGTGACCGGCGCGCCAAGTTCCGATGGTCGATGCTTGTGGCGGGGTTTCGATTCTTTGAAGGAGAGATTGGCGACCGCCCCGCTTCTTACTCTTCCGCAGGTCGAGCCGGTTATGTCGTGTATTGTGATCGTCGGGCATCGGGTTGGGATGTGTGTTGATGCAGCATGGCAGGGTTATAGCATATGCATCCCGACACCAAGAAACACGAGAGGAACTACCCCGTGATTTGGAGTTAGCGGTGGTGATTCACGCTTTGAAGATCACGGAGAGCCTATTTGTATGGGGTTGGCGTGGATATTTATCTGCATGAGAGCCTCGATATCTCACGGGAGGGAGCTAAACTTCGACAGAGACGGTGGTTAGAGTTGTAAGGATTCACGATGTTGATATCTGTACCACCCGGGAAGGCCAATGTTGTGGCAGATGCTTTCTTGGTAAATGAGTCGATAGAACTGTCGGATGCGGTAGAGAGGAGGGGCGTGGTTCGTGATTTGCATCGATTAAGCGAGCCTTGGTGTCCGTTGATTGATTACGATAGCGAGTGGGGTTAGAGTTAGGCGTGAGGTTGCCGAGTCTTCCGTCGTCGAGGAGGTGAAGAGGCAACGATTCGAGATCGGCTTTTGATTCGATATCGTGATAATCTGACTCTTACGTGAGGCAAAGGGTCCTTGAGGTAGCACC